>MU533908.1:2844067-2928894 GCA_024362625.1 Silurus asotus
AAAAAACAAACAAACTTGAAATCATGTGTGCCACAATTATTGGCACCTCTGATGTTAATACTTTGTACAACCTCCTTTTGCCAACAAGACAGCACTTAATCTCCTCCTATAACATTTCACAAGCTTGGAGAACACAGAGAGAGGGATTTTTGACCATTCTTCTTTGCACAATCTTTCTAGATCATCCAGTGTCCTGGGTCCTCTCTTATGCACTCTTCTCTTTAGCTCGCCCCACAGGTTTTCGATTGAGTTGAGGTCTGGGGACTAAGATGGCCATGGGAGGACCTTGTGTTTGTGACTGCTGAACCACTTTTGTGTAGATTTTCCCACATGTTTTAGCAAACTCCAGACGTTTACGTTTGTGAGTGTTAGTGAGAAAAGGCTTTTTCCTTGCATGCCTCCCAAACAGCTTGTTGGCATGTAGAAAGCGTCTGATGGTTGTTTTGGAGACTCTGTGACCCCAAGATGCCACTCTTTGATGCAATTCTGTGACGGTGAGTTTGGGAAATTTTTTTACTTCTCTTACCATCCTCCCCACTGTGCGTTGTGGCAAGATAAACTTGGGACCTCTTCCAGCCTTGTTTGTCACTGTTCAGTTGTTTTAAACTTCTTAATGATTCCTCTGACTGTAGATACCGGCAAGTTAAGGCGAGTGAAGGACTTATGAAGGTCGACACACATCTGCCTTACTTAAATGGTGTGTTCTTTGCCATGTTGACAAATGGGTAAGAGAATTAGGCCTCTGTGTCATGTCATATTTATACCCCAGGGAAACAGGAAAATCATGAATTACTAATTATAAGTCCCTAGATACCCTGACCAACCTTAGGAACTACAGAAAATATATGAAAAAAAAAAACAATTAAATTTTTCAGAGGAATTGTTAGGGGTGCCAATAATTGTGGGACACATGATTTCAAGTTTTTTTTTTTTCTAAATGTATGATTTTTTTTTACCACCAAAGTTATGTACTTAAATGAAAGGTTGGATTTTTCTCTTTTTTTTGCATTTTGGTTCTATGTTGCTTTAAAAAAAAGGAGAATTTTTAGAAGTCCACAACCACATCTTAAACAGGGGTGCCAATAATTGCGGAGGGCACTGTATATATATGAAATTAAAAGAAGGAATAGCAGTGAAACTTATAAGCAGGACTGTGAATCCTGAGACATTTATAATGGAAAGTTTTTATATAAACACTTCTTAAGAATTTTCTTTAATTTAGCAGTACCATTGACTAATTTGTGATTTATTAAAAAATGTATTGTTTTGGAGTTACTACGTTTGGACATCATGTAAACAGAGGGCACTAATTTTGGTAAAAAAAAATATTCAGGAGTGTTCTATATAATATGATTTAGCAGGATATATTAAACCCTGGCTGCATCAACCAAGAGTATATATATATATTTACTTTGCTTCCAGAAGGAGTTAAAGGCTGGATTATGCATTAGCATGTAATAGGGTTTCAAACTTCTGCGGGAATATTGTTATCTATAATACAGGATGTAATAAAATAAAATAAAAATGCATAAGAATAATACATTTACATTTAAAAAGTGCTCTGGAACCTGTGGTTTAAATTATTGATTACTTCACAATAATCAGCTGGACAGTTTTTTTATGCCAGACTATATCATATGACTAGCTGATGAAGAGGTGGTTGAGAAAATCAGCAAATTGTCTAAGGGTGGGAGCTATGGAAAATATGTAATAAAATACAAAAGGTGCATTTGTATATAAACAGTAATACAGTATGTATATACCACAGGAACTGCATGATTTTGGAAGTATAAGCAAAACAAAAAAATATTTAAAATCTGGCAGCATATTCTAAGAGGTATGTACTAAAAAATGCACATTAAACCATGCTAATAGAATATATGAAATCTCTTCCATGCAATGCCTTGTGGTGCACTAGACTTATTTAATTTTCATCCGGGTGTAAAAAAAGAGATTAAACTTCATGCAACCTTGCTGTAGAGCTACACTGCAGTATCATCTCCTGATAAATATTACCAACGACTTTTATTTCACCTGGTCTTCATGATAGCTCGATTGAAAGCTTTAAGCTTTTTACTCATAAAGTCTAAATAAAACTCTTCTTCAGCTTTAAAAGCTCTTAAGCTCATTGTTCATCTTTAAACTATTTAAAGAGGGATAGCGTGATAGACAGAAAGCGAAATGTGAGCGAGATGTCATCGGTTTTATTTTATCGCTCAAAAATGACTTTCTTGATGATACCCAGGGTTGATTATTATTGAAAACTGCTTCATGGCTCATATTGATGTATTTATCTCATGTTTCTGTCAAATGACAGTGGCCCAATTTGTCTTTGGATTCTCTGCCCTTAGAAAAGTCTCCTTAATGGTTCTAGGACATTTTTTTCAGAACTTTTTGCTTACTATGGAGTTTTAAATTAGTTCCTTCAGAGTGAGCAAAAACATGAAAAACTGAATGTGCTACATGGAATTATGCAAGGTGAAACAATAATAAAACCTTACACATGCATATAAATAAACCCTTATACATTTTGCAGCTGTCTTGTCAGAAAAAATGTCCCACACTGTCAGCTAATTGTTAATGTTAAACTGTAAAACAAACCCACATTATTGTGAAGTGTATTTATGTATAACAATATAATAAACACAAAAATAAACTAAAATATCTTCCTCATCAATCTCAATGTAGTAAAACACTAAATATAAACGTACTGTCAATAAAGAACACCAGCACACTAGTATATTCATGTAATATCCATTTATGCAATTCAAGAATTTAAAAAAGTTAATAATTCGATTTTAGGAGCCAATGAACATTCAGTAAATGGTAAAAAAGTTGAAAAAACATTGTCGATAAGAAAGATCAGAAGTAATTGATTTAACAATTGTGTTGAGCAGAAAAGCCTTTAAGTTCTCACCACATGCTAAGATTTCAGGCTATAGCAAATTACATTTGAAATCTATACAATATTAGGAAATGTATATAATATTTACACACTACTAGATCCATCGTTTGCTGTTTGTAGATTTTCTGAGTGTAAAAAGTCCAAAGTGTGTGGTAAATATTTTAGAAATAATAAAAGTGTATTAAGTGAGTCATTCTAAAAAAACCTTGCTCTTTGACTGTTGGACTTCATTCATCCCTCTTTTTGAATGCAGCTGTGTATACACAGTGTGTGAATCTTTGTGGTCTTTTAAGAAATGTAAAAATAGGTAAAATGATAAAAGCTTGTTTTGTCTCTACACTTTGGAAAAGTGCTATGCCTTGCACTTGGTGCGATTAAAAATCATGCTCGACTGAATGACATTTCACACTCAGAGCGATACTTTTTCTTCCAACTCTGAATAAGAGTTCACTCTTGCAGCCAGGGTTTAATATATCCTGCTAAATCATATTATACAGAACACTCCTGAATATTTTTTTTTACCAAAATTAGTGCCCTCTGTTTACATGATGTCCAAACGAAGTAACTCCAAAATAATACATTTTTTAATAAATCACAAATTAGTCAATGGTGCTGCTAAATTAAAGAAAATTCTTAAGAAGTGTTTATATAAAAACTTTCCATTATAAATGTCTCAGGATTCACAGTTCTGCTTATAAGTTTCACTGCTATTCCTTTTTTTTTATTTCACACATATATATATATATATGTATATAGTGGGGCCTTTTCGGGTTGAGGATGGAGTCAAGCTGAACTCCCAGTCCTACTGCCAGTTTCTGGAAGACACCTTCTTCAAGCAGTGGTACAGGAATAAGTCTGCATCCTTCAAGAAAAACATGATTTTCATGCAGGACAATGCTCCATCACACACGTCCAAGTACTCCACAGCGTGGCTGGCAAAAAAGGGTATTAAAGGAGAAAATCTAATGATATGGCCTCCTTGTTCACCTGATCTGAACCCCATTGAGAACCTGTGGTCCATCATCAAATGTGCGATTTACAAGGAGGGAAAACAGTACACCTCTCTGAACAGTGTCTGGGAGGCTGTGGTTGCTGCTGCACGCAATGTTGATGGTAAACAGATCAAAACACTGACAGAATCCATGGATGGCAGGCTTTTGAGTGTCCTTGCAAAGAAAGGTGGCTATATTGGTCACTGATTTGTTTTTGTTTGGTTTTTGAATGTCAGAAATGTATATTTGTGAATGTTGAGATGTTATATTGGTTTCACTGGTAAAAATAAATAATTGAAATGGGTATAAATTTGTTTTTTGTTAAGTTGCCTAATAATTATGCACAGTAATAGTCACCTGCACACACAGATATCCCCCTAAAATAGCTAAAACTAAAAACTACTTCCAAAAATATTCAGCTTTGATATTAATGAGTTTTTTGTGTTCATTGAGAACATGGTTGTTGTTCAAATTAAATCCTCAAATAAAATTAATCCTCAAAAATACAACTTGCCTAATAATTCTGCACTCCCTGTATACTGTATGTGTATATACATTCTTTAAAACATAGACAAATAATTTTGTATTTGTTTTTAAGCTTATAGCTGCTACTACTTTATGTAAATTCTGTGTATTATGGTAAATCCCCCATGTTGGCCCCCATCAAGGATCCGTATTTGGTCCATGAGCTGCACAATAATGATAATATTGTAATTATAACTGCTGCAACACCACTGATGATGTGTTCCAACCTTTGACTCCATGGCATTTTGCTTTATGGAATCGTCACTGGTTCTTTCTGGCAGGGTGTAATGAAACCCTATGACACCAATGTAATTTGAATTTAAATGTTCTGTTAAATACCTTTCAAATACATTTGAAGTAGGTTAACTCAAAATGTACTAGGTTAAAGTTTGTATGCAATTGTTTTTCTTATAAATCCAGATGTGGACTCACACATGGTCATATGTGTTATATTTTAATGATTTATTTATATTTTATAGTTATATTTTAATTATGTTTATCTAACTATTATAATAATTATTTACTTATGTTTAGCAATGTTCAGATGTAGTATCTAACAAAAGTGAGTTCACCTTCAGATTTACTGCTCTCTAAAAATAACTCTGCATACAGCCATTATTGCCAAGACAGCTGGCAAGAAAAGTGAGTACACCCTAAGTGAACATGTCAAACCTGTGTTCACAATGTCAATATTTAGTGTGAGCAGCATAGTTATCTCATACTTCCGTTATCCTCCTGGTCATGGAATTGACCAGAGCTGAACAGGTTATCGCTAAGATCCTCTTCCACTCCTCTATAATGTCTTCCACTTCTAATATGATGATCCTATCTGGCAGCCTGGAAACACCTGCCCGACGTGTCTCACTGGGTTCTGCACACTGTAGAGAGTAACGTTAACAACAGACACCTCCCTCATTGGTTGGGCGGTCATGAGTGGTCACTCCACCCAAGGTCTATGGAAAGGGCCCCATCTTTCATTGTACATGCACTGCCAAAGGCTGAAAATACATGAGTTCAGGGTGTTCACATTCCCAAAAAGTCATTCCAAATATGCATCTGTGTGATCTGCTGGACAGACAAGTCCGATCAATAAAGTCCTCACCTTTTAACTTACAGGATCTCCTGCGACTTAAAAGGATCCCCTTCTAACATCTTGATGAATCATATCAATAGGTCTTCTCAAGAAATCTTTGCTCAATGGTCAGAGCAGCACAAGGGGTTCTAACAAAATTTAAGGTGGTTTTAATGCTAATAGTTATTAGTGTATGATGCTAAATATTAATTAGATAATATAGCTATAGCATCATACTGTAACTTACATGGAGTCCCCTAGCAACTTTCAAGTTCTCAAATCTACAAATTGTACAATTGAAGTCTATAAAACTACATAAATAAAACAAGAACAAGAGTGAAAATATATAATTATAATTTTTTTTTTACTAATTTCAGTACAAATTCTTTATATTGAACATAAATACTTTAAAATACTTACTAAATGTAATGCAACAATGTATAAAGAATCGTGCACATTACAAATGCATCTATACAACAGTAAGATATATAGAAAAGTTCAGTGCAACCAAGTGTCAGCCACCAGAACAGATTCAGTGTACATTGGCATAGGTTTAACCAGTCAATGACTGTTGTCTAGCTCAGATTAGAAAGCACATATACTGCAGTTACACATACACATAGACAAGATTGATATTTTGTTCTATAAATGTCCCATAGGTGTTTAATTGGTTTGTTCCATCTGGCATCTTAAAGAGCCATAACATAAACTTTATATTATTCACTTAATTACCAAACTATTCCGTGACCCATTGTTCCCTGCAGATAAATGCTTTGTCACTGTAGACTAGTCCATTTTAAGATACAAGAAATTACTGCACTGATGCATGAAGAAAGATTAGTGCAGGAAAAATAAAGACAGATACATTGGCCAGCATTTAATAACATTATTTTGTAATCTGCTGTACTGCTATGTTGTATGGGAATGAAGTAAGCAAAACAGGTGATCTTTTTGACCTATATTCATTTGTTATTGAAGTTTTCATTACCCAAATAATTTTTATCTGGTGCTATTAGCCTTGATTAGACCAGGAGGAAGGTAGGCCTTTTTTATACCAAACTAAGA
This sequence comes from Silurus asotus, assembly GCA_024362625.1. Lineage (NCBI taxonomy): Eukaryota > Metazoa > Chordata > Actinopteri > Siluriformes > Siluridae > Silurus > Silurus asotus. Next base: position 2,850,627 of record MU533908.1, read on the forward strand.
CTGACTTGAACAATCTTCTGTTTGTATTACTCGGTTATCACCTGTTTAGGTAAAAATCATTTTACATTGATTTTATCTTATCTATTTCTCTGTTGCAATAGTCTTTTGACGTTTCTTATCTATCACACCAACAATTGCATGTTGTATCATTTTGTTCAATATCAGGCTCATAATTTAGCACAACTGTAAAATACATTGTCTGTAAAAACACAGTTACCATGTAATTCACAAATGGGTGTTAAGGTAGATTTTATCTACATCTCGATTTCTCCCATCAGGACAGCTACAGGTCTACTAAAGCCCTACTGATCTCGTATTCATGCTTTTATTATTGAGAAATATATATAAAAAATACAATACTATACAAGCCAATGCTTATAACGCATACAAAACATTTCACAAACCAAAGTAACATTTGGAAAGTTTATATTTGGAAAGTGGCGAATGTAGGAATAACCTTAAAAATGCTCCATGTGCCCTAAGTGCAGTTATTTGGATTTCTACCCTGTCAAAAACCAGATGAATCCCCAAAAGGTCCAGTCATTCACCATCTGGCCCAGTCTTACTTCCTGGAAGAGGATACAACAGAAGGTATTTTTTCCAAGTTTTTATTGTTCCTTTGTCAGCAACTTTAGCTCTACCTGTCCCACCCTCTGCCCTCACGGTAGGAAGTAATTCCAGGTTGCATTGAAACCTTCAAGCCAATAAGCCAACAAACTTAAATGTAGCTTTCTCTAAGCCCTGTCCTGATCCTTCCGAAGCCTTTTGTGGTAGTGGTGGATGCCTCAGACTTGGGATTTGGTTTAAAAGGAAAGGACAACAATCTACAGACTTGTGCTTTTCACAAACAAGTCCATGAAAATAAATTATGATGTCAAGAAACCATGAAATGTTTAATATTAAACTTTTACGCAAAGAATAGAGGCATTAGCTTGAAAGATTCAATACCTATTTAAGGTATGAGGTATACAAATCATAAAAACCTGGAGTGCATTCAGCAGGCTAAGCAGGGATGTGGGAGACCCTGCTAACTGCCTATTTGTGCCTATATTTTCCATTCCAAGGTTCTCCAGTGGGAACACTTTTTCAGAAATACCTACTACTTGTGCCCCCAAGTTCCTCTAGTGGAAGCTATAATATAAAGTTAATACCACTGTCCTGGTGATAGAATGAAAGCATGCAAAATCATTCCATTGTCTAAGCTACCTACTTCCAAGGAAACGCCTGAATTGGTCACTAAATTTTGGTTTACCACAGGGCAATTATGTGATTTATTGAGGCCCCTGTTTCCAGACAAAGTCTAATGGCCGAACAGAAAGGTTGATCCAGGGTCTGGAGACAACCATAGGTTACATGACTGCTAACAATTTATCGTTATGGTCTTCTTTCCTCATTTGGGCTAAGTATATTAACACCACTTTGTGGTGCAATGTAAGGAGCCGTTCTCTCACGGGGCTTCTCAGAAGATGTTCCCCCTTATTGTTCTTCTACTGTTTGTTAATTATAAGCATGTGTTCATTTTTTTTTAATTAACATATTTAGTTTCCCCTGTTTCTCAATTCTTTAGTTTCTTACTTGGTGTGGATTGTACATTGTCAGCATTTCTGTGTTGCTCCCCTGTTTCTCCAGCCTTTTACAAGCCAAATATTTGTCCTTTTTCGTTTACTTTTTTTTTTTGCATTACATTTTTATTGGATTTTCCCTATTGTATTTCATTTATTTTGTATTGAAACTTTCCCGTTTTCCCTCGTGGGCTTTGAACAATGTTATTAACCTTTCTTTCTTGTGTTTGCTTTTTCTCTTTTTATATTTTTTGGACTTAAAAAAACAAACAAACTTGGATACTTGGAACCTTGAGACTATCTATGCACTTAGATTCACCCCCTCTACTGTCCCTGTCATCGCCCACAAGTCAAGGCTTTTACAATATCCTCTCATATCACCTTTTAGTCTCAAATCCTTCACTGTATAAGAATGAGTTGGCCTTGCTTTTCCAAGACTTTCAAGACTGTCGTGACCGTATATGTGGTATATATATGAATCAGAAGACTTTTTAAATCCGAATGGTTTTACACTTATAATAATCCTGCACTGATTAGACAGACAGAGTAAATATGATGCATAGAGAGAGATTATGATAATAAGGTGCGTAAAGATCTCTGGTAATAAACCAGAACTGTTTTGCAATTTCGCTTCAGCGAAACTATCCATGACATAATTACTGCCGTGTCTGAGTCAATTCCTACTGTAACACAAAGAGGGAGTTAATTTAGCTGTCAGTTTAACGCGCATGCCTCTCCACCTCTCTCTCTTTCTCTCTCTGTTTTATTAGAACATCATGTGATGGCTTGCTTTTGTTTAAATAGCTATGTTCCAGGGGTGATCAAATGTATTTTTGATGATTTAATAAAGGTTTTAATAGAATTATGTGTCTGCCAGAGTTTTTAAATTAGGGGCTGCGGAGTTAAAACAGATGAGGAACTGATAAAAAGATTATATGCAAGAAACACCTCTCTCTCTCTCTCTCTCTCTCTCTCTCTCTCTGTTATACAGTATACATTTTATATGTGTGTGTGTGTGTGTGTGTATGTAAAATAAAGGCAATAATATTGGGCCACCTGACATTTCTAGCCATCTGTTCTTCCCCAAACTGTTTATAATATCTTTGAATGTGGCAGCATTTAAGTTTCCTCCACTTGAAATTTGAGACATAAACCTGTTCCAGGATGACAATGTCATTGTGCACAATAAAAAAAAGCTAAAAGTAAATATGGTTTACATGGTTTGTAGTGGAAGACCTTGAGTGGTCTGGTATAGAGCTATGACCTCATCCCTGCTAATCACCTTTGGGATCATTGGCCTGACTTCCTCACCCTACATCAGTACCTGATTTCATTGATGCCCTTGTGGCTAGAAGAGCACACACACACACACACACACACACACACACACACACACACACACACATATATTCTCATGAAAGTTCTAACACACCTAAGATCCTCCCTAGTCATGCCTCAAGCATTAACACTTGCTGCAAAGGGAGCCTTATTCAACATTTGATTTCGATTCAAGAGTTAACAAAAAAAAACGGTTATAGTAAAAAACTAAACAAATTAGACACAGTTTGCCATAGCAGATTGCTGAATCCATTAACCCATTAAGACTTGTTCACTGTAAAGGTGGTAGTCAGTGGGATTGTCTCTAGATCCATCGTTTACCATGACCAGGATAAAATTATTAAAGATTTCGGAATAAATGTTGATTTAGACCTTGAATTGATGTATCATTGCTACCAACTTTCAAAAATGGATGAATAAATTAAAGTCAATTTTTTCCACATTACTTTAAAGTTCTACGTTAAATAATTATTGATAATGTTTAATTATATGCACATTTAGTGCAGCTTTTAAAACATGAATATGCCTGCTGGTTAACAACATAATGAATGGGCATAATCAGAGTAGGTTTTGTAATTGCTGATTATGCAGAGCGGAGGACTGCAGAGACTTCTTTTAGGCATCAATGTGCACAAATGCACAAACAAATAGTATACAAATGCATAATGTTATAGTCAATAATATTGTTTTCCTTATATCAACTCAAGGAACCTGGGTTAGTTATGTACTGTACACAAATGACATGCACACACTTAAAATCTTAACAAATACAGTATATGCATCATATTCACATATTGAAGACTGTCAGAATATAAGTCATAGCAATTTCCACCCTAGGCTGTGCTGTGCACAATGAGCAGGAACACAGTGAATGCTGGCAACCTGATCTGATTTTCCCCACAGATGCTCTTTAGATGCTGACCCTGCAGCATCAATGAATGCCTTCTGTTTATGGCTATTGTTTTAAAGAGTGAGAGAGAGAGAGAGAGAGAGAGAAAGTGTGTGTGTGTGAGAGAGAGAGAGAGAGAGAGAGAGAGAGAGAGAGAGAGAGAGAAAGAGAGAGAGAGAGGTTCCCAAGGGCTCTCTCTCATAGAGGCACTCTTCCATTATTTGTCTGTGCTCATAGTGTGAGTGAAGATAGACAATAAAAGCAGATAATCACAACAGCACAACAGAAGATGGCACTGGTGTATCACTCATTTAAATCAGCACTGAGACATCACAGAAAGAGAGAGAGAGAGAGAGAGAGAGAGAGAGAAAGTGTGTGTGTGTGAGAGAGAGAGAGAGAGAGAGAGAGAGAGAGAGAGAGAGAGCAATAAAGAGAAAGAGAGAGAAAGATGGTTCTTTATGGTGTGATTTCTGTTAAGCTCTAAATTCTAAGCTGAGTCACACACATCAAAAGTCCTGTATCTGTTTAGCATGTGGTATAAGAAATTAGAAATTAGAGGAGGTGATTCGCTCAGTCTATTATTTTGAAATAACACAACATTTACAGAGCCTAAAACCAAACAAATAGGACCATGACTAAAATTGGTACACATTCTTTTTCATAAATCATTTTTTGTTATTAAATGACATATTTCAAGAAGCACATGGAATATGTTATAAAGCAACAATATGACAAACTAGGCAGTGATATACCCTCTAGTTACCCCATGTCCCAAAGAACGCAGACAGGAAAAAAAAAAGGCCGAAACACTGTATAATGTGGGCAGTGTTGCAACTAGTAAAACGGGTACACTTTCAATGTAACAAATATTTCGGAAATACTAATTACAATGTGAACTGCATTCCACACCTTGCAGTAAAGTTATATTTATATAACTAAATTAGAAGATTTCTCATAAACTGCAGTTCTCTCTACCATAACTGTTTTGGCATGACTCAGCAGCTCTCGCTAGCAAAAATGTGGAGGAATTCTGACAGGTCATCTCAAGTGAATAATTACAGTTATTAGAGCTTCAGGACAATTTTTTTCTGTGATACTTGTTAAATATAAATCATTGCATATTAAAGTATTTGTTTTCTTGATAAATTAATTAAGTACACCGTTTCAATAATACTCCATAAATAAAGCATTAATACACCAACATAATAATTTCATATTGTAATGAACTACAATCACTCAAGTATTTTCCATGCTTGCATAATGACTAGAAAACAGTTTTACTGTTTCATCTTTATAATAATTATAGCTCCAGAGTGACTAACAACTGCACATGGCAACAACACAAAAAATAGGAAAAATACTATAGATATTGAAATACTGCAATTTGTTGCAACTTTCAATACCTCACACTACATTACTGTGTGTTCTTGGATATTTTTGTCCAAGATAGATAGATAGACAGATAGATAGATAGATAGATAGATAGATAGATAGAGAGACAGACAGACAGACAGACAGACAGACAGACAGACAGACAGATTTATGATTAAACTCTTGATGTCACCCAGATGAGGATGGGTTCCCCTTTTGAGTCTGGTTCCTCTCAAGGTTTCTTCCTCATAACATCTAAGGGAGTTTTTCCTTGCCACAGTCGCCACGGCTGCTCATCAGGGATAAACACACACCATTCACCATCACTGTTGATTTGTGTAAAGCTGCTTTGAGACAATGTCTGTTGTGAAAAGCGCTATACAAATAAACCTGACTTGACTTGACATGACAGATAGATAGATAGATAGATAGATAGATAGATAGATAGATAGATAGATAGATAGATAGATAGATAGATAAACATTAGATTTGTTAGGAACACAATATATTCATAGCACAATGTTATACAACAGCATGCTTGCTTTCGTTAGATTGCAATTGGATTGAAAATTCATACTTCGACTTTTTTGAGATCAAAGGTCAGTTTTAAGGTCACATGTGGTAGAAGCTGAAATAGTATCTGTTTCTCCCACATAACAAAATGAGCCAGCAGTGGAAGTAAGAGTTATGGCTGGATTTTTGAATCCAGTGACTCATCCATTGTTACAGCTATGAATAAACAAAGCAATTCTTTTAATTCCTACTTTCTATTCACTTTCACAGCAGTGAACTCTGCATTTTCTTCTTTGTCAAAAGGGTTTAATAATAGTGTTTAAAAAAAATAAATAAAAAAGTTGAAAAAAACAGTGGCACTGTCTAAATTATCTTTTTATAGCCTTGCATTCCTGTGTACTCCCATGGTGCAACAGACCTGCCCAGCTCATCAAACATAGTTTAGATTACAGTTGCCACCATGGTGCTAAATGCTCCATGCTTCATTATTAACTTATAATTAGAGGTGCAACTTAAGGGACTAAGGACTACACCAGTATAATGTGGTTTTACGTTTTTTGCTTTTATTATACATATTTAATTCATTGTTCACATATTTCATCTGTTCACATTTAAAATACTTTAATTTATCTTCTGACATTAATCTACACTTTATACTTCATAATAACAAAGCAAAACCTGGATTGTCATAATGAATTAGAAAGAAGAAAAAAAAAATCACACTGAGATAAGTACTCATTGTGTTTTAATTACGTTAAGACCGGTAACTGGTAAGATGTTAATCTGTAGGAGAATGCTGAGGATGGAGCCACCAGGAAGCAGGAAAAGAAGATTTCCAAGGTTTATGGATGTGGTGAAGGTAAATGTAGAGGACAAAGTAGTATGGAGACGGATGGCCCACTGTGGCGACCCCTAATGTGAGCAGCTGATAGAAGAAGAATAAAGACCCTGAGCACAGGTGCATCCCATTTCCCTGGCTCATCTATGGGATGTTTATGCTTTTTCAATTGCAGTCCACTTGTGGCAAATCCAAATGATTCCACATGACTTTCATACGATTATGTCAAGGCACAAATTTGGTGAAGGCACAAACAATCCTTGATACATACAGCAGGTAGCCATAATTATTAATAAATGAAGTTTGGAACAGCCAGGACTGTTCCTGGCCCTTCCAACCCTGTTAATATTAATGATAGAAGGTGGAAGATGGTTAGAGAGGTGAAGATGATCACTCTCTGAGCTCCAGGGATCAAGTGTAAATATACGGGAAAAACTTGCTGAAGTTTAACCATCACTGCAACAGTATTGATCTGGGGTTTATGGCAGAATGGCAAGTTGAAAGTCTCTGCTCAGTGCAAGACACATGAAAGGTTTTAATTGTTAAAAAAAGAAAGATATCCAATTCCATTCAAGTTTCTATGTGTCTCGCATTGAGGAGATTTTTCCTTCATGCCGGGGATGGGCAGTATTTATGATACAGGTATTTCATATACGTATTTAAAATATAAAATAGGATTTGTAATTTTTTTTTAATACGGTTAAAATACCTAAGTGGTCTGTAGTATTGTAGTTTTAAAATACTGTAATATTCTTTGTAAAATGTCTGCATAATGACATTATAAAAATGTGGCCCTGATTGGTACCTACTCATTAGTATGCCCAGACTTCTTGAAATCAGTACAGAAAATGTATCCATATGGAAGTAGGTGGGGAAGGTAAGAAACATGCAGGCTGCCAGCAATTAAAAAGGTGTCCAGTGATTGATAAATTTGATTGGCGAATATTGTACCGTATATAAGCCGTGTGTAATGTGTCTTTCGTTAAAGCCTGTGTAAAGTTAATTAGTTTCAGTGTAGACCCCTGCGGCTTATAGACAGGTGTGGCTTATTTATGTTCAAAATAACAATATTTGTAAAATTCAGTGGGTGCGGCTTATATATGAGTGCGCTTTATAGTCGGGGAAATTACGGTACCTTATTTGAAGTAGCTGTTCATGATCATGATTTTGCAGTCCATTAAATGAATAACTATTGCTTACTTTAAAACTAACATTCATCGGGAGATGTTGACAGAGAGATGTATGTGAATATTTGATCTATTAACTGGTTGGATATGTCCGATTTATTGCACGACTCAGACAGAGAAAGGCTGTTGCTATCAAGCTTTGTTTACTTAATCACCTGTCAATGTGATTGTGAAGGAAAAATCAAATAGGCCGATTGAGTCAAGGTTTGCAAGTAATTTTTTTGTATTTTTAAAATACAAAATAGCAGTTTATTTTGATACATGTTGTGGCTGCTGCATTTTGTAGTTTATTTTGATACACAAAGATAAGGTATTTGGTATTTTTTTCAAAAATACACTTTTAAGTATCTTTGCCCAACCCTGCTGCCACTTCCAGAGTGAAACTACAGTGCTTAATTTGATGTTGAATCAGCAGGTGAGGACAGTTTTTCTTATCAATGTGCCATTTCTGTCTGCTGCTTTCTTCTTCAGCACTACTTCTTGTCTATTCATTGACAGCATGGAGGTTGAAGAGTTCTCATGACCAAAGGACAAGAGGGGGCTGGTCTCCCAGCACACATTGAAATGTAATAAAGCCAGTACAGAAATAAATTGGCTGGCTCATTTTATTTTTATTTGTGCAGTGTTGAGATTAGAGAGTGTCAAGAAAATATAGTGCCTTCTCGTCTCTGAAATGTGTTGACTTCTACCAGAAATGGCATAGAATGATAGCATAGTGGAGAATTGGAACAATCTTAAACAAATACTTTAGGTTAACCTCGAGGTTAGAAGGGGGCAATTCAGTGCTGGAAACATTGATAATTCAGAAGCAAAATCTAAAGTCCAAAAAAGTCCAAGATCTGTAATAATTCCTTAGTGGTCATAAGTTGTAGCCATAATAGTACGAACTCCACAGTGTATTCACCCGGGGTGTATATAAGGAATTAAATCTATGGTGTGTGTGTGGAACTCACATTTATCTAGCATCATGAAATTGTTCTTGAGTACTTGCCATATTTGGCAGTGCTCCTGTCTGGTGGCTTTAATATGTCAGAATGTCATCAATATACATTATGACAAAATGTCTTAAAAAATTCTGTGGAATCACATTAATGAATTCTTATAACTAGCAATAAATAGTCCACACAATATTAATAATTTATCATATTAACCAACTTAGTAATGTGGCAGTCTTCTCCATCTTTAAGCTATTAGTTAATTCAAATTAGATGCAGGCAGATGTCTATGTCTGTTCTGAAAAAAAAAAAAAAAAAAAAAAAAAAAAAAAAAAAAAAAAAAAATTTTTAAAAGAGGGCAACAGAATTTAAAACTCTGTAATCAAGGTAGATGTCACTTTATTTTCTTTTCTACAAGGAAGGTCCATTATTTCTTGTTTGACTGAACATTGAAAAAACCCTTATAGCAAGCTTACTTTCTTACCATGACATCGTGGAATTGTGCATGATTTATTATGGAGAATAAATAACTAACTATAAATAATAGTAAATAACTTGTTCATCATAAATGAAATAGACCCAATGGAAAGCCCTGATGTGCATTTCTGAAGAGATGGGATCTGATGGGATCCAATATGATGTTTAATTACTTGCTCAGACAAAAAGTGTTTTGTGGCCCAGAAATTAATGGACGCTGGTAAATATTTTGAGCATGAACAATGGGACAAATGAAACTTCTTCATCTTCTTTTTTTAGCTGCTCCTGTTAGGAGTCATCTGGCTTCATACCACTTTGTCCTCTACATCTGCCTCTTTCAAATCAACCACTTGCATGTCTTCATCCTCCTTGGCTTCCTCTTGTCCTCCTGCCTGGCAGCTTCAACCTCAGCATTCCTCTACCTCTATACCACATGTAAAAACTCCACTGCCATCTCTCCTAAATATTTCCATGCTTCTTCTGGTATGTCATCTGGTCCAACCGACATTCCACTCTTCATCCATATAATAAGTGCTCTCACTTCATCCTTCATAATAATATACACTTCCTGCTCTTCCATCTCCACATCATCCAACCTTCTTTCTCTCTTATTTCCTTGATTTATTAGTTGTTTTAAAGACTCCCTTTACCTTCTCAACACTCTCCACACTAGTCAACACATTTCCATCTACATCCTTTATTGCTTTAATTTGCAGCACATCCTTCCTCAGCTCTTTCTCCTTATGCTTTCCTGTACTTTCTCATTCCACCACAATGTCTCTTTGTCTTCCTTTCTATTTCCAGATGTCACAAGTACCTACCTAGCTTTCTCCTTTCTCACTTTTGCAGTAGTTGCCTAATCATCCCGCACCTCTTCATCACCACCGAGCCCCTGTCTGACCTCTTTCCCGAATCTTACATTGCAGTCTTCCTACTTTAGTTTTCACCATCTTATTATTTTTCCATTACTCACTCTCACCTTCTTCACCTCTGAAGCCATCCTACAGACCACCATCTGATGCTGTTTAGCTACACTGTTCCCTGCCCACACCTTACAATCTCCAATCTCCTTCAGGTTGCATTTCCTGCATAGAGTATAGTCCACCAGAGTGCACCTTCGTCCACTCTAATACACCACCTTGTGCTCCTCTTTTTTTTTTAAATAAGTATTCATCACTACCATTTCTATTCTTTTTGCAAAATCAACCACCATCTGCCCTTCCACATTCCTCTCTCTTTCCTACACTCTCCACCACCTTATCTAACTCACTACAGAATTTTTATTTCCCCTTCATCTCACAACCTCTTTGTGGAGCATAGGCACTGATGACATTTATCATCACCACTTCAACTTCCAGCAGCATGCACATCACCCTATCAGAAACTCTCTTCACATTCACTAAACTCTTGCTGTACTCTTACATTGGAATTACCCCACCATCATTTCCCTTTACATTCACACCATTATAGAACAGTTTAAACTCCCCCTCCAATATTTCTGGCCTTACTTCCTTTCCACTTGGTCTTCTGAATAAGCATGTCTACCTTTCTCTACTCCATCATATCGGATAACTCTCTAGTACCAACATTTAAAATGCTAATCCTAACCTCTACTTCCCTACACATCTCCTTTCCTTGCACTCCCTGTAGATGTCTTCCCATTCTCCTTCCCCTCCTTTGGCAAACAGCCAAATTTCCATCATTTCCTTGTTGGCTACCTATACCTGTGGAGGTCTTTGGTAACCTGGGCCTTGACTTATTCTGTATGAAATGTCTGTGATTAGCAAGTTTGGTTAGGCAGGTTTTTATGCTGCATTCGCTTCCTAATTACAACCCTTCCTAATTATCTGGGCTTGGGACCGTCATTAAAAGTGCACTGGATTGTGCAACCCTAATGACTAGGACAAAAGAATAAATAGCATCATTTACTAACTGTCCATTATAGGAGCAATACTGATTTATTTACCTTATAGCATTGATTTCATGCATGCAGTAGCACTTTTATATTATACAGAGACTAATCTGAGCAACTTTTAAGGGGTCTAGTCCACTCATGACATCAGTGTTTACACCCTGATGAAACAGTTGTTAAAGCTGAATCATTCCATTTACTTTTTGCCATAAGTGTACAAAATCCATATTCAGATTGGTTGATACTTAGAATTACATAGAACTTTTCAAACTCTGAATGTTTGGTTTAGCATAGCACAGTTGAATACTGCAGTATCCTATGTTGCCTTTCCCCCATTAAGAACTGCCGGTGCATAACCAATTTTTTTCCAGATCTCTAGGAAAGGCACAAAGCATGCTTACAAACAGAATTACAAATTGTATCAGAAAATGTTTGCATTAGAGCTGTTAATCGATTAAAAAATGTATTCGCATTAAATCGCATAATTGTCACAATTAATCGCAACTTAATCACTCATTTTTATCTGTTTTAAATGTACCTTAAATACATACATATTAAGTTTATAATGCTCTAATCAACATGGGTATAAACAAATATGAATGCTTTATGCAAATGTATGTTAATAATTAGTGAAACCATACTCAACATAGAGCATAAAGACAAAATATTCTTGTAAATGTTTGAAAGTCATTAGGGTGTTTTAAATTACGAAAATCATTAGGTTACCAAACTAGACATTTGCTATGTTTCCACACAGACGGTTTTAATTGCCATAATTATGTTAACACATTATGAACACATTCATTTTCACAGTATTACTTTCCATTTCTCTGTAGAGTCGTTTAACCACCTAGGTGATACAAAGTTAGAGTGAAATAGGTAATTAATGAGTTGGTAGTGTTGCATTAGGGGTTTAACTGTTGTCGTGAAAGTGTTTGTATTGGCCTGCACGGATTCCCTTTTTTGCCAAAAAAAAAAAGACCCCAGTAAGCAAGGGCAGAACAAAGTTCTTGAAACTTTGCTGGATTCATGTTGGTAAGCAAATGCTTCTGATAGAAAGTCCACAGTCCACATGGAAGAGAAATATATAAAGGTCAAACAAAGGCACCAGGGTAACCAGTCTATAAAGAAGATTCAATCATTTCCAACAATAAAACATTTTAAAAACTTAGATTTGCAGAAAACAAAAAAAATCAAGCAATCAAAAAAGGGCAGTGTGGGAGAGCTGATGGTTCGGGTAAAGGAACACAACTGAGGACAGGATCTGGTTTGAACGAAATGCATTTATTTCTTTATATTAGTGCTCACTGCCAAAGTTATAAGTTTGCAGGCACACACACCCTGCACGCGTGCTCATGCTCCTCTTTTATGCTCCCCCCTGATCACTGCAAGAGGCAGAACATTAATAAGGCAGAATTTCCCTCAGTTGTGTCATTCCCACGCGTCCCTGCTCACCTGGTCGAAGGTGTATATCGGTGTATATCAAAAGGTATTTGTGAATATCCCTGTGCACACATTTCACCTGCACCCGGGGTGCAGTATTCAAAGAACCGCATCGCACCAGGCTTTAGTGGATGGTGGTCTGACCACAGCCCGAATCAACCAATGCCTGGTGTGTACCCTCTTGGATACGCACCGATGTGTGGTATGTTCCTGCTTGATCGGGGGCAGCCTGTGGTGCCTTGGGAATCCGGACCATCACCCCCAGCTCCATTACGGGACATTGATTTGAGAATTCGTTGATTCGTTGGCGCTGTGCTCCCTGCAGCGCCAACAGACCGGCCCAGGCTTACGCACCTGTGCGGACTGAATCACCCACCTGCGGGACACGAGACACAGACATCTGAGTATCAGCAGTATGCGCAGCAGTAAAGGAAACGGGAAGGGAGGGGCACGGGAGGGAGGAGCCAATGGCTCGGGGCAACCAAGCCATCGGCTTCGGGGGGATTAGCCCCCGTCTCCGTGGTAAGGGAGTGAGAGGAGAGAGGGAAGAGACAGGTGAAACGAGCGAGAGAGAGATAAGAGTAGTTGCAGGGGATTCACCTGCCCCTGAATATGCCCCTAAGTGATTTACCGGCAGCTGGACCGCTATATCCACCGATGACGGATGCTGGCATTGGACCCATTCCGCCATCCGTGCCGAAAGTCGTGCGACGAACTGCTCCAGCACTACATGATCCACAACCTCATCGGCGCTCCGGTTCTCGTCCAGTAGCCACCTTCAGCAGGCGTTGAAGAGCTGCTGGGCGAAGGTGAACGGTTGGCCGATTTCGCGGAATGTCAATGCACGGAACCGCTGTCGGTGCTGCTCCGGAGTTTGTCCCACTCGCTGTAGGATTGCACGCTTCAGGACGTCATACTCCAGCATGCAATCGGCTGGCATTTGCTGAGCAGCAAGCTGGGCTTTCCCGGAAAGGAGCGGCAGAAAGCAGAGGGCTTGTTATGTGAGCCCATCTTGTTTAGCAGAACGCTAGGTGCAGGTGTCGGGGTGGTGGTGGGAGTTTCTTTACGGCTCAGGGTGCTCCGAAATGCCGCTCGGTCCTCCACCTGGGCTCGGACCACCTTCTGGAACCGCTGTCCCTGCTCGGCATGCACCTGAAGCAGGGCTTGGTGCTGGATCTGCTGTAGTTCAGCGAGCACCTTCACCAGCTCAGCCAATGGCTAGAAAACAGACAAATGAGTCAGGACCATACACAGAAAAGCAATCAGACAGCAAAGCCTTGAACATTACTTGAATGAGAATAAAAAGGCAATACTTTGCCAAAGGTGTGGTGTCCATTTGCTTTTTGTATTTTGAATTGGTTTTGGAGACTGGCAGTAACCTGTTGTGCTGTCTAAATTCTTTACTTCAACACTGCTTGATCCACAAACATAAGTGTAGATGTTGGCTTTGTCTAGACCCCAAACCACATTGGATTTTACACCTTACACCCTCTTACACCCGTAATAAGATGAGGCTGGTTCCTGGGAGTCAGCAGTGAGCATTTTCCGATCAACAAAATGCCATGGTGGGGTAGAGGGAATAAATAGGCTGCAGGCATCACACAGTTGTAAAAGAGGAAACAAGTGTTCCATGAAATAGGCTATACACATAAATGCCATCAGCCTTCAATAGTGCAATAGCTCACATCCATTTAAATGGAGATAAGATCCAAATGCAAAATGGTGCAGAAAGTGAAAGTACAGACGCAGTACAATGACAGTTAACTGATAGCCATGTGAATCAAAAACACATTTCATCTGGTCTTTAATTTGCCTTAACACAGGCAGGCTTTGTGCATTGATCATAGAATCATGGGAACACTCTTTCATGTTTGCATATATATATATATATATATATATATATATATACACACACAAACACACACACACACACACAGTATCTCACAAAAGTGAGCATACCTCTCACATTTCAGCAACCAAATTTAGTATATATTCTCAAGGAACAATGCTATAGAAATTAAACTTTTAGGAACTTTTTAATGTTTTAGAGTCAATGTGCAGCCTCTGCAGCAGTAAAGATTTACTGTCCTCTAAAAACAAAGCTCAACATACATCCATAAATTTCAAAATAGTTGGCAACAAAAGTGAGTATAACCTTAGTGATAACAGCTGTACGTCACTTAAATTTGCAAGGCACATCTTTTATTTATCATGTTCATGTTTTGTCTGCTTGACAGGACCATACAAATTTGTGTATCATGTATTAGAACAATTTGGTGCTTTGAGTACAATTCTCTTATACTGACCACATTGAACCTCATGACAAAGACCTCTCTAAAGATTTTAGAATTGGAATGGTTGCTTTCCAAAAAGATGGCCATGGTTTTAAAAATATCTGTAACACCCTAAAATCGAATTACAGTAGTGGTCATATGGAGGTTTTCCAAGAGGGGTTCCACTTGGAACAGGCCTCGCAAGGGTCCATCAAAGAAGTTGAATCCTCGTGCTGTGCCTCAGAAAGTGAAGTTAGAAAAATGGAGAGAGAAAGAGAGAAGAAAGGGAGGAAAGGAAGAGAAAGGAATGGCAAGTTTAACCTCAATTGACCACAAGCTAATGAGAATCATCACAGAATCAAAATTTACCTTTAAAAAAGGGCTTGAACTTATATCCGCATCTGGATAGTTGGTTAAAGGTTACATGCATTGGCTTTGCTTCTGAACAAGAGTCCAGATGCCGTAGACAAAGGAGATTATTGATGAGTCCGTTAAGAGGAAGTTCTTGGCAATGCTCTTGAAGGTAAAGCTGCCGGAAGATCTGTCTCAAAGTGTTTAAATCCAGACTCAAAGGCAGGTTTGAGCCACGATTGGTGGGTGTCTAGGTCATTTAAAGGTCTTCTAGCCACACCCACCCTTGGTGGAATGGCCAATACGAGGCATGAACTTTTGCGAGGGAAAAACTTTCTTTGTCTCTGTTCATTGCCTGCTTGCATGTTTATGGCTGGTCTGGAGAACTGATAAAGTTTCATCCAAAGTGTATTAAAAGCAGTATGGTACCCTTTACAACAACATAGCAACCACATTAAGAAATAGAGAGCAGATAATTTGTATATCAAGGATGAAAGGAAAAGACAGCATTAAGGCAGAGGTACATTGATATACCTGGACATAAGCCTTTAAAGTGTAACTTTGTCAATACAGAGTCATAGCTAGGATGATATGATAAAGGGGGAATACATACAACACATGCATATATAATACAGAGTTTTGAATACTTTATTACTGCTTAAATAAAGAAAATGTCCTTAGGTTTGTTTGGTTGTGTGTGGGGGCACATTACACCCAGACGTACTGGAGCCAATTTCAGCCAAGTTAAATGGAGAGACCAGAGACTGTGTGTTTAACTGCGTTTGTGTCATAGGGGCAGAAACTTAGACGTAAAACGGCCCATGCATTTAGTAGCTGGGCCTTCAGTGGGGACTTACCCGACTTCATCCTCTCCTTAATACCACCACTATCATGACGCAATAATGGAAACCATCAAAACAATACAAAGATGCAATATAACAATGCGTGGCATAACAGAGAGAAAGAGAGATATATCATCTAGAGCAGTTCAGAATCAATATTTGTCTAATAACATGACAAAAACATAAAAAAAATTATATTAAAAACAACCTACTCACCAGAGACGCATACTTATAATTTGCACCACTCCTCAGAGGCTGTAATCCAGTGGTACTGCTTGTAGGCACTGGTCTGGAAGTGGTGAACAAACTCTTTCCCAGGCTGAGACCAGCTAGCTAACTTCGGGGTTGGCCAAACTCTCCTCACGATATCTAGCTTTTCTTGAAAATGTATTTTTAAGTATGTCCGTGACTAAATCAATTTCTCTTCCTCTTTAGGCATAAAAAAAATCTAAATCTGATGTATTCATGTGTGCAGAGCACTACAGATGTGTTTTGCCAGTCGAACTTGGCTGTAACAGTTTCTCCCTGACCACCTAATGAGAGAACGGAAAAATGCTGACGCTATTCTGGGCCAGGCGAATTCAAAATCTAATTGGTTAAAAAATTTAGTAATATTCTCTATGGTAAAAGGCCAGCAGTACTGATTTTGAAGGCCCTGGGCAGATTAGATAGACATTGGACCACATAGAGGCTGAAATCTGATTGGACACAAAATCTAACATCCACATACATGTAATGGAAGCAGTGCAGCCAAGAGAAGCGCTACAAAATAAAGGTAATGGACTGTTGGGAATAAAAGAATACAATTTCATGGAACAAATATTAGAATTTAGGTTGTAAATGTAGGTCAGTGCTTCTGATAGTGTTTAGGCCAGCAGAGAAGGTTTTGCTTGCCCACCATGCCCACCACTCATATATATCATGATGTATATACAGACCCTAGAGAGCTTTGCGAGCTTTCCACAATTTCTGGCAGGGTCAGATAACAACTTATACCATTTATAATAGGGGAGACTGCTTCACTAAAGAAGACTGTAGTTTATTGGCTATTTGTTTATTACAGCTACTTTTTATTCATAGTATTATTTAAGTTTTTTTTTTTAAGAAAATAATGAAATTGGCCCTGGTGCATGCTTTAGGGTTACTTATATTTGCATACAAATAGACTTTCTCCTCAATAAAGTGGAGATGCACAGAAGAACTACACAGAACACTGCACTGTTTTCAAAACTGCCAATATCGAAGGGCTGTAAACGTCAACATTACTCTGGGTGAACTTGAGGATGTTTTTGTTGCAGTTAATCTCTAGAGCAAAAAATATGTATGTGCAAAAGCCTGGGAAGCTGTAGTTTATTTTCTTTTTATCTGAAATTTGCACACTGAAATCAAATTGGGAAATTTCAAACATTTAAAAAGTGTGGTTACCCCAAGAATTTGAAAAAGAAACTTTTGACACCACCATACTGTCTATAAAAGTCTGCAGATTTCTAAATTGGTTAACATGTAATGAATAGCATAACTGGATCCTGTTCTTTGCAGACAGACCGACCAGATAAGGCTAAAAGGTAGCGTAAATAGAAACATTTACAAATTATTTGTAAGGCTTTATTACAACTATAGCCATATGTGTAAATATTCAGCTAGACATAAAGCAGGTATACTCTACAAAAATGTGGTTTTAATATATATAAGCTACATTATTTCTCTAGAATCTGAATCCTTTTCAGGAAATGTATAAATCAGTTTATCATAAGAAATGTATCTTCCTCATAATGGCTTGCTATTTTGGCACTAACACAGTCCTTTTTTATACAACAGCAATAGCAAACAGCAAACTTGTCCAATTAGTTTGGTCCTCTAAAATGGGAGGACTATAGGTTTGCAGGAAATGTTAAATGTAATGTTTAATGATTGCTTTACTAAAAACACAAATTATTTTTAGAGTACCGTGCATGTTTACACCCTGCACACTTTTCAGCTTTGCTGTAAGCTTTATACGGGTTCTTTCTATCAGGTTTGCAAATGGGAACATGTTTTCTTCCAGGAATGGCTGAATTCCTATTGTCTTTTTCCAGTGTGTGCTAATGAAAAAAAGACATCCTTACAAACTGATACTACCACAACCATGCTTTAGCTTGTAGAACAGACATACAGTAGATGATGTCACCTGAAGCTAAAGATATAAACATAATATTACATCCTGACTTCAGGAGATATTGGTTTAGTGCAATAAAAATGATATATTATGGTTACTAAGTACATACTATAAAATTGTTCTCTATCTGAAACCAGTTCACTTTTTATAGAAACCAGTAAAATGTTTTCATTTTTCTTTAATAGAATACCTCTTTTCAAATCTGGATGAATCCATACAGACTCTTTTTAACTTTTATATCACCATGACACTGTGTACACCTGATTCATCTGGAACATACAGTGGAGTGTGGTTCTGCAAGAGGCACAATAATCCTTCCCTAAACCTCAGATTTGAAAAATCTGATTTACTGTATCTGAAAATAGAACAAACCTGAATCTATGGCATTTGTGGTCAACAGTCAACATTGATGTGACTTCAACAGCCTGGATATACAATAGATTGGTGCTCATCCAGAGTTACAGAAATCCTCCCTCACTCCTCAGAATCATGGAGTCAGAACTGTGTGGGGTGTGTACACTCTTTATTGCTTGTGTCTTCAGGTCTACCTTATACCTGAAAGTTTGTTGGAGGGCACTGGGAAGCCAAAAAAGGGTTATAGAATCTCACCTGACACACAACCTCTCCGAAGAAATAAGGTGAGGCTACTTATCTACCTGCTGTTTGTAGGTCTCTGATTAATGTCACTCCTTTTTTGCCTTAGCTATTTTTTAGCAGGTGTGACTGCCACTCGAGCTACAGGAGGTCATTAAATCTTGCCACAATCTTGTTCTCCAAACATTCTTTGGGTGTGAGGGCAGGCACATCCATTTTTGGCTTCTAAATGGCTCTATGCAAAGGCCCCATCTAAGTGTGGGCATCATAGGGGGATTGTTTCTAATGTGCCATCAGAGGTAGGCATGCTCTTTACACCAAAATATCCAAGATTATAAAAATTGTGTTTTTGCCCTATGTGGCATCTGCACCAATATTGAGCACCATTTTTTTTTACTTTTAATTATTTTTTTTTGATTGAGCAAGACTTATTTGGCTTATTTTTATTGGACTACACAAGTCATTTAAACGTGTTCCGCTAAGATTTTATTAATCAGCAGGTACCCATTTACCCACATCAGTGTCTATCTACACCCACATTAAACCTCTGCATAGTGCAGTGTGCAGTTAGATAACTCTCACCCATCTTACACATAACTCCCTTTACCTTGCCTGCACTGAAAAGAAGCATACCACCACCAAGCAGTCCATCTTGTGGACAGATGGGCAAATGTACCTACTTTTTTTCTGTAAGGGGGATACAGCCTACTTAGCCTTGGTATTTAGGGCACTGGAGGACTGAACAAAGGTTTAACCTCACCATGCACATCACCCTACACAGCACCCATGGTGACTCTGCAAAGTAACCGCACCCCACATTCTGTAGCACCACACTAAAAGCTAGGATCTGCTTGGTACTGGAAAGCAATAAAGCACAAACTTAACTCACAGTGCCTGCACCAAAGCCAAGAATGCATGGGGAGTTTCCAAAGCAGTAAGTACCTTATTTTGGCTGAGGCATCTCACTCTGAATGCGGTTAGGGGGGGAAACACACTTTTCTGTGTGGCTCGAGTGAGCCCAGCAGAAGGTACCCTAACCCTTTATTGTATGCTATTTTTCTAGCCTCTGCTTTTTAGGAGGAAGAAAAGGCAGTGTCTGCTACCTTTTCCTGTCACAGGAAAAAGTGACAAAACAAAATAATTCACACATGTACTATGCTACACACAGGATTATTAATGTGTAGTGCCCTCGTCAACTTAAATGAATGTTTTACTCTCAGAACCTTTTAAATGGGTGAGACTGCAGATATTCCTTTTTTGGTCTCTCTTAGTTAAATATGTGCAAAGGGTAGGTACTGCTTGCCAGAACTACACATAGTCTCCATATTGCTGCTGGGCACCATGTTTAATGTTTAATGTAACATTATTAGCTCATTGGCTATTGCTTCATTAACATC
Source organism: Silurus asotus (assembly GCA_024362625.1). Lineage (NCBI taxonomy): Eukaryota > Metazoa > Chordata > Actinopteri > Siluriformes > Siluridae > Silurus > Silurus asotus. The sequence goes on from MU533908.1 coordinate 2,870,704, forward strand.
TGCTCATGATCTGTTAATGCATCTTTTTGTCACATCTTTATTTGGAAGAGCCCAGAATGATGAACACAATATTAACTATTGGTATACTAATATCAGCTCATGATCTGCCAATGCAGACTTTGCAGGGGCACACTATAAACTTACTATCATTTACACAGTACCCCTGTACAAGGAAGACCAGGAACTGCAGCCTGTGTTTGGATGAAATGGAAGTTAGCTTGGTATGTTGAAAGAAATGGGGACATAATCACAAAATTGAACTAATATTGGTAATTGACTGCATTAACTACAAAGCTATTAAGCAGAACAAATATGTAGTAAATGATCATGATCATGGAAATTAACTGTGATCCAAAAAGCTATTCATGCAAGTAAGGATCATCAATAATCAGTCACCACCATAGTTACTCACCACAGCTAGTAAAAGAAGTAAAGAAAAGACAAAATTCATATTCAAACAACAACAAAAAAAAAGAAAAAAATCACAGGCAGAAACAACCAATAAGCTGAATATTGTGTTTAGATTTTCATATTAGTAATTTCTTACTTTATTACGTAATTAATTTAAATACAAAACATGCAAAATGCTTCAAAAGCTGTTGTGAGCAGTTTTTAACAGGGCTTGTAATGAATTGGTAACATTTTTATTTAAGCATAGAATTTATACTGATTTGTGTTAAATACTTTCTCTAGCTCTATAACCCATCTTTAATAACTGCTGCTGTTCACACTTTATATTTACACTACTGATAGTACTACTTGCATATTGTGAAAAACTCAGAGTCGAGATGGGTTAGAATCTATTTGCAGAAGATTTTCATGAACAAATCCAAAATAGCAGGAAAAGACATGGAGAAAGGGCAGGCAGATTAACATGCAAACGGTCCAGGCAGTTGAGTCAAAATAATAAAGAAGGCAATGATGCAATGGCGCAATTGGCCTATAGAAAGGCTTAGCTTTTAACCCTATAAACAGCAACTTTAGAAGGTATGAGACAATATTCAGGAGAAGACTACCTTTGGAGTTTTGACTGAGTGCATCTTTTGCCAATGCCTTAGAGAATGAAGGAGATAGGGTGTGTGGGAAGCTCCATCTTGTAGGTCAGAGGATTATTTTTCTTTGGAATACAAAAATAACCTATGTACCTGGCTTGAATTCACTGGGCCCAGATAAAATGTTGGAGTCTGACATGGGCACTAATTCACATCCTTTTGCTTTTCCTCACACAACCTACCAGTGGTACCATTGAGGGTTTACTGAATTGGCAGCCCAGAACATATTAAAGAGGAACATGTCCAATAAAAGAATTAGTGTGGGAATTCTGGGCATACTCTGCTACTGGAACAAAGTTATACAATTTTTACTGGTCATAGGTGCAATATGATCTGGGGTAGCAAGTCATCTATAGTGTCTAAAGTGTCTCAAACCTTTTCACCACTGATTACATGCTCTCCAGAAAAGCAACACCAACATTTATATATTTATAGCTATTTTTAATTGGAGACAATCAGGTCATCAAACTGTATCTAGTACAGCTACGTTAGCATCCATTTTTAGACTTTTAAAATGTAGAATCCCAGTTTGACTGACCACCCCTTGTTCAACAGTGCATCCAGAAAGTATTTACAGTGCTTCACATTTTCCACATTTTGATATGTTATTCCAAAATGGATTAAATTCATTATTTTCCTGAACTATTTTACAAACAACATCCTATAATGACAATCTTAAAAAAGTGTGTTTGAAATCTTTGCAAATTTATTAAACATAAAATACACATGAAAATAAACATCAAATACACAGTTTCCCCATTCTTCTTTGCAGAACCTCTTAAGTGCCATCAGGTTGGACTGCCATTTTCAGATGTCTCCAGAGATGTTTAAGTTCAAGTCTGGGCTCTGGCTGGGCCACTTAAGGACATTCCCACAATACGATGCTGCCTCCACCATGCTTCACTGGTGGTATTGGCCAGGTGGTAAGTGGTGCCTGGGTTCCTCCAATGACGCTTGTCATTCAGGCCGAAGTTTTCAATCTTTGTTTTTTATGGTCTGAAAGTTCCTTCAGGTGTTTTTTTAGCAAACTTTTTTAAAGTGACCATTGGGTTCTTTGTCACATCCCTGACTAAAGCCCTTCTCCCTGATCTTTCAGTTTGGCCGGGAGGCCCACTCTAGGAGAAGTCCTGGGGGTTCCAAACTTCTTCCATTTACAGATGATGGAGGACACTGTGCTCATTGGGAACTTCAATGCTGCAGAAATTTTTCTGTACCATTCCCCAGATCTGTGCCTCAACACTTTCTTGGAATTCTACTGACAATTCCTTGGACTTAATGGCTTGGTGTGGGCTCAGACATGCACTGTTAACTGTGGGACCTCTTATAGACACGTGTGTGCCTTTCCAAATAATGTCCAATCAACTGAATTTGATCAGCGGAAACTGAGCTAAATTGAAAGTGTCATGGAAAAGGCCATAGATACTTATGTTCATTTTATTTTTTTATTTTTTTATTTTAAATACATTTGCAAAGATTTCAAACAAACTTCTTTCACATCCTCATTATGAGGTATAGTTGTTGAATTTTCAGGAAAATAATTAATTTAATCCATATTGGGGTAAGGATGTAACATAAAATGTGGAAAAAGTGAAGCCCTTTGAATACTTTCCGGATGCACTGTTGACTGCCACTAATTTCTAAACACTTCTTCTGCCATCTGTATATAAGATCTTTAAATACTGCATGTCATTCTGACAACACATTGTGTATAAACCGTTCTTATTTCTGCATTTTAATATTGCTGTTTCTAGAAGCTAGTCACCAAATTCCATGTGTTCATGAGTATACCTTTCAGTAAAATCCTGTTCTGATTATGTTTGAAATCAATCTGCCATGTTTCTCTACAAGTCTAAATAGCCTGAAGGTTTTAGATTAAACAAAATAGCAGAAGAGTATGCAGGGTTTGCTGAGATATTTAACAAAGCCAAAGTAACCCAATTTTACTGTCCTTGGGATCACACAGTTGAACTTGTGCCAAATACTGCTCTATCCAAAAGCAAGGTTATAACTTTGTGTACCTCATGTTATGGAGAACTACATTGAAGAAGTTCTGGCTTCGGGCTTCATATATTCTTCTACGTTTCCTGCTATAGCCGGATTCTTCTTTGTGAAGCAAAAAGTATGACCAGATTTTGAAAACTATGAAAAAACCTCACTCTGGTACTTAGAAGCTGCTTGAAGTTGTGAAACTTCTAATGGATTAAGATCTGCCACAGTATTTTGGAACAAACTCAAACTGAGGCGGGGATCGAATCAATTTGCCAAGTAATGTAACATACAAATACAAAACAGTAGGCAAAGATTTGGTCAGAGGGTAGGTGAAGGTTGATAAACATTTAACAAGCAGTAAAAAAAAAAAAATTATCCAAAAGTATAAGCAATCCTTTGCAATGGGCCTAAGGAAGTGCACAGCACAGGAAATAACTGTAAAAGGAATGACTAATGTTGGCAATCGGGGGAAGGCTTCCTCTTGATGGTTGGAAAAGTGCATGTCTGTAGCTCATATCTGCAGTTCAGTATTCGCCTTTTATTTAAAAAAAGAAAGCTGCTATTTTTATCCATATTGTTTACCTCAGGCATTATCTTTTAGATTATATTGCGCCTACTAAAACAACAAACTAGTATTGTACTGGGCCAATATCCCCTCTTCCATAACTATCTGCATAATGCTATTCACATTCCATGCGTGAAAAAATGAGAATTTTAAGACTATTGATTCTACTACGTTAATATATGCAATGTGCATATACATTTCTAGACCAAATAATCTGCTGTTTCCTAGCTCTAAGTTGATGAAAAAGATCTGTTGTGTTAGATTTTTTTTATTTTAATTTTTTACAAAATCTTTCTTGAAATTATACATTGTTTACTTTTACATAATTTTTTGGTTTGTCTATGAATACAAATGTCTGAAGTCATATTTAACATTTTCAGTAGACAGCTAAAGAGAAAGGACTGTTTAGCAGCTAATGGAGTGAGTCTTAAAAATGTCCTGTTTATGCCAGTGGATGGTAGCCCCACTGAGTAACATTTTTAGATGTTCAAGCCTCATCCCTATTGTGCTTGCAATAACCTATGCTAGCACATTCTCCAGCATTAGTGGTCCCACCTGGCGGTGGCCTTTCTCCCCATATTTCAACAAATCACAACAACAGTCTTAAGCATTATTGATCTGTTTGTAAAAACATGTGCCTGATTCCATTTTTAGCCTTGACCACAACAGTTCCCCACAGTAACTTTTAATATTTAAATTTCTCTTTAATTAATTTTGAATTTAGACGACAGTTCATGTCACAAGTCTGTACATGAAGGGTCTCAGCACCCAAGTAACCTTGGCAAATCAGGCTACATTTAACTGCATTACAAAGCCTTGCATAGTGTTTCCCACTGCTCTGTTTAGTTAACGTTTTTTTGGATTGCATATGTGATTGCCTGATGTTTTTTTACAGCGATGTGTCATCAGCACAATACCATGTATGCCAAAATTAAATGTAAAAGTATCAAAGAAAATTAAAGATGGTCCATTTTCTTTGATTTTTCTAAGAATTCAATGGCCTATTAGCATACTTTGTGAAATTTTACTGTGAGCATTTTACTGTTATTTGCTTTAAACTTGTTAAAATGATTTAGAGTTTGCAGTTTAAGCATTTTCATTTGTTTACTGACCTGGTACTGTATGACAGCTGAATTCAGTTCAAGTAAAGAATTCATTTAATTCACTCATCGAATCCAACATGACAAAGCATCCTGCCCTAAAAACATGTCTAATGTGGCTCTGTTGGATAGACCAGATATAGAGATGATGAAGGCTATTATGAGAGTGCAGCAGCTGCAGAAGTTCAGTGATCATTAGCAAACAGTGTCGTGGCCCTAATTGCTTATGAAGTGTTTGAGGAGAGCTGGTGTAACGTGTTTCGCTGCGTCTTTGCTTATATTAAAGGCCTTTGATCGCTGTGATGCAAATGAATAATGATATTCATCACAAGGACAAGGGAGTTCATGCAGATCTGGAAGCACAGCTCGTCTTAGTGTTCGCATGTGTGTTTGTGTCTTGTTGAGTGGTAGAAGTGAAGGACTATCGAGCTTTTCCTGATGTGCTCTTGAATATTGTCTTCTTATGTAAATCTGATCCTAACAATCAGACAAAAAAAAATAAATAAACAAACCTCTCACTACAGACTGAGGCCAGTTTTAATCTTTAATAGAACCTCTTTATTTTATTTTCTCTCAATCACACACACATGCATTTATGCATACCTTGGAAATTTTAAAATACTTTGAAAATATTCTAAACACACATGCACATGTTTAAAATCACTGCAGGCTATTTCATAGGAATGTTTTATATGCTTTGTTCAATACTTTTGATCTGGAAACATATTAAATATGAATATTGGTGCATTCTTTTATGAATTGATGGCATTGTGTAAACCTGAGTATAGCCCACTGTAGTCAGGAGAAGATTTTGAAGCCATATACAGAAAAGCATTATTGGCCATCTTGAAACAGTCTACATAAAATGATCATAGACGCAAGGATCAAAACATAATCAGGCAACAAATGACAGGAGCAATGGATATATGGCAAATAATATTTGTATACGAGGCTGCAAGTGCATTGTAAGTGCATTTTATTTGTAAACAGACAGACAAGTCCAAATCCAAAGTTATGAACCATAAACAGGCAATAGATCAGGTGATCTGCGAATGACTAGAACAAAGAAAGACAAGAATGAGTCAACAAAAATGTGATAAAAAATACAATTTCAATAAAAAAAAAGTTGGGACACTATTTAAAATGTAATAAAAACAGAATGCAATGTTTTGCACATCTTATAAACCCATATTTTATTTAGAGTACAACATATAAAACCAACTGTTAAAACTGAGAAAATATACAATTTAAAGAAAAAAAGTACAGTTTTTTTTTTGTAATGGGGCAACAAAAGTCTGGAAAAAGTAAGAGTTATTAAAATTAACAGTTTGAGAAATATTTTGCAACTAATTAGGTGAATTGACAACAGGTCAGTAGGATTATTGGGTATAAAGAGTATGTTTTAGAGAGGCAGAGTCTCTCAGAAGTAAAGCTGGGCAGAATTTCATCAATCCTTGAAAGACCTTGTGGAACAATTTCAGAATAATGTTCCTCAACATAAAATTGCAAAACAGTTGAATATCTCATAATTTACTGTACATAATATCAAAAGTTTCAAATAATCTGGAGAAATCTCTGTGCTCAAGGGACAAGGGCGAAAATTAATATTGGATGCCTGTGAATAAATCCTTGCATGGGCTCAATAACACCTTCAGAAATCATTTTCTGTGAAAACAGTTTCCCATCTAATTCAAAAATGCAGGTTTATTCCCTGTCAAGCAAAGACATGAAGAAGGCATGTGGAAAAATGTCCCAGAAAGGGAAGGCTTTGCATATTTGAGCGAGACAATACTAACTGTATACTGCATCTGTTATAATAGCATAACTTTGTAGTAAAAGAGTCTGGCTGCTAAAGTGGCCTTCCTACAGTCTAGACCTTTCATTATTTGAAAACATTGGGAGCATCATGAAAAAAAATCAAACAAAGAACACCTTAGAAATTTCCCCACTGTTGTACGAATAAAGGTAAATCTTACCTAGAACTGTTGAGCAGCTAAAATCCTGTATCAGAAACATATGGGACAACATTCCTCTCCCAAAACTTCAGCAACTGGTCTCCTCAGTTCTCAAAATGTATACGGACTGTAAAAAAGGCTAAACAATGGTAAAACAGGCCCTGTCCCGACTATTTTGAGACCTGTTGCAGCTCTCAAAATCTTCCCAAAGTTTTCTTAACCTTTTAGCCTTCAGCACTGCGCCAGCACGACCGATATCCCATTGTTTGGATGTGTTAATGTTTATAAAATGCAGTACTTACACAATTATTGTAATAATGAGTCACAAACGCATCCACTGCTGCTAATCCTGGTTTATTTGGAAAGATAAGACTCCCCGAAGCGGGGCAGGGAGAAACGCATAAACAAAGGGAATGCTTCGGTTCTTAATCACTTCATTTTTATATTTTTTTCGGACATTTACCACTTACAACAGACACATACACATAGAGTGCTTTATGAACAAAAATAAGCTAGCACTGGTTAGCGCTTTCATTGGACTGATTACACATGATTCAGAGCGCAGACAACGCAGAAGCATTCCCAAAGCTTTAATGACTTGAGTTAAGCTCGAGTTCCTGAAAGGGTACCCAATGATCCCACTGAATAAGCTCCAAAGATCCTGTGTGTAGATTGGACAAAGTTAAAGAAGGGCAACTATTATTACACGCCTTCACCCATCAGAGCTTTATGGCAGATTGGCTAGACAGAAGCTTCTCTTTTAAGCAAAACCCACTGAAGCCTCCTTAGAATTGAGCTAAATGTGGCAAAGTACAGAGATATCCTTAATATAAACCTGGTCCACAAATTTCAAGACCTCAGACTGGGATGAAGGTTCACCTTCCAACATTAAAACGACCCAAACCACAGCCAAGACAACACAGTATTGGTTTAGGGACAACTCTGTGAATGTCCTAGAGTGGCCCAGCCAGAGCCCGGATTTAAACCCTATTAAACATCTATAGAGAGACATGAGAATGGCTGTCCACCGACGGTCCTCATTCAAACTGACCCAGCTTGAGAAGATTTGGGTAGAAGAATGGAACAAAATACTGGAGAATTTTCCATTTTCTTTTTAAAAACATTTATAGACATTTTTTCAAATTATGTTTTCACTGTCACTATGGATGCATATTAATGAAAAAATATTATTATTATTATTATTATTATTATTATGTATTTGAATGATTGTATTATCAGACTGGGAAATAACAGAATTTTAAATAGTAAAGGTGGTCTTAATATTTTCCTAATGCATTCCATATACTGAAGTTATAGCTTTCCCACAAACACCTCACTTCAGTAAACGTAAATGAGCAAATGGTGGCATAGAAGGTCCCAGTATTGCATTTGTTTCATTTCTGACCAATGATTTGTAAATAAAGTTTATTAATATAAAATGTTTTTATAAGTTAATAATAAATAATATAATGGTGGAGTAAACAGGAAAACTAAGATCATAGGTCATGTTTGAATAAAGAGATAAGGTAATACTGAGCATATTTAATATGAATTTAAGAGCAAGTTCAGTGATGGCTTAAACAACACCTCTTACAAAACTCTGTATGTATACATTTTTATACATTTATGTCTATTTTCACATTTTTTCTTCTCTGATTCACACACACACACACACACACACACACACACACACACACACACACACACACCCAGGTTCAGCTGGCGCAACACTCACACACACACACACACACACACACACACACCCAGGTTCAGCTGTCGGACAACTCAATTCTCTGTACCACAGATAGAAAGTTTTGGGTTTGCTTAATTTCTTAGTATGATTTATTCTATACACACTAGGGATGTAGGTGGATATGAATGCATGAATATTATTTGGAATGGACAGATAATGTGTACAATACAGATAGGAAAAGGGTTGCACTATTTATTTTTTCAGAAGCATGTCTGAAAGTTTAATATGGTGTCTGATTAAGGCATGTGCATTATAATGTGGATCTCACAGGATGCACCAGGGCTTTGCACAAGTAGCAGTTTTTTATTTCCATGCAAGTTTGAACAAGTTAGTAGATACAGTATCTTGCTTTCAAGATAAGTATGCCTGCCATTCTACAAGCTTTGCCCTAACACTGACATATTCAGAGCCCTAAATGTGCAAACCACTAAACAAGATAGCCATGCCCTTAGAACAGAAACAATCGGAACAATAAAACACTATAACAGCGACAAAAGACATTACAAAATACAGGTAAACACCACAACATGAGATAATTAATCAACAAATATTTTCAAGAAAATAAACACTCCACTAAATTTTAGCAAAAAGCTTCATCTCCATTGAAACAGATCTGCTACCCACTCTCACATTGTAGCAGATAAAGGTGTTGAAAGCTCACAGTGTTTCCTCTAACTCAAATGGCTGTGAAAGTTTAGTGTAAACCTTAACATTCTTCAAATTTTAAAATCATTCTACACATGTACCACAGAGAGCATCCTGATTATCTGAACCAGCACTGCCTGGTATGGCAACAGATTTTAGCCAGAAAATAGAAGAAGCAAAAAGTAATGCAGATAGTCCTGCACAGTGTTGAAAGTGAGCATCCTTCCCCCAGGATATCTACACCAAGCATTGGATGATTCAAGAACAGAGATTAACAAACTCCAACCACAGACAAATTACATAGAGGATGTTGCAAAAAGAACTAATTTATTTTCTTAGCATTAAGAGATTGTGTTAGGGTGATGGAGCATGTGTATTGAGCACTGCTGGCTTTATTGTTGAAGATGCTTGGTAAGGTGCCCACAATAGGCTCTGTGGTCCAGGGATAGTAGTGTGGGAGTGTTGAGTGATAGGATCTAGAGGTCTGGGCTAGTCTTATAGGTACTGCAAAGAAGGTCAACCTTGTTGTTTTACCTGTTATTGGTTACTTTAATAGAGAGACAGTAAGCATTTAACAGTTAACACAGGGAAAAATAATTTGCTGCAGGTGTTGTGTTCATTTATACCCTCCATCTTCCCTGTGAGGGCAAGGTATCAGCAGTCACTAGCTTTGCTCTGCTCCTTTGCCCTGCCCCTTTACCATGTGCTTGTTTGCACTACACAACAGTGGTTGCAACCTTTCAGCAAATCAAGTACAGTCATGTAAGGAGTGTGCAGTGTTTGGCTTCTGTGAACTAGAGGCCTGCTATCATTTGGACATAAACACATTTTTTTTTAAATGGATTAAAGGATAACGCTGTCAGGGATCCTCCTGCCATGCCTCCCTCCGAGGCTCTCTCTCAGCCTCTCCCGGCACCAATCACCGACACCTGTTCCACATTGCCTGGCCCCTTTATAGGTTCCTGTTCCGACCTCACTCACTGTCGGATCTACTATGTCATGTCAAATGATACTACCAGATTTCTGAACGCCAGCATTCCCCGCTGGTTCATGCTTCTGGTTCCGGTTCTTACAGATTATTCTCACCTAACGGATTATACCCGTTTTACAGATTATACCTGCATAACGGATTATCCGCTTGTTCTGGAATTGCCCCCCATTATGGATTATACCCGCATTCTGGATTCTACCAGCAGTACGAATTGCACTCACGTCACGGTTCGTAGTTCGACTCAACTCCTGCTTGTTCTCTGAACTTTAATCAAGCTATGGTTGAGTCACTCCCGTTTCCTACACGTGGTCACTGCCCTGACACACGCATAATTTACTAATATAAAAACAATATGTTTTCAAATTAAAGAAATAAAAAAAATATATGAAATAACACAAATAGTTATGTGAAAGTAATTGATGAGTTAATAGCAGGGTACCACGCACATTCAAGAAAGAATATAGAGTAAATATAGTGGAACTGGGGACCATGGAGCTGTAGCAATACAGTGCTACCCACTGCATCAGTGTGCTTCAGTCAATAAATAAAAAAAACAATGAATTGGAGGAATCAACAGGCTGGAACAGGGTAAAAAATATTCTGGAAAAGTAAACATAAAAAAGAAACAGTTGAAGGAACATTTTTCAACTTTATCAGGTTAATTGGCAGCAGGCCAGTAGCACGATTGGGTGTGAGATGAATATCTTGGAGAAGCTGTCTCTCAAAAATAAATGGCCAGTTGTTTACAAATCTGTAAAAAAAAAAAAAATTTTTTTATAGAATTTTTGAAAAATGTTCCTCAACATAAAATTGTAAAAGCTTTGAATATCTCATCATCTACAGTACATCATAATCATCAAAACATTCAGAGAATCTGAAGAAATCTCTGTGTGCTAGGGACAAGGGTATAAATCAATATTAAAAGCCTTTGAACTTTGTTTCCTCAGGCAGCACTGAAATAAAATCAGGCATGGTTCTGTAATGAAAATCACTGCATGTCCTTGGAAACACCTCCAGAAATGTGAACATAGTTCTCCTTGTCATTCACAAATGCAAGTTGAAGCTCTATCATGGAAAGAATGAGCATTATCTAGAAATGCTGTGATGAGCAGCTACAATCCTATATCAGACACAAATGGGACAACATTCTGCCGGCAAAATTCCAGCAAATAGTCTTAGTTCCCAGATTTATACAGACTGTTGCTTAAAGAAGTGAGGGTTCAACACTTAGCAAAACTTAGCATTGTCCCAAAATTGGGACTATCATTTTTAAGATTATCTTGTCCTTTCCTTGGAATTGGTACATTTTTGCACTTTAAACATTTAATATGCTTTCTATGCTCTATTGTGAATAAAATAAAGGTTTATAATATGTGCAAATCATTGCACTCTGTTTTAATTTACATTTTTACACACTATCCCAAGTCTTTTGGAATAGAGGTGGCATAATATTAGTAATTAGTAATTAGTTAAAAATAATGAAACTTTTTTTTTTAATAAATTTTTAAGAGTTACTTAGTATAATATTTAGACAGAAAGGCTAGTGTTCAAAAACGAGAGGCAAAAGTGCAATAAATAGAGAACACAGCATGTAATTAAAACTCTGACCAAAAATCATGATCAAGAGAGCCAAACACTGTGGAATTTTTATCATTAGCACACATGGTTCTGTTTAGTGAAGACTTCATCTTTTATTGATCTTTGTGAGATCAGTATTTGTGTATTGCTTAGCAGTGTTAATTGACTTTTTTTTGTAATTTCCAATACAATGTTTTGCCATAATATATTTCTGTGCTGTGAAAACATCAAAGACTGAAATATGCATTCATTTTGAGGGCAAGATAGTAAAAAAGAGTACAAGTAATTAAAGTTTTGATCAAAAAGCTTGGGCTGCTCAAGAGTTCAGAAGTCTACTTCAAATGATCTATCAGAGCGAAAGGGAGAAAAAAAAATTAACAGGCATAAAAGCATGCAGTAAATGAATTCTACATACCAAGGACCAACAGTGGCAAAGTGTTGCCCATGGTCAATTCTTGGTATATGATTTGAAATGTTCTTTACCTGTATCTATCCTATTATGTCACCTATTTCACCTCTAATTTGTGTCTGATAAATCGATATCAGTGTACAACTGCTACCACAAAGTGCTGATATACTGACCGATTCAGTCAAATTGGAAGTGATGCTAGCCTCTGCTCTACCTACTTCCTACTTTGAGAAAATCTCTTTTTAACTTTTTTTTTTTTGTCATCTATTTTTTATGTTACACTCTAACACAGATGTTAGTTAATAAAAAGACCCTTTTTAATTTCCTCGGTGTATTGATTGTTCCTTATAATTGTAAATCAACGTTGAGGGTAACAATGGCACTCTTCAAATGTAAATATATTATAATTATTATTTATTGTAATATTTGGCAGCTCTAGGATGGTGGGTCTGTTGTTAACATCCTAGCTATAATATTTGTAGACACCCTGAAATGGCAGAGGAGATGCTAATTGAAAATGAACATCATTATATAAGTTATTATTTCCTGTGTGGCATGGCCAGTCAAGTTTTTTAATTAGTATTATTTGATTTTCTTTTCTTTAACTATTTCTTTTTCAGAACTGTTTGGACTTACCATGCATACAAATTCACATTATCATTACATACAATGACCATACAAAATACATTTAAACAATAAAAAAATATTTTAGAGAGAAAAAAAAAAGTCAGTAGAATATATCTCATATATCTCGTATATACACTACTCTATGCTATATGCACAAAGGTATTGGGACACCTGACTTTTCCAGCCATGTGTAGTTCTTTTGCAAACTGTTAATACAAAGGTGGAGCCATACACATGTTTAGGATGTTTATTGTCTCTTCACTTTCACTAGGAGACTCAAATCTGTTCCAGTATTATAATGCTTCTGTGAACAACGCTAGCTCCATGAGGATATGGTTTATGTAGATTGGAGTGGAAGATCTTGAGTAGACTGATATAGAGCTCTGACCTCAACCCTTTGGACACCTCTAGGATGACTTGAAATGCTTTTTGCACATTAGGCCTCCTTACCCTACACCAGTAACTGACTTTACTAACACCGTTTGAGCTGAATGACCACAGAGCTCTACAACCCCATTCTAAAATCTGGTGAGATTTTAATTACCTCTTCCCTGAAGAGGTTATTCTAACTTTTATTTATATCATAACTATTATTCAGTTATTGTACCAGTAATTATGACTGTTATTCACTACTGTTCCTTTCTTAAACCACTTGAGAGTTGCAGTTTTCAGAGATGCTTTGACCCAGTCGTCTAGCCAACACAGTTTGGCCCTTGTCAAACTCGCTCAAATCCTTTCACTTGCCAAATTGTCCTGCTTTTAAAACATCACATTTGAGGATAAAATGTTCACATACTATCCCACCTACTAGCAGGTGCCATGGTGAAGAGTTAATCAGTGTTATCTACTTACCAGTCATAATGTTATAACGTTATGCCCAGTCGGTGTATAAACATATAGAGCAATATTGGGGCCATTTGAAAGCCTGTCTTTGCAAGTTAACATGATATTAATATAATTGATTTACAGACATTTCAAACAAACAAAAATGTATGTGTAGTGTTCGGAACAGGTGATTTGTGGTTTTCTCTTTCAAGCCATGTCATGCAGCTCTTTGATTGATAGCTGTTGCAGGCCTCTCAGCTGCTCTCCCATGTGAACAATTCACTGTTGTGAGTCCTTCGTGCAGGTGTGTAGGGATCAAAATCCACAACAGGGTATATAATGAGTGAATGCCAGCAACTTCATTTTTATAGTTAGTTTCTTCCAAAGAACAGAAAAAAACAATACTACCCTTAATCTCTATTTGGTTTGCAGCTGGGTCAACAACAACCTCATATTGCTCCCATATTGCTTTGTGAGATTCAACCACCTGAAATAAGTAATATCTTTTTATTAAAATATTATTTATTTCTAGCTCCTATTATTGAGATTTTTTATGACTAAATCTTTACACTAACCTCCACTTGCACCTTTCCCTTAAATATCATTGCCTCTCATACAATCACCATGTTCTGAATGTCTCTTAAATAGTATAGACAAGTTGAAGATGTTCTAATTATAAGTCTTTAGCTCTCATTTAGACATGCTAATTCTATGATTATGTCTTCCATAATTTTCCTCATGCCTGATTGTCTATAATTTTGAAATTTTGTTATACTAGTGGAAATCACAACCCACCATTATCAAATTATATATTTATTATAAAGTGCATAAAGTTATAAACCTATTTGATCTGCCTACTTGAATTGAATTTTATAAATCCAAACAATTCATCTAAATCCCACAGATTTATACTCAAAACAATGTATTGCTTACTGTATACCTAAGTATCATGTTAAGCCTGTATCTTTGTGATTGATATTTTCACATGTTCTTTGGTCTGGTTTATGGATTAACCTTGTAGTGTCTGTTCTGATTACTTGATCTACTAACTGAGCATGAGGCATAACCAAGAACATTATCACAGAGCTCAGTTGCCGTATCTGTATCCCCAAATTCAGTTATTCATCTCTATAAAGGAAAATCACAAATAAGAGAGACAAACAGGCAGGCCAACTTGCTCCACTTCCAAGGTTCCACAACAGCCACTTGAGTCAAACACCACCTCCACTTCTTCCTCTACTGCAAGCTCACCTCATGCAAGCTCTGCGCGCTATGCTGGCCGGGCGTCCTGAACCGCCCAAAATGGTGCAGCCCAACAAGTATGATGGCTCGGCCAAATGCTGCCATGGATTTTTCCAGCAACGCGACATGTATTTTGTACATGAGGCGGAGGCATACATTGCAAATTCATCAAAGAGCGCCCTCCTGCTAACGTTGCTCACTGGAAAAGCACTTGAATTTGCGTCTGCAGTCTGGGACAATGATCAGCAGGCTCCTATATTTATTTTACCCAACCCATTGAATATCTTATTTAATATATCTTATTCAATGTCTTTAAATATCTGGTCTGAATCTGCTGCAGAGTATGCTGTAACATTTCGGACACTGGCTGCTCAGAGTGGTTGAAATGATATGCCCCTCCGAGCAATGTCCGGGTAAGGCCTGAATCCACCCCACAGGCTGAGATGGCCTGCAAGGATCAAAAACCCAGCACCTCATGCAATGTCTATGTTCCCTTTTCATCTATCCCAAACCTCTGCCCACCACTAGTTCCAGTGTGTCAGAACCCATGCAACTGGGAAGGACGTGTGTGACACCCAGGGAATGTCAAAGACGTTGACAACTCCAGCTATGCTTCTACTATTGCCAAGCTGATCATCGCTGTACCACGTGCCCTGAGAACCCAAGTTGTGCCCCACAAAAGTAAACGTGAATCCTTGTTTAAATCTTCTATTGCCTGAGAAGCTGTATGTACCTTCTTAGCAATCATAGATTTGGGGTCAGCCGTATGACCTGAGGGAGGTATTTAATAAGTAGTGCACCAAGGCAATATCTCCTCATCGTTAATGGGACTGCAAAGTTGAACTGATCCCTAATATGGCACCTCCCTGGTACCAAGTCTACCACTTATCTATACCAGAGACAAGTGCAATGGAAGAATACAAAGCTCTGACAACAGGATTTATTTTAGGCTGTTGCAGCACCAAATCATGGTGAAGGCAAAAAAGTGCAAATTCCACCTTCCTAGGAAATCCCATTAGTCAGCAGGGCATGGAGATGGACTAGAGTAAAGTAAAAGCAGTCACAGCATGGCCTCAACCCTCAAATATCAAGGAATTTCAAAGGATCCCGGGTTTTGCGAACTTTTATTGATGATTCATCAGAATCTATAGCACCATGGCTGCCCCAGAAACCAGGTATTATATATTCCCTCTTTCAAAACTTAATGATTTATGGCTAGGGTACCACATGACATCTTTCATAGCATTTAATTAAATGTTTAGCATTGAACTCATATGTATGCAAACTGTTTTGGTTCTTTTGATTCAAGGTGCCCCAGTTAGCATAGAAGCTAACTAACACAGTGCCAAGCTCTCATAAAAAAGATTGTGATAGCATTCCTTCTGTACATTTGTCAGAGAAGCAACAGCCATGCTCCCTCAAGCTTTCACCCCTCACGCTCAGCCTTTCCCTCCTATTAATCTCCCACACCTGTTTTCCCTTAATTAGCCCCCTTTAAAAAAGCTCTCTCCCCCTTCACTCGCCGTCCGATCTACCGTACTTTTACCCTAGATCACCTTTCCTGTGATCCTGTGCTTCCTTGTGATGCTGTGCTACTCGTTACGCCCACTCTTGTTAAGTTTATTCCCTGCATTCGTTTCATAGTTTCCTTTGTTTGACTCTTGTATGTCAATAAAACTACACTTTGTTTTATTCCCGTTTTCCATTGCCTGGTGTTTCGTGACAACATTTTATTTACTAGTACTCCACATGAAATAAATTATGCAGCTTTTGCAGTACTACCATGTAATAGGATACAAAAAATGGATGATTATACATTATACAACTCTTGAATAATAAAGGGAATATGAAACTACGAATAAAGTGAACTAATATATTCTAATATATACACATGAAATCCAGTATAACAGTATTAATTATCAGTAAAAAGCGATTTCAGGGTATTTTTGAACTAAGTGATTGTAAAGAGTTACATAACCAGTCATTACATGTATAATTAATCCCCATCATCACGCAGCGCGCATTGCAGAGAGCGAGCCCCATAGTTCCAGTGAAGGCAAATTATAACCCTAAAGCAAATAAATACAACCAACATCCCCAATTTCAAAAAAGTTGGTAAACTGTGTAAAATGTCAATAAAAACAAAATGCAATGATTGCATATCTAATAAATTCATATTTTGTTCACAATAAAGCAAAACATATAGAGATTTATATTTTAAACTAGAAAAAAATTCATCATTTCGAATTTGATGGCTGCAACACATCTTAAAAAAAGGTTTGTATGACACAACAAAAGTATGGAAAAAGTGTTATCAGAACAATTATATTATTATACAATTATATTAAAAATATAATATTGTAAATATTAGCAACAAATTTTTGTGCCGTTCCAACTTTTTTGAGACATGTTTCAGCCATCAAATTCAAAATAACCTTTCTCCTTAAAATAGTCCATTTCCATAGTTTAAACATTTTCTATGTTTTCTATGTTTTAATCTAAATAAAATATAGGTTTATTAAATATGCAATCATTGCATTCTATTATATTACAATTTTACACAGTGTCCCAACTTTTTCGGAATTGGTGTTCAATATACAATTGTGTGACTCATACCGTATATGGGTACCAGTGTTTACAATCTTTTGTCAATATAGTGGGCATTAATACTATATATGTACTATATATGTACATATTGATAATTCAGACATTAATAAAACACAGCTTCACGCTAATAATATTAAACCAATATGACATATACTGTATGCATAATGCACAATTATGCAAGCTACATTAAGTAATAAAATGCCTAAAAGCTCAAATGTTGAATTATACAAAAGTCTCCTGATTGTCAAATCCTTGTCCTAATTTGATTAAGTGTAAACCCAGCAACAAAAAGACAAACAGCCTGAAACTTTTATTCTATCTTCACATTTCTCTAGTAATGACAGTGTGAAAGTTTTGATAAAAACGTATGTAAATCTCATGCACACATTAACAGCAATGAGAGTTCATTGTTAACGATTAAAATACCCTCCAGGATAATTACTCTCTGCTTTTCTGCAAAGACTTTATTCTCTCTGTTCCCCTTTAGGTGTTTCACCCGTACTGTGGTCTGACATGAAACGTACCTGTTTTTCATGCGTTTTTTTCTTAATTCTTTATTGGTAAAAAATGGTAAAGTTAAAAAAACAATGAACGATATTAAAAAGAGATTATATTAAAAATGACCGAGATTTACCTTTAATTGTTTTATAAAATAGCTCTAGAAGGCAAGATTACTGATTTTATAGTTATCAGACAAAAAGTTTCACCAGAATTGATGGTGTCTTTTCAAATGTTTTTCAACATAAACATCCACGATCTACTGTGGTGTCCTTGGAATATACACGATACTCAAAAGATTTGATTGTGAGCTTCCTGAAGTGATGTGGTTACATTTCATTTGCTATCAAATAAATTAGGTGAACTTCAATCAACTTCCAACAATTATCATCTTGTGTGTCCCTAAACTGGTATCAGGTCATTAGCAGTTGCATGATTAATTAATGCACATGATGGTCATTTGTGGAGTGTGGTGTATTACTGTAAGGATATTCAATATATTGAAGAGAAAGCATCTGTGTTTTGATACTGGCAATGGTACATGTGAGTGTGTGAGAAAATAATTAATAAAAACATAAAAAATGTAAGGCTCTCCAGTACTTCTGGTGACGGAATTAATCAATGATATTTGCCAGTTTGAAACAAAGCACACAGACAGCCACTGCTAGCTATTCTTTTCTAATAAAAGGGAGTATTAGTAGACTACAATATATTTTGACATAAAATTTATATTTGACCCTTTCCATTAACCTTAATGATTTAGTAAATATAGGCACATATGGCTTTGGGTTGCAGATTAGTTATGTATTTTGATTGCAAGTACAGAAAACTCTACTGTGAGGATGCCTTCATATTTTCATACAAAAGCTTAAGAAAATTCAATTTACTAAGTTATGAGGACAAATCATAGGTGAAGACTAAACCATGATGTGGTTATATGTTGTATTACTGTCGAAAATGTATTTAATTTCCTATAACAGCACACCCCAAACTGTCTTTTTTATTTATTTATTTTTTGTTTTTATCGCAATGATTTAATTTTCTTTTAATTTATCAATCAGTGTCAGTTTACACTTTTCAGCCTTGGTTGAGTTATATGATGTTGTTCACTCAACATTGTTCCCATTCTTCAGGCTATTGTGATAGATCTTTCTTGGGCTCTTTTCTCTATTTGGTTTAAAAGTGGGAATCTGTTGTCATGTTCCAGACATGCTTGAAGAGCCCCATGCAGCTGTCGTGATAAATTCAACACCTTGATTTCATTTTGAAAACAGAACAATCATGAAAGAAGGTCCAACCAGTGATTATTAGCACTTACAGTTGATGGTAATGACATCTGCTGTTACAGTCCAAGCTGATGTCTTGCACCTTCTGAGGTATATAGAGGTTCTGGGGTTTCTAGGGTAATGCACCATGTGTTAGCAAAATTTTGCCTTCTAAATTGTATAGCCCTCTAATGCTTCTCTGATAATTATGACAACATCCATATGCTCCAGACATATTGCCAACTGGAATGCACTGGCAGGTTGATCTGGCTATTCCTTGACACAAATAACACTCTTTTATGGAGCTGACTGTACAAAATTGATTGAATGAGACTTCAATAGCTACTAGTTCTTGTTTTTACCCTGTTGTCATCTATTATCCTTATTGCAATAGGTTGATACGACTAGTGATTACACAATAAGTGTGGCACATGTACAAGTAGTGCAAAATTAACTCCTAGCTGATTCTTAGAAAGTACAGAAAATATTTGGCTTCCTGATTCAAAGTTCTTTTGTAATGTTTAATAGAATAAAGCTGAGTACTGTTCATTCATGCACTTCAATTATTGTTAGAATTGTGCTACATGTTGCGGACAAATGGCTCTCTGCCATATTCCATTGTAAAACTATTTAATTTCCGGCATGTTAAATGAGCTAAAAGCCCAGGCTTCTTCATTGTCAACCCATTTTTATGAGCTGTGCCTTTGTATGTAGCTTCTGTAAAGCTTGTTCAATCGTTGAATGGTTTAGGAGAAATGCAACATTCACATTCATGAGATTCATTGCCTCGGTATGTAATTGGTAAGTCATTAAGTTTAAACTACAGGTTTGGAATTCCGGTGAACTCGCCAGCAGACACAGGGATGAATAATGTCCATTTTAATGAGAGAAATAACTGGCACTACAATTGTGAATGGTAGAGGGGCTTTGGCATGATCCTGCCACTCTAGCTAATGACATCTGCTGGGGGTTAAATAGTAAAACAATGATAGACAGTGAAGAATACAAGCGCCAAGCGTGGAGTTAAGGCTAAAACACCCATCTTATTTATTATACATAAATATTAAATGTCAAATAAAAATGACACACAATAATTTCACAACTCACAATTCTTTGAATTACTAACAAATCTTTATTTAATCCTTAATTATTTTTTTATTTGAAGTACATTGAGAACTATGTTTTATACAAAAACATATGGACTATGAGTAAATTATCACATGTATTGTTGATCATGTCAGTATAATTGGCAGAGTAAATACTGATCTCAACAACAGACAGACAGCCACAGATGAAAACATAGACACACATTTTAATATTGATTGGCATAATACATTAACTGAAGATCTGGCACATGTAGCTTTGCACAGGGAATGTGTTTTAATGGTTGCCTAAGTTTCGGTGCTGAGTGATGAAAGGCTCAACAGGTTGATTTTGTTTGCCAATTTTAGTTGCTCAATGCCAGCAGAGGCCAAAAAAGGAATAGCATCCATGTGCACATTTAAGTCCTTGCTATTTTTTTTTTTATCCAGGGGGATAAAACAACTACAAATTGGAGACAGGTCTGGCATTTTCCAAACAACATGAGCCAAATAATGGCACATGTCTTACATTCATTTATATTACTCACACCACAGTAAATTACCTTTCATACACAATGGCAGCAATAATGAGGGATTTCTATGTCTTTGCAGGTTTTACAAATATAAGTGGGGCACTTGATTGCACACACTTTTTGGTGTTGGATTTATCGACATCCATTTGGTACAGCTATGTACATGCAAGTGTGATAAGACATATTTTCTAGTGCCTGCTGGTGGGCTTTATGCACAGAAGTACAACTGGCTTTTTGCACAATTTGACAAATGAGACCCTTTATTTGTGGCCAGAGATCGAGCTTTCAACAAGATACTTTCATGACAACACAGAAATGCTCAAAGAAGCCTACATTAAAAACAGCTCTGTAAGTTGCTCTGAATAAGTGCACCTGCTCAATGCTGTGAATGTAAAATTGTAATTGTCTGAAGATAGTCAACATCCACAAGCTCAAGAATGTAAACTAGTTAAAAAAAACAGTCTGCATTGAGAAGAGGACCAAGATCTCTCTATTTAGTTTGGTTATTATTTTTTATTGTTATTTACAAAAAAAATTCTAATATCGTTGGATCATGGTCATTGATGCTTAACAGTCCTATTTTGATCATGTGCTAGGGCTACTCTTTGTGCAGACACTTTACTCTCTGCAGAGTCTTATATGTCCTAATATGTGTGTACACACCCTGTGTTCCCAGGATATGCGCTAGATCCACGGTGACCCTGAAATTTTTATATTGCTTATTAATCTCCTTTTTATTCCATCTCCGGTTAATAAAGAACAGGAAAAGGCCATCTACATCATTGTATCCTCACTCGACAATCCTAGTTTACATTTATGGCAAGTAATGAATGCTTGTGCTCATGATTAATTCAAACAGGTTAAAGGACAGCGAGAGATGATGGGGAAAGAAATTTTTCATTTCTGGATGCAGAAAAGCCACTTTAGGAACAGCTTGTGGATGTGAATCACCACTGTCAGGTTTGCACATTAGAATTTTTAAATGGCCAAGCATGCCAGAACAACAAAATGGCATGTCGAATATAACAAGAGCAATAAATTGTGATACTTAATCTTATTTAACATGCACAAATTCACCTTGACAGCGTTCTCAGCATGGCACATAGACTAAATAGAGTGCTTTGATAGTGTGGGAAAATTTAAACAATTCAGCATCCAGCATGTGGTTAACCTTAGTGTCCTTGTTTTTTTTTTTTTTTTGCAGAATAACTTTTACATAGTTCTCATGCTGAAATGAAATATTGGCATGAAAAAAGTTCATGAAAACAGAAAGGATGAATTATCCTAGGGGGAGCTGTGGCTTATTCCAGTGCTCATTAATCATAATTATGCCATCAAAATGCATGGGGAGCTTTCGAATATTAGGATGAGTGTGTTGATATTGCTCGAGCCCTCGGGTCAGTCCACTTGATGGGTGTCAGGGGCTCAATTGCTAATTACATCTGACTGGAAATTGGATGCCTGGCTCAAACGATGGGAAATCTAAGATTTAAACATTACGCCTGAAGAAGCCCAGTTAAACTTTAGCATGTCTCCTCTACTGACAAGGCAAGATACCTTGATTCCAATTAATCACTCCCTTTTGATTTCACTCTTAATCGTTCTGTGTTAGGATGGATATTTCTTTATCTCTGGACAAGATAGTGTATTTATTCAAATGAGTATGTGATCAGTTTACATCCAAAAAACACAACATACAAACTGATTACTAATTGTGAAGATAATGACATATTGAATAATGTTTTTACTGATTTCTCCTTCCAGCTGACCTAATTAAGAACATATTAATTTCTGCCTAGCTTCAGGTTAATTTATTAAGTTTGTACACTATAAAGATTCTTCTGACATTTTCTTTATGTTTTCCTGTGCTAAATGAATATTTTCTGTATTTTTTAAATTTTTTTCAAACCTTGAAAGGCATATGGTCATTTTTGTTCAAATTCGATCTATACAACATTATTGCATAACTGCATATTTTAAATCCAGTGATACATTAAAGAAATGTTATGTCATACAAGAATACTAGGAATCTATCTACATACATAATGTTCATAGCAACATCAATGCTTTATCTGTTGGACAGTGATATATATTGGATAAGTTATATGGACAAATAAATCGAACTGACGTTATTGGCTCACAATAGTCAAACATGAAGTGAAAGCTTAATAGTTTGGTGTAGTTTTGGAGCAGGGATTTTGGAGACTTATTTCAGGTTGAAGCTATAAATCACATATATGATATATAGCTATTGTATAGCAATTGGGGTAGTAGTTCCATTTTTTAAATGCATTCTGGTAATGTTAGGTTCTGAGTTTGTGTAGTTTAGCTAACATGATAATATCCCTTTGTATTGTTAGAATGCTATTGATGAATTATGTTTTTTCTTTAAGTCAAAAGAAATACTTACCTGCCACCCTCTCCAGATTCACAAGAAAAGGGCATCAAACGTAACAGGGAAATATTGATTTCTATGGCCTGTATTTGTGACACTTGGAGCCATGATTACACTAGCAGCTGCAAGCAAGAAAAAAAACTATTTGAAAAATAATGTGAGGATTGTTTCAGTGAAATGAATCCCTGTGACATGAGAGTGCATCGAATGCTTTGTTTAGTATTATTGAGGTTGATTTTACATATATATATATATATATATATATATATATATATATATATATTCAACCTTAATAATGTGTGTGTATGTGTGTGATGAGCAAAATGATTAGCAAAAGCCCCTCCATCCAGTTAACTCGAAGAGCGATTTCTGCTACCAGCATCACAACTGCCACTTCAGGGTCTACATTCCCTGACCGCCACACCGAGGTGTCCAGGTCATGGGCAAAGCCTTTCTCTGACTGCCCCTTTAGCCCCAAGACGGCATTGTACTCCAATGTGATGGGGCTCAAGGATCTTTATGGAGCCATGCCATGGGTTGAATAGACACTATCAAGCTATTTTTCCCTAGGCGTGGCCTCCTTCCTTAAGGCCCCGACCAAACCCACCAAGCCTCTGCATATTACTTCAGCGCTGGTGGGTAAGGCGTACGTCTCAGCAGTACATACGTCTCTCTAAAGCCATCGGCCGGTCCA
Organism: Silurus asotus; assembly: GCA_024362625.1. Lineage (NCBI taxonomy): Eukaryota > Metazoa > Chordata > Actinopteri > Siluriformes > Siluridae > Silurus > Silurus asotus. Next base: position 2,894,509 of record MU533908.1, read on the forward strand.
TGGGCACCCAACCCACCCTAACCGCCACTGAGAGGCATTTGTGGCTCACCCTGTCAGAAATATGCCTTTAGGGCATCTGACTTCAGGGCATCTGCATCCTCAATTATATTGATGATTGGTTGAGTTGGAGATGTCATTCTTGCTCAGCTGACGAAGCTGGGTTTTTTTGACTGAACACCAAGAAGAGTGTGCTTTCTCCATTACAAAGAACCATTTACAGTGTCTAGGTGTCATTTGGGATTCAACCACTATGTGCATGCAGCTTTCTCCTGCCCGCATTGTGTCCAACCTTACGGCCGTCAGTAAGGTCAGAGAAGGGCAGTCATTCACTGTCAAGCAGTTCCATAGACTGCTCGGGCTTATGGCAGCAGCATCCAATGTATTCCACTTGGCCTCCTGTTCATAAGATCCCTTCAGTTGGCTCCATCCACCCTTAAATCTATGAGTCCACTGTTTCTGGGTATTATGCCCCTGTGGAAGGGCAATCACTGGGCAGAGGCCTGCTCCTGACACCTTTTCTCCACGTGCGACCTAGAGTGCCGAGGTGGGACCTGGCCAATGTGTTGGAGGCTCCATCTGAGCCCTTCTTCATGCCCCTGGCCCAGGTTTCATGGAGTCACCTCACAGTAAAAAATGCATTCTTGCTGGCTATCTGCTCTCTGAAGAGAGTAGGTGATTTCAGGCCCTTACTGTGGCCCCATCTTTTCTGGAGTTTACTCCAGGCATGGCCAGTGCCCTCCTGCACCCTAGAACAGGGTACATCTCTAAGGTACTCTCGGTCTTCCCACAACCTGTCCAGGCAATCTATCCTCCTCCGTTTCAGACCCCAGAACAAGAGAATCTAAACCTGCTGTACCAGTGTGAGCACTGGACTCTTACATCCACAGGACCAGTCCCTGAAGGAAGTGAGACCCCTGCGACGCTGTGGGCTGGTCCACCCCGCTGACTTTCTTCAGGTTTTATATCCTTGACCTCTGTGCCACTCCTGGCACCTCTGTCCTTTGCCATAGCTGTGCCAATACACACTAGTCAGGGACTGGTCAGTCTGGTGTTATCTGGCTACTTCACTTTCTCGGAAAAAAAGAACCAACACAATGTTTTTGCTAACATCAAAAGCAGGTGTGAAGGGGACAGTTTAAGCAGGTGGAGGAGGGGAAAACAGGTTAGCCAAGTTGGCAGTGGACATTGAAGAGATTTTTATCGCTTCTAACTTCACGTGCCTTTATTGGACTTCTCAATCTACCTTGATTTCTATCTTGCGCACAGCTATCCTAAACTCCATCTCTGCTTTACGTGCCTTTGTTTTTCTTGAGCCTCCAATTTATGATGTGCAATGCACACTTTGTGCCTCATCCCTTGATCCTGCAGACAAAGAAAAAAATGGGTCAAACCACCAGCTCAAAAATCTCTGCACCTGTCCCAGAACCCAGAACCAACATCAGGGTACCACTAGCCACAGTTGTATCAAGTCAAGTCAATTCAAGTTTATTTCTATATCGCTTTTCCCAACAGACATTGTCTCCAAGCAGATTTACAGAAATCCTTACTCTTAATTTCTTTTTTTACACGACTCATAGAAACTGGTACACTTTAGTGAGCAGCTATTTCTAATAGGGCATGCTTCTGACACCTCTAAAAAACATCCAGACTTGGAGAAGCAATTACATTACCTGGGACTGGCTAGAAATTACTATAGGATTGTAAAATTATTTGAAAAAATAATTAACTATCTTGTTGACTGATCTTTCTGAACAGGTAGCACCAGATCTGGTGTAAATGGTCAATCACTGGTTTTGTAAATGAAGAGTGGAGCTGTTGAAAGGTTAATGGTAAAAATATTGCTTAACTGATGGGCAGCAAGGATAAAGTTGGGAGATACGAGTTGAGCAGCACAAAGCTGTCTAATAACAGAAAATCGATAGATAATAGATCTATTTGCATTCGGCCAAGTCTGCATCCTGTCTTCTCATTCACAACCCAGGAAAATATTACAGTTGTCAAAAAAAATAAAATGCTAGAATACTCAGGAATGAGAACAGAAACTTAGAACTGGCTGACAAAGTTGACCTATAATGTAGCCAACGAAAACAGAGCGTGCAAATAACAAGCCAGAGCTTTCGCCACACAAGCCAGTCCGATATAGAAATACCCCCCCAAAAAATCAGGGTACGCAGTCTAAACTTGTTTTTTAGAGTGTATGCACCTTAGAATCTGCCTGGTTAATATTACATTTGTAGGTTTTTTATTTATCAGTTTGGCTAAACAGCAATTGATCCTTCTTGGGTGTCCAAAATTAAAAAGTATGGTCTGATACCTAATATTTATGTTGATCCCTAATATTTGTTCTCTTAAGCGATTTAATTGAGAAATAAAGTTTATAGTTTAATAGGCCTGAAGCATAGTTTTTACTGAACATCCTTATTGGCTTTGTAATTGGAATCTCTGCCCAACCCCCACATGCCATATGTTTATTTAGTGAACTTTTTTCTGGTAAACTCATCAGTAATTCTTGAGCACACACAATGCTATTTTCATAAGTCCTGACTGGGCTGTTTAAGCCTGTGTGCGTTGAGATCTTGTCTAATATGCAGTGTCAACAGCATAGCGGACTTCAGTGAAAGAAATTAAAAGTGATATCACAGCTCTGTGGAAACAAGGACCAAATCAGCGGTTGGCTGTGTTAATGAGCTGCAATTGAAAAGTGGGAGCAATAATTTTGATGGAGTTTGAGAGATTGAGACACTGAAACTTATTAACTATTGATTACCCTATATTGTTGAATCCTCAATTCATGATGCCTAAGATATGATCATTTGTGTTTAGAGTGCGTTCTTCTGATACAATCTGATTTGCATCATGTGCATTAATCTAATGGGAGACTCTAAGAAAGTCATTAGAGAACTCAAAGGCGCACACTTATCACTTCAATCTGTCTCTGCCAGACTCCTTCATTTTCATAAATAGTCATTCATGCGTACTAGATGACCCTGTCAGAAAGATAAATGCTCGTCTTTTGCTCTCATCCTCTTTGGCCCTCTGTTTCTGTAACAATTGGCAGTCAAGGGCAGTTAGATATATGAGCAGTGTCTCTTCACATACAGAATTAAGAAAGCATATTCTTTTTCCAGAGGAACAAAGACTTAACAGGCCACCACTGAAATACTGGAAATGCACAGATTACTTCAGAATTAAATAAACAATAATAGGAATTGGGGTATCATGATGGTTCAGTGGGAAGCATTGTCACCTTACAGCTCCAGGGTTGCAAGCTCAATCAGAAGTTTAATTGACCATGTGAGTGGAGTTTCTGTACATTTCTGTACAGTTCTAATTGTGTCAGTAGGGATTTCCGCTTTGTTTGGACTAGTGCAATGTGAAAACCTCACTTTCGCTAACAACTTTTCTTGTTATTTTAGAAAATAACAAGTCCCTCTAAAAAACTTGTTTCTAATTCTGTCCATCTTCGTCAACATCTTCAGCTCTGCTACCTCCAGATCCACCTCCTGGTCCACTTGGTCTCCTGAACAAACAACTTAGCTACCTTTCTCCTCTCCATCATATCAGCTATCTCTCTCCGTTCACCAGTCAAAGTACCAACATTTAAAGTATCAAAACTAACCTCCACTCTCCTCCTCTCCTTCTCCTCCTTCGGCCCAATAAAGTAAGCAAAATAAAAAATTATTTTGTAAACCAGTTCAAGATGCCTCCTAAATAACATCAAACAGGTGCCAGAGGGCATTTTACATGTTTTTAGCAAGGAACACAAGTCTGTCCACTGGATCGGTGTGTTTGTCTGTATCTGGGGACAACAAGCAGGACGCCAACTCAGGTTCAATTTAGGGTCAATTAGTTTTAGAATATGAATAAATCCAGGCTTTGGCAATGTAACGTACTATAGCATCTTACCTATTTTAATATAAAATTCAAGCAGCAAATGTGACAAAACCAGATGTGTGTCGGAAATCAGACACATTTTATAGCACTGGTAGTTTTGTTGCCATCAGGTCAAAATAAGCATGTAGGATCAAACAGAGAGTGAAACAGCATAGATAATTTATGGATTAACACAGCTCTAAACTTTCATGACTACAATGTTTGGCAAGATTTGAATGAATGTTCCGGGTGTGTTTTAAAGAAAACGCAAACTGTAGTCTGCAAAGGTGATGTCAGTATACTGCTGTACAAAACAAGCATCAACAACTAACATAGCATCAATTGGAACATTATATTAAATGTTCGATTAAATATTGTTTACTACAAAAAATATACGTTATTATTTTGCGTTCACATATTATATCTAATGGACTCATCACACCTATTAACCTATGAAAAAAAAATTATTGTTCCAAGAATATACTGTAGTGTTTTATTATATAATTATGCTAGTGTACATTTGACCTTTTTATGTTGAGAAGTACATTGAACGCTGAGTAGAGTGCTCTAATCATCAGAGGTGACAAAATTAGACCCTGAAATCTCCCCAAAATTCCTCTGCTATAGTGTTTGAAATTTATCTCAGGTGCAACTAATTTCTCTGAATCATCTTTGAGGTCTTTTCTACACTTTAAGGGCAACAAGTGAAAATACATACTGTATCAAAGAAAAAAACAAGCTGTGAGGTCAAAGGAACTGCCTGTAGAGCTGAGAGATCAGGTTGTGATATTGCACAGATCTGGGGAAAGCTACAATGAAATTTCTTATTCCTCTTTTTTTTTTTTTTTTAGGAGCTTAGTGACCTACATAATTTATAAATGAAAGAGGGCAAGAACTACTAGTACTCTTAGATAAAGCAGAGGGCAAGAACTACTAGTACTCTTAGATAAAGCACAGCTAATTATTATCTGGCTAGTTTACCATTTAGTGTCACATCTGGCTTGTAAAATTACTGGCATATAAAATAAATAAATTAAAAAAGGAAAAAAGGAATGTGTCCTTACAATCTAAGCAGAAAATTATTATTAAAAAAAAAAAAAAATTATCCCCATCTCTCTAATACACCAAGTTGCTGCATTGCTTGTAAAGTTGGTAAGTTGCATTGCACCACTTCAGACATCCTTTTTTTTTTTTTTTTTTTTTTTACAAATTTATACAGTAATTTAGTACCAGCAGGACATGACTACAGTGGCAAGTTAAAGCTCAAGAGTGTGATAGATGTATTTAAATTGATAACATCTCCCATCTCTCGCATAAAGAAGCAAGAAATATTAATGGACTAACGACAGTGTGGTATTCTTTTTCCGAAATGCAGGGCAGTTGGATAGGGTTAGCCACTATGTAGCTGATTTTATTCTGCATCTCATACAAAACTATGAATAAAATACAAATAAATCTGCCAAATAATTCTGGATATAGGGGTTTATTAATGCAGGTCTTAAGAGCATATAAAATAGCTAAATCAGCCATGAACCATGAAATAAAAAACTGCTTGACGATCCTGGGTAACATTTAATTTGACCACTTTTTTAGTGAACAAACTTATAATTATAATATAATTAAAAATAAATGCATTTCTAAGGCCTGTAGGACTGTGGCTGTGTGGTTAATTGAAACTATACTATATATAGGTCAGATCTGCAATCTTATGTAAAAAACAAAAAGAAAAGCAAAAATAAGAAAATAAACATATCCATGTGAAGGAAGGCACTTTGTGGTCATGGCCTCCTCTGTGCCATTAAAGTAAATGCCTTCAATTAATAGGGTCCCCTGATACCTGAGAGCAATTAAAACAACATCAGAACAAGGAGTGCTGAATAGGGAAGAGAACAGAGGATCAGGGTGTGACAAAGATAGCATGAGATGCAGTGTGTTGTAAAACGGCCCCATTCTGTCTCTTCTATTGAGAGTCACAAGGGTCTGTGGTAAATTCCAGTTTGCTACATCAGCAATGTAGAATGAGTAACACCATAAGACAAAACACGTCATATCTGTGTGGAAATTATATATATATATATAAATCTCTCCCTTCTCATCTCTCATCTTCATCGTATATCCCAGGTGAACGATGTCATGCTATAAAGAGAAGTATAATACACATGATTTTGAGAAGGAGATGCAAGTAATCCTAAAAACAAATAATAATAATAACTCAGATTATTGTCTGCACTGTACTCAAACACAATGCTATTTAATTACTGAAAAATAGAGACAGTATGTAAAATAGAGACAGTATGTAAAAGTCTAAAATTAAACAAAGTAGTACCATGATATTAAATTATTTTTTAGGCAAATAGGGGGGTTTAACCATTAATAAGTGAAAGTAAGGTAGTCTGTGTGGTGGTTCAGTGGGTAATGGGTAAACTTACAGATCCAGCAAGAGTAAGGCATTCTACTCTCCCACCTGCATCCTAGGTACCAAAAAGGCTTCGGATGCACAATGACAAAATAAATCTTTTGGTCACTGTAGAGCGGTATACTAAAGTGTATTCTTTATGACATCTCACTATGCGTTCAATTAATTCAACAGAACAAATGTATTGATTTTTACTATTTTCTAAGGAATGCCATCATCATCCAAAACAACTGCTAACATTGCGAAATTTACATTTGAACTGATGCATACATACAAGGCAACATATTTAGTCACAAAACTGTCCTATTATTATGCTAGAATCTGTGCTTGTCTCTAAACAAGAATCACGAATCTAAAATCTGTAAATTCGGGCCATGGTAGCAAATAAATACTTGGATTTAAAAAACACCTACAATTGCTAATTTTGTTCAAAATGATCATATAAAGTTTGTGTCAAACTCAAAGTCAAATTTAGCTCACTGCTTTGTTTTTTTTAGGGCCACAAAAATTGCAAAGGTGGAATTGGAATGGCCCATGTTAATCTTCCTACCACTCAAAAGTTCATTCCTACTATTTAACATTTTTTATTTAGAATTGACAACGTAAGTACTATTGTGAATACCTGAGACCTGCATGTGCCATCTTTAAATGCTGAATCTCAAACGCTATTAAAATCAATCCCATGTCTGCAGGATTATAAATGTCAATTAATTGACAAGTGAACCTAATTTAAATTAAAAGTTCATTAGTTTATTGCTTTTTCAAAGTTAGGGCAAAAACTTTTTTTGTGAGTACACAGTAAAATTAAAGTAACCCATTAAAGTAAAAGAACAAAAAACTATATATTTTTTCCTTTTCGTAGATTTATGGAATGTGCAGTTAAAATAAATAAATTCAAACACTAATAACTAATGAAGAGATTTAGGTGATGTCCACATCAAAGATCAAAATAAAAAAAAAGTGTGATTTTTGTGACTTTAATTATCATTCAATCATGACATGAATTTCCTGAGATTTTCAAATATGAGAGTTACCAGATAAATAAATTAATTAGTAACATTAGTAACATATTTGCAAATAGATAAACATTTCATTTAAAAAATTAAATAGCAAATAACTTTAGATGTGATAGATTGATTACAATAGTATGCACAGATTATTTGTTGTGGTCTAGTTGAACCTGCAGTGTGACCTTGACCATCATTTCTATGATCAGGATTAAAGAGGGCACCAAATGAGTAGCTAAAGCTCAATAATACCACTTGAGACATGACACGTACAGTAGTAAGGAGCGTATTCTTCTTTTAGTTCATTATGGCCTGAACACATGCCCCCTTTGGTGAGTGCACAGCAGTGTGAGCAATGCAGAATTTTTTCTAATTTAATCCGCTTTGCCCCTTGACACTTTCTTGGAACCCCAGCACCATGGGACACCAGTTGACCAGATAATTATACAATAATATCCAAGCTGAACAAGATCTTTACCATTTAGCACAAAGGGCAATATAACAGTATAATCTTAACTTGGTTAGTGTTTTTTAGACAGGAGACCTTTCTAGATTAGAATTTGTTGGTCTTTCAAACCAGATTTTCTAGGCAAACAAGATTTTCTTTCATGAAATATATATACATATATATTATAAGAGTTGTGCAAGCCAGTGCCTTGTTAGTGCTGTTACCAAGCCCGGATAAATGGGGATGGTTGCGTTAGGTATCCAATGTAAAACATGTGCCAAATCAAATATGCGGAGCCTGGGCAACAGTGTACTGGTTGAAATTGGGCTACTGTTGGCTAAAGAAGAAGAAGGAGTGGGGGAAGATGTCTACAGTGACCACAGGAAAAGGGGAGGTGTAGAAGAGTGGGAGAGTTAGGGTTGGTACTATAAATGTTGGTACTACAACTACAACTGTTGTACCATGATGTGGATAAAAAGAGAAACGGTGTATGGGTGATCCGTAAGGTAGAGTACAGTAAGAGTACAGTGGATGTGAAGAGAGTTTCTGATAGGGTGATAAACGTGAAGCTGGAAGTTGAAGGAGTGATGGTAAATATCATATATGCACCTATGCTCCACAAGTGGGTTGTAAGATGGAGGAGAGGGAAAGGTTCTGGAGTGAGTTAGATGAAGTGGTGGAGAGTCTTGGAAAAGAAAGCTTGGTGATTGGGGCAGACTTTAATGGCTATGTTGGTGAAGGGAACAAAAATGATAGGTAGGTATGGTTTAAAGGAGAAGAATCTGAAAGGGCAGATGGTTGTAGATTTGGCTAAAAGGATGGAAATGGCAGTGGTAAATACATATTTTAAAAAGAAGGAGAAGCACATGGTGACGTATAAAAGTGGAGGAAGGTGCGCACGGGTGGACTAAATTCTATGCAGGAGATGCAACTTGAAAGAGATTGGAGACTGTAAGTTGTTGACAGTGGACAGTGTAGCTAAACAGCATTGGACGGGGGTCTGTAGGATGGTTTGGAGGTGAAGATAAAGTAAAGCAGAGAGAAGACTGAAAAAAGAATAAGACAGTTGAAACTAAAGGAGAAAGACTGTAGTTTGAGATTCAGGGAAGAGGTCTGACAGGGGCTCGGTGGTGGTGAAGAGGTGCTGGATGATTAGGCAACTACTGCAGAAGTGATAATTGGAAACAGCTAGGAAGGTACTTGGCATCACATCTGGAAAAAGAAAGGAAGACAAAGAGCCGTAGTGGTGGAATGAGTGCAGGGAAGCAAAAGGAGTAAGAGGTTGGCTAAACAGAATTGGAATAGGCAGAGAGAAAAGAAAAGTAGGGAGAAGTACTTGGAGATGCATCAACAGGTGAGGAGGGATGTGACAAAAGCTAAGTAAAAGGCATATTAGGAGCTGTATAAAAAGTTTGACATTAAGGATGGAGAAAAGGATTTATAACAATTGACCAACAGCAGGGCCGAGCTGGGAGCTGGGACCAAGCTGCTGCAAGTGAGAGCAATAAGGGATGCAGATGGAAGTGTACTGACTAGTAAGGAGAGTGTTTTGAGAAGATGGAGAGAGTAATTTTAAGAAGCTGATGATTGCCTACTGATGCTTGCCTACAAGGCCAAAAATGGACCAGCACCATCTTACCTCAGTGACCTCATCACATCTCGCACTGCACCACGCTGTCTGAGATCCTCCAGCACTGCTCGACTGGTACCACCTTCTCTCAGATTGAGAGGTAAGTACAATTCAAGGCTCTTCTCTGTTCTGGCACCGAGGTGGTGAAATAAACTTCCCCTAGATGTCCGTACAGCAGAGTCCCTGATTATCTTTATGCGACGACTGAAGACCTACCTCTTCCTGAAATACTTAAATTAACACTTTCCAAGTTTGTAGAATTCGAGTTATATTTATATTGAGTTTGTATTCTTGCGTACCAGTGTAAGATTTATTCACTACTAGAGATTAAAGCACTTTTGTACATCGCTCTGGATAAGGGCGTCTGCTAAATGCCGCAAATGTAAATGTAAATGATGAGTAAAATTAGAAAAAGAGAAGGTTGGATGATGTGGAGATGGTGGAGCAAGAAGATAAGAGGACGAAGAGGGGAAAGTCGGTTGGACTAGATCACATGAAAATCTTTCGATGAGATGGCAGTGGAGTTTTTAACAAGATTGTTTAACAATATTCTGGAAGGTGAGAAGATGCTTGAGGAATAGAAAAAGAATGTGACTGTACCAATTTTTAAGAAGAAGAGAGATGTGCAGACCTTTAGTAACCACAGGGAAATAAAGTTGTTTAGTCACACCATGAGCACTAAAGATGCAATATTTACTTTGAGAATGTTGATGGAGAAGTATAGAGAGGTGGGACCGCATCAAGAATCGGCTCTGAGCCCTTTCCTGTTTTCAGTGGTGATGGACAGGCTGATGGATGATGTCAGGCAGGAGTCTCCATAGACTATGATCTTTGCAGATTTTTATTGTGATTTGTGGTGAGAGTAGGAAGCAGGTTGGGTAAAACCTGGAAAGGTTAAGGTATGCACTGGAGAGAAAGGGAATGAAAGTCAGCAGGAGTAAGACAGAGTACATGTGTGTGAATGAGCGGGAGGGCAGTGGAGTGGTGCGGTTGCAGGGAGAAGAGGTGGATAAGTTTAAGTACCTGGGGTCAACAATGCAAAGTAATGGAGAGTGTGTAAGAGAAGTGAAGAAAGTGCAGGCAGGGTGCAGAAGAGTGGCAGGAGTGATTTGTGATATAAGGGTATCTGCAAGAGTGAAAGTGAAAGTTTATAGGACTCTAGTGAGACGCCAGGTATATTGTTTAGAAACAGTGGCATTGTTTAAAAGACAGGAGGTGGAGCTAGAGTTAAAAATTTGGACCGAAATAAAAATTTGTTTATTAGATTGGCAGTGCATGTAGGGCATTTTGGAGGCAAAATGAGAAAAGCCCAATTAGGATGTTCGGACATGTGCAGAGGAGGGACATGGGGTATATCAGGTTTGAGAATGCTGAGAATGGAGCCGCCAGGCAAGTTGGTTTGAAAGAGGCAGACGTAGAGGACAGGGTGATATGGTGACAGATGGTCCGCTGTGGCGACCCCTAACGAGAGCAGACGAAATAATAATAATAAGAAATATAAGTTGTTTTTATTTCTGTACATTAAAGGCTACTTAAATACATAACCTGGAAATGGTAATAGAATAAACTGCAATTTCCCTGTTTATGGTTTGTAATATATTTTCTTTACATCCTTTGTTGGTGTTATTTATGTTTAAACATCTGGCAAGCATGCTGCTGCTCTCACTGTGTTGTCATACATTAATAAGCAAATGTATAAACAACCAAACGGTCTTTAATAGGCAAAGGCAAAAAAAAAAAAGTTCAATAAAACAGTCCAGGGTCAAAACACAGGCAAACAGGGCAATGCAGGGAAGACAAAGCCAAAGCAAAAAACAGTCCAAGAAAAATCAAAAGCTGGCAAAAAGAAGAATATGGGCAGGGCAAAAACAAAACTAGGTACTAGGAAGGCAGAGCAGAGCAGGGGTCAGGCACAGGAACAGAATCCAGAAGAGGCAGGGTGGCAAGAATAATCTCAGGGGCTAGGGAGAAGGTAAAATAATCTGGCCTCAAGTTAAGTCAAGATGTCCTTATGTACCTTGAGGCACGGGAAAAACGGCAAGATGGCCGCCGACCCCGCAGTGCGCAGTGTGCCCGGAAGATCCTGACATATTTTAAACCTATCAACAATAAAATACCTGTAAACTCTAATGATCCAAAATGTTCAAAGTTAGTTATGTTATAAATAGTTATATCATTTAAACAAAAGTTGATATGTTTAAGCTGTTTAACACATTTAAATGTGAACCTCAGGTAAATTAATGCTTGTTCTCTATGCAAGGAATGATCAAAAGAAAGAAAAAATATATTGCTTTTCCCAATGCTAAAATCCTTTGGGCTAGTGCAGGCTAGTATTTGTCCATCACAAAATTGCAGAATTTAAGCTGCTGGATTTCAAACAGATTCTGTTCTCACCTGTTTATTATGGGGTAGCTCTAGAAATACACAAGGTAGTAGTCAAGTGTGCAGAAGTCAAGTGTGTTAGCCTCTCAACATTAATTTTGTATGAGACTATGTTATTATTGATGCCACCCTGCCTGGTAGAAATCTTTGGTTTTGAACTGCTGCTGCATAATATACATTAGGAGTTTAGTTTCATACCATAGTGTATTGACATTCTTACAGCTGACTAGCATCATGCACTTTATAACAGCAAATACACACCTTAAAACATATTGTTGCGTGCAGTGATGCAACTAGTAAAGAAGCAGCGAAATATAATTTGGTGAAAAAAAAAAAAAATTTACAAATCAAATCGCAATCCTTTTAACATTCAAATCAATAACAATTTTGTTACAAAATTTCTAGTGATACCAAACTGCATGCACTTCAACATAGTTTAAAATGTAATTCAGAATTTGCATGATCATTGCTACTGTTTTTAGCTTGGTAATGTTCTCTTTTAATATTTTTATAGAACACAGTGTGTCCAAAACCACACAAGTATTCACACAATTTAGGTGGTCAAAGGAAAAAAAAACTCTACATCTTAGATAAAAAAAACATTTATTAAAGATAAACGATGTATTAAATTTGAAACCAATAAATAGAGCTCAAAGAACACAACTTCATAAAACAATAATTAACTCATTGTTTTTTCTCTATCTCTAGGTCATGCTCTCACATACTGTACACAGGATTGTGACTTGAATTGCTGCAACGGCTAAATATTGTCATTAATCCTTCGACTTGCACTGGTTTTTGTGTTCCGCTCATTTTGAAAGCTCCTTTTTTCAAATCCATTTTTAAGCTTCATTATCTGACTGGATTATGTCATGCCACCCGATTTCCATCCCTCTTTTACTTCTCTTCTCTCTAGATACAGCTATTGGAGTGCTATCACTTTGCATCATCATGAGGCTTATTGAAAAATCAATCTGTGTAAAAGGTCTCAAGTTGCAATAGGTTTTAATCCAATTCATACACAACATAAACAAGTCCATAAAAGCACTCTTGAAGTCCATTTACAATTGAATGAGTGTTTATACAAGATTCAGCATTGTCTCTAGGACATCCCCAGCACCTACTCACACACAATAATTCAATTTGTGATCACAAGCATTGTGTCCCCAGGATACGTATGAGAAAGCTTTATAATGACTTAACACAATTCAGTGCAATGTGCTCTTATAAGGTCACTGCGTTGAACAATCAGCAGTGAGCAAACTGCTTGCTCATGAAAGCTATTGATTCTCTTCACTTCAGTGTTTACTCAGGTGGCAGTCATTTTCCCAAAAGGTCAAAGAAATAGAGAGCTTAGATGGCATGAAGTAGAGTTAATTGTTTCCTGACTTTTCTGAATATTGTCATTGTCATTACTGAAATTACAAATAATACTTTCCCCCCTTTCTGAAACAACTGCATCTCTCACAGTAATCCCAATTTTCATTTTAGGCATAATCATAACATTAAGTTGACCTTTACACCAGGAAAAACAGAAGTATTGACATCCACTGGCTACTTTATTAGGGACACTACTCTTCCTTTTTGATGAATCTGTTTAATTAGTCATCATGTGACAGCAGTGTTCATTTATTACAGAAAAGTTGGGACAAGGCCATGTTTAGCACTGTGTGGTATCCTCTCTTCTTTTAACAGTGGTGGGCCATCAGGGCTCGCAAAGAGTTCTTGGCTGGCCTAAACACTATCAGAGGCTCTGACCTTCATTTACAACCTAAATTATAATATTTGTTTAATTAAATTTTATTAATTAAATTCCAACAATCTTATCTCTTCATTCTCATGGCTGCACTGCTTCTATTGAGTATATGTGGATGTTAGATTTTTTGTCCAATCAGATTTCAGCCTCTATGTGCTGCCATGTCAATCTAATCTGCCCAGGGCCTTCAAAATCAGTAGTGCCAGCCTATTTACCTTAGTTTCTATTAGAAATAAGTCTGCTGCTTAAACCAATCAGATTCCAAATACGCCTCACAGGCGTCAGCATTTTTCCGCCCTCTGATTGTTTGGTCAGAGCAAAATTCTCACCAAGCCAAGTTCAACTAGCAAAACACTTCTGTAGAGCTCTGCACACATTAATACATCAGAGTTAGACTTTTTTAAGCCCACAATGGCGGACAGAGGAAGAGAAATTATTTTTAATTTTTAAGAAAACTAGACATCGTGAGGAGAGGTCAGCCAACCGCGAAGCTAGCTAGCTTGTCTCCGTCTAGGAAAGGGTTTGTTCGCCACTTTCAGACCAGTGAATACGAGCGGTACCACTGGTTTACAGCCTCTAAGGAGCGGTGCAAATTATAAGTCTGCATCTCTGGAGAGAAGGTTGTATTTCATTTACATTTTTTATGTTTTTGTCAGGTTATTAAAATATTGATTCTGAACTGCTCCAGATGATGTAGTCAAGTCATTCAAGTTTATTTCTATAGCGCTTTTCAAAACAGACATTGTCACAAAGCAGCTTTACAGAAATCAACAGTCAAGGTGAATAGTGTGCCTTTATCCCTGATGAGCAGCCGTGGCGACTGTGGCAAGGAAAAAAACTCCTTTAGATGTTATGAAAAAGAAACCTTGAGAGGAACCAGACTCAAAAGGGAAACCCATCCTCATTTGGGTGATATCAAGAGTTTGATCATAAATTTTCAACAATACAGAACACTGGAGAGTGAGAACTAACATGAGTACTGAAGTATAAGATTATAAGTAATGTTCTTTCGACAGTCTTATACAGTCAATATGGTTATAAAACTTCAACATTTGTGATCATCACAGATCCAGCACCAGCTTCTCCATGCCAGAGCCTTTAAACACTCCAGGACGTCCAATGTCAAAACTCCAGTGGGATCCAATTGGCACTGGTAAGTCCCTAGATGGTTGGGGATGTTTGCGAGCTATGTAGGTGGCAAAGTTGAGGTTGTAGTGTGGAGGTTTGGATCTTGCTTTAGTAAAATTTATTCACCCTCCATATGCGAAATGCCTCTCTCTCTGTAACGCCAAGCATTGCTAAATTGCGTTTTTGTGTAGTATTGATGGTTTCTATAATTGTGACATGATAGTGGTAGTCTGCTCAACAATCCTGGGTCTTCTTGTTCCATGATATGACAATTGTTTTTAGTTGTTAGCTGCTGAACTGCAGATATGCAGGTTCAGTACCCAGACTCTTCTACTGCAAAACCATGCTGTTGCAATAGATGAGGTATGCTGTGTAACATTGTCTCAAACCTGCATACACCTTTTAGCATTGGTGTCTTTTCAGCTGTGCAAGTTTCCAAATTCATACACAGTAATGTACTGCAATTCTATCAGAGATGCAGGCTTTTAAATTCAGCCCTCATGAGGGCCCAAAGTTCATGATCATCCAATATTGATTTTTGCCTATATCTCTTGTGCATAGAAATTTTTCCAGATTCTCAATATGTTGATGAGATTATGTAATGTAGATTATTAGATATTTAAAGTACAGTATTCACAGACTGTGAACCTCTGCCTATTTTCACTACTGATGGACTCTCTAAGATACTCTTTTTATCCCAAACATGTTACTGTCTTGTTGCCAATAACCTAATTATTTGCATAATTGTATGCAACACTTACTTGTTGCCCCATCCCAGCTTTTTAGAGGCATGTTGTGGCCATTAAATTCAAAATTACCTTATTTTTCCCCAGTACATTTCCTAAGTTTGAACATTTAATATTCATGCATGTTTTATTATAAATTATATATGGATTTATGAAAATTTGCATATTTGCAAATCATTGAATTGTGTTTTTATTTACATTTTACACAGTGTTCCAACATTTTTGGAATCAGGGTGGTAGCTGTTGTTGTTCGTAAACAAATTGTTAGTCAATTAAACAAATAAAACAGTCATTTATTCAGCTTGGATGTCAGTCTTGCTAGTTTAACGAGATAAGATGGAAGGGAATCCATGCTATGAAGAGAATGTAGCAGTTTGGAGAAGTTTTATATGTGTACACTGAACCTAATTTCAATTTATTTATATGTAAGGATTGATGAATTTACAGAATGAACACGTCAACAGCAAATCGATTGCTGAAATGTAAATCACCGCTCCCCAAACTGGCTGACAAAATATAATTTTTTTAAATAATTTGTCAAGTCTTGGTGCATTTGTTAAATATATAAATAATAAATATTCATGAATGAAACTAGAAATTGTCATTTATGAACAAACTGAAATGGTCATTGCCATTTACGACAAATTATTTGAATAAACAAGAATCTGCTGATTCACTAAACCTGTCTTTTGGTTTGTTCAGTTTGCCACATAACAAAAACAGAGAGAAACAGTATTTTAAAAGTGAGTAAGAAAAGTTCTAAGACTAGACTAATTTAACCTGTGAGATAGATTAGTGATGACACCAGACACAGGAAATAGAATTTAATGGAGATCTTTTATTTCAGACTACACGTTAAGTGGTGCAGAATTTAATTATGCAATCTTTGGGGAAGATGGAGTTAGAAAGGTAGGACTAGTAAATAAAATAGTTGACAATTCCCCTGTCACAACAGTAAGGGACAAAACTCCTTGTTCAACCAACTAACAGACAACGGTAGCAGCCCCTGATGTAAGAAAATAAACAGACACATGAATATAACATCTGAGTGCACAGAAGACTAAATAAGGCTGCTAAAGTAACAAATGTACATGAAAATATAGTCCTTCATAACGTTATTGTTGTGTTTGATTAATGCACAATACAGCTCAAACATTACAACCATCCTTACACAACATGACACTTGCTCTTACACTTAAACCCGAGTATTACATAACAGTAAATAACTTCAAAATGAGTTTCTTAAGTGAATGAAATGAATTACAATGTCTCAAACTTACTTTTTATCACCGCTCTGGAACATGCACACTATCACAGCATACGACAGACTCATTCTTTCTTTGCTATATTAAAAAAACAGAATACAGAACTTTCCTTCTACATTTGGAACACTGCATTTGATAATAAAGCAGTACTATAATTGCACTCATTTTAATAAAACTTTCATGTACATGACAAATGAACCTTTGTTGTGAAATTACCAAAAGTAAACAACACTTCTGATGCTTCACGCTCACCCAGAAACACACAGAAGGCTTACGAAGCACTTTCTAACAAAATAACTATATTTTAATATCACTGGTCCACATAAAATTATACACAAAACTGTTTTAAATCTCTTCTTATATTGATTATATTTAATCACTTCCGCTTCTTTGAGAAACAATTTCGTGCTTTTCCACACCACACGTATCCCAACAGAAATCGCTGTCAATCAACAAAATACACCGTCATCAAAATAACAAAAATACTCAGGAAGTGTTTAACTCACTATAGTTTGTTATTTTGTCATTCCTTGTGGTATATGGCTAAATTCCCCACTGCACATGCTCCATTTAGACCACGTTGTGAAGCGCGCTGTTCACTGGAATTCAGTCCTGTTTCTTTTAGCAAAGCAAAAATTAGCATTAGTACACACTTTATTTGCAGTACACTTAACACAGTGCTTAAGTAACATAAATAACATGTTATTTTATGCTTGCAATGTTCTCGTTTTACCCTAAAAAGTAAATTCTTGAGTGCTGTTCAATATATCATATTTCACTAATGAATATAGTCCTCTAAATTTAAATGTATGAAAAATTATTTCTGATTTTTTATTACTTTTTTTGTGAAATGAATTACTTTATATGAATAACTAATTTTACTAAAGTCACATGGATTAATTAAAATGACCACCACTAATATAGTGAATCTTGATTTTCTCTGCTGTATGTATTAGTATATCAGTATATGTAGTCAAATTTTCAGATTTTGAAAATCAGAATTTGCAATCAACAGCATCAATCTATGGACCCAGCCTGTCTTGTGTCAATTTGGTGTGGGGAATGTCAAAGCTGCAGCAAATATGTAGCGTAAAAAATGTTGAACCTTGATTCCATATCGTCAAGAGCTGAAGCTGTTGTATGAGGAGTATCCTGCCCACATCAAAATGTTGCTCATAGATTTACATGGGTTTGAGTGGAATTGGAGTGGTCTTCTATAGAACTCTGACCTTAGCTCTTGTGAACACCTTTGGGATGAACTAAAACACTGGCTGCACCCCGGGCGTTTTCACCCTACATCAATAACTGGTTTTACAAACATCCTTGTGGCTCAATGAGCAACATTTCCAATGTTCCTCTTGTGGAACATTTTTCCTGAAAAGTGGATTTTTTTATTTTTATTTTTATAACAAATGTGGATTATATGTTGAATAGGATCTTCAAAAAGCACATACGAATAGTCAGATGTATACAAATTTATGACCATACAGTGTGTATTCTGTTCATTTATATCAACAAGTTCGATGATAACTTTTTTGTAAAATGGCCAGTTTTGGTAATGATCACTGGTGATGGTAATGTCTCTACTATGGTATGAAATCCTCTTTATGACTGGTTTGTTTGCAGGTTATAAGGAAATGAAAAGCAGCAACAACAACAAAAAAAAAAAGAAAAAAAAAAGGAAGAAACAAACTATCCAAGCTTCAAAAAGAATAGCTTAGTCTGGAACCTATCCTTGGAACACTAGGTGAAAAACAAAAATTCACCCTGTGTAGGATGCTGTCCACATATTTTAAGGAATTTGGTGTAGCCAATCTATGTATTGGCATGTTTGAGAGGTGAAAAGAAATGGCATAACCTCTACAGAAATCTCACTATTCCCATGAATCCAATTTTCAATATTAAATTTAGACTGGGTTAGAACAGAGTTAAACACCGTTTAAACAGACTTCTGGATCTTGCTTGAGAAAGCCCTCAGGAAGGGTCCTGGATTTTCAGACACAGAGTGAAAGGAACAGGTGTCTTTAACTCATTTAGGATCTCCTGGGGTCTGTTGGTATCTTCTTTGGCTGTGACAGTGATAAAATGTGACAGCTTGAGACCTCTGAACTACTCAGGTGTAAGAGAAGGTGTTATGGCTCTGTATCCAACCCTAAGGGATCTTTATATATGTCTAATGCAACTAGTGTCAACTTCACCTACAAAGCCATACAGTGATGCAGAGAATCTGAGGGGATGTCACACAGCATTATATAGTTTTTGCCCTGACAAATCTACGATTACTACTGTGAAATATGTTGTTTGTTTTTCTTACTTATTTATGTTCAACTGAACACTATATGTTTGTATTGGACACTTTCTAATATGCAAAATCTAACTTGGAATTCAGGGTGAAAGGAATTAAGAAAGAAATAAGAAAACAGGAAACTGAGATGAACAAAACAGTTTACTGATAGAAGAAAATGTAACGATGATCATAGTACAGACTGGCTAAATAGACATGTTGCTAGCAAATTAACACAATAACACACTGACCTGATTACAATAAAAATCAACTTTGCAAGGGTATGCATTAAATCCTGGTTGTTATTGCCTTTCCTGAGGTGTAGCATTAGCAATTGGCTAAGAAGTTTAGTTCAAACTTCTCAATCCTAAAGCACAAATATTCTTCTGGGAGCCAAAAAATAATCCCAAGTGAACTATGAGATTTTAAATAACTATATTTTCTGTGAAAGCAGTCCATACACTTTGAATGTTTAGCTCTGGTCCTTGTGAGTGACCCCAGCATTTTATAATGTTCAAAGTTGTCTGATAAGATTTTGAGTGCACCATTCTATTTTTTATTTATATGCAGTTGA
This sequence comes from Silurus asotus, assembly GCA_024362625.1. Lineage (NCBI taxonomy): Eukaryota > Metazoa > Chordata > Actinopteri > Siluriformes > Siluridae > Silurus > Silurus asotus. The sequence continues at coordinate 2,914,018 of MU533908.1, forward strand.
AAGTAAATGTATTTTTTTTTTGTGATTGCATTCACATCATTGTTTGAAACTCTTTACCTTCGTCACCTACACTCAATTTTTGTATATACCCTAAATTTGTACATGTAAACATTATATGCACACTGAGGTCTGATTAATATTTTTCATCACCGAGCACATACACTTGTCAAACCCTTTCATTTTTGTGGAATGTCTCAGACATCCTTGCAAAACATTGTCGCTGGAGTATATTAATAAATCTATCAATATACCTGCTCCTGCAGATGAAAATGTCCTCAACTCTGCCCTGTGCAAATTGAGGGCTGTCAGCTGCTATGTGAAAGTAGTTGTTGACCAGCTGTTTAAGTATTTCAAGATGCATCATAAAGGACTTAAAGTGGAAGTGATTCCATAGATACACTTGATTGTAGTTAATTTGACAAGCGGTAACATGGAGCATTATTGATAACCTTCAGCAGATTTCCTAATCAGACTGGTGCTTCATCACAGCCCAAATGCTCTGTAGTGAGTTTGATTATCACTCTGAACAGAATTCTTATCTATAATTGGTGGCAGTGTCAACACTTTGAACAATTGCTATCATTAATACTTTTACATTTACGTTTATGGCATTTAGCAGACGCCCTTATCCAGAGCAATTTATATTAATCTTTTCCATACAACAAGCAGTTATGGGTTTTAGGGCCATGCTCAGGGCTCCATGAGTGGCAGCGTGTTGTTGCTGGTATATGAACTTATGACCTTTAGAGTCAAAGCAACTAAGCTACCATCTCCCACCACTATAAAGTAAGGTATAGTCATCATTTATGAATGTTATCTCCTTTTATCTATAGCAAAGTACGCTGTAAGAACATGCCACAAACTCTAAATACAACTTAGATAAACAGCCTTCCTTAGTTCCAAAAGAAACCATGACCCTATTCCAGATAGAAAGAAGGTAGAACATAATCAATACATATGTATTTACATTTGTAAGACCGAAAGGAGAGCCATCACGCCACCTGGTTTACATGAGCTGACAGGATTAGCCAGAGGACAAGGGTGCCATAGTGAGAACGCTTTGTAGGCTACCCACATGGGGTCACAGGAACAAGGTTATGATAGAAGTCAAGAAGCAAACTGCCTTGGCTCGACTTCATTTAACCATGTTACATACTGCCCTACTTCTAAGCAGTTCTTTTGATCTGCATGTTCTCCTTTTGCAAAACAGAATTTCCTGACATTTGCAGAAATTGTCAGGCCCAGTGCAGGTGTTAAAACCACCAAGGAATATCCTAAGGGCGTGCATGCAGTGCTAAGGGAAGATGAGATAAGTGACAAAATGAAACTTATGCACTTAAGCATAAATGTGCACTTAAGCATCCTTGCTAAACTTTTAGGATTTGGAAGGCAAAAGCCTTATAGAGCACACTTCTCTCCATGTTATCTGCCCTCTCCTTATGTCCCTCTCACAAAAGAACTGAAGGGCAGATAAAAGGTGCAATATTGCCGGTGAGCCCCTTTTTTTGGATAGATGTTTAAAACGCAGTCTTGGATAATGCGTCATCCAAAACCTATTTTCAAGGGCCAGATAAATCCACGAGGCCTTTTCAGAGCATGGAAGGCCACAGAGAGAAAGGGGGGAGTAGGGGGATGGTAGGCTGTGATTCTCTCTTTTTTTTGCTTCCTCTCAGTGGCCTTGCCTGCAAACTGAACTTAATCTCTTTGAAACACACACTGTCAACAGCTGAGTCACACACCTAGAGTTTCACTTTTACTTACTAAAAAAAGATTCAAGCTTTTAGGCGGAAAGTATTCGTTATCTCAGACTGCATTAGGGATGCAGTCTCTGATATGCAAAGTCAAATGTTATTCCTCTTTAACTTGGGTAAATTTGTCTTAAAGGTGCAAACGATCCAGTTGCATGCAATACTTAGTTTTCAAATAACAGACAGACACAATTCAAGAGGCATAACAAAGCCAATGTAACTACCTTTAAACACACTGTCTTACTCTTGTATAGATGGCTTATTTATTTATTTGTTTGTTTGTTGATTTATTTGTTTATTTAAATTAATGTATTTTCCTTTGTCTGCTACATAGGCCTACTGGGAACAATGTCTAACTCAGTGATCGTGATTAAATGTCGTTTTCAGATATTTAATCCACTTCAATATTTTAGTTTCAGTCATTTAAAAAAAATATATGAATTTCAGCCATTTTGATATTGTTAGATTTAGTCTAGAGTTTTTAAATACAGCGATTGTAGCTGATGAAAACTAAATGTTTTAGTCGTTATTATTTATTTAAAATAAGACTACAGTCTGACAATGTTTCAGCAATATACTGCGTTTCAAGTGGCGTTTGAAATGATTTGAAAAAATAGTTTTATTCCCCTGGATGAAATGAATCACCAAAATGAGTCATGATGCACATCAGTTGTAAAGTATATATAAGCATGTCAGTGTGTAATATTTCTCATCTCTGCTTCCCATCTGTCTGTGTGCTTCTCAGATTGTGTCATCTCGTTGCTGTCCTCTTTCTTTAGCCCTTGGGGACATGATGAACTCGGACAGGCAGTGACTAGAGGATCTGGCGATAAAGAGCAGGGGGAAAAAAAGCTTAGAGGTTTTCTCTTTTGGGGTATACACACACCAACACACCCAGACACACATTGCAAGTCTCTGCATTAAATAAGAGATAGAAGAGTGCCAGGGGCCTGGGGTGAAGGTCACTGACTGTAATAAGGCAGCACTTCTTGATAATGACCTTCACAAACCTCAATTTTTGCCAGCCTGGAAGATAGAGAATGAGATGTGGCTGGGCAGAAAGATGCTGCCAGAGATCCGCCGTGTTACCCCCACACCCACGTCAGCGCTTTTATCCGATCCCAGCTGGAAACAACGCAGATCCCGTTAACTAGTCGAGAGGAGAGGATTGGTGGGCGCAGATGGTTCATTTGGTTCATCTAGACCAGTGTCTGGCATCCACAGCTGTAATTTTTACTCTGCTAATGGAGCAAGATGCTGTGTAAATTTGTTCCTGGCAAATGGCCTTTAAGGAAGTCTACGTTTTTCTTGAATAAATGCATAATATCTAATGTCTGATTTGGGCTTCATGCTGTTTTTGGTCTTAATAAAAAGGAAATGGCAGACAGCTTTCGCAAAATGCTTGAAACTTCCTGGTGTGTGTGACAATCATGCATCATCTCTATATGGGATAAAAAAGAAAATGAAATTGAAAGATGAGACGGTTATTTCTTACATCTTGATCATTCATCCTTGGCAAACAGCCTTTAATGAAAGTCTACACTCCTGAATAAAATGTATCTGATGTCTGATTTAGACATCACACTGTGTTGAGATGAAGATGGTTTTCCCTAAGTTTGTAAAACTTCCTGGTGTATGTATGAAACATTTATGTGATTTATCACACATTGATCAGCTCACTGTGTTTTGAATCCTAGTAAATGAAACTGAATTATTATATGGTTATAACTATTCTACCTATTATTTATTTGTTCCAGGCAAATTACCTTTACTCAAAAGTACCTATAGTATGTTTAGGAATATATGGAAATGTTAGACAACTTTCCCCAGGTACTGTACATCCTGATCCCTACAGAAAAATCAAAAAGTCAAACACTTTTTATTTACATTTTTATTTGATTGTGAGAGCTTAGTAATGGCCCTGGTCTATAGTAGTAAAGTGGTGGTTCAGTGTACACAATGTCCGTAGTTATATTTACTCTCAGGCAGAACCTGTGGATATAACATTGACAAATTACATTAAACTACAAAAAAATTAATTCAGCTAAAACAGAAGAGACTTAGGAAACAATAAAATGAACATTAAAACCATTAGGTGAATAAGCATCAGCAATTAAATTGATATATAAAATATATAGGATCAAGTTAATACTTTGTGTCTGTATAAACGACCCTCTGCTTTTTATTGCTCTCTATATAGTTTTGTTGTAAATAATTTAAAAAACCCTTTATGTAGAAGATGTACATTTAAAAGAAGCTCTGTGTCCATAAGTTGTAAAGAGAAGTATGCACAATAAACTCCCTTGTCCTGGGATCATTAGCCGTGCCGCATTGCAGGAGCACAGCAGTTCAAACGTTTGCAGGTGTTCATTAAGCTTAATAATGGCTTGATCCTCTAATGCACCAGTCAAGCACCAGAAAAAAAGAGTACATTTCAGATGATGGAAGGATGAGGGGGTTGGTTTCAAGTTGTGCTTTTATGTGTAGTGGGCTTAAAACATGTAGTGTGTCTTTCTTACTGGAATTCAAACTGCTGATCTTGCAAGGCTAAAGTTTATTTCCTATTATTGTATTACTGATGCCATAGATAAGAAAAACACAAAATAATGTTGTAAATATACTCAATTCTGTAGTGAATCCCTGTTGCCATCTCAAGGGATGTCCAGTTACTTTACTGGTGCATGTGAAGTGTGTCTGATGAGCTCTGGGAAGCCCAAAGGCACTCATCTGACATCAGCATCATCAAGACTTCAAGTGCAGCATTGGAATCTGATCAGATGCAGTGACAAGGCCTATAAGAATTGTACAGCAAATGAATGGAAGAAGGTTCTTTGCACTGATGAGTCCAAATGTGATATTTCTGGCTCTACACAGTGAACAGACGATTAGATAATTTGAGACTGCCTCAAACCCACCACAGTCGAAGCTTAATAATTTAGAATTTATGCAGGAATTTATTCTTCCTGGAAATGTATTTTACCGTATTTTCCAGACTATAAGCTGCTACTTTTCTTCCACGCTTTGAACCCCGTGGCTTAAACAATGAAGCGGCTAATATATGGATTTTTCCTGGGTTTTCCCAGTTTCACAAACTTCAAACCAAAAAACTGAGCCCCATAACATTAGACCAATGAAATTGCTGAACAGGTTTAGGTGAACCAATGAAATTCTTTATATTAAATCAGATGCACTCCCACTGAATCGGGCCGCACCACATCATAAATATGCATGAGGTTCCTCTGACGTTTGACCTGCCGCTCACTTGGACTGTCAACAGGTAATGCAAATTATTTGTCACACTGAAAACAACCGTGCATGAAAAAACACTTCACCTGTGTACTGAGCTGCACGGCATCGGGAGAAAAGCTTCACCGATGGTGACTTTTTAAACGCACGACGATGCCAAAAGAAAAACTCTCGAGAGAAATTGTTGTGAAAGGAAGGAGGAAGACAGTGAACTATGACTTCTTGGTGACTCACTGTCTTTTCTTTAAAGCCTGTGTAAAGTTCATTAGTTTCAATGTAGGCACCTGCGGCTTATAGACAGGTGTGGCTTATTTATGTTCAAAATAAAAGTCTTTGTCAAATTCAGTGGGTGCGGCTTCTATTTGCGTACGCTTAATAGTCCGGAAATTATGGTGCCTAGAATTATAATTATTAAAACAAGAGTATAATATAATATAAAAAAAAAAAAAGAAAAAACAACAACTGGTAATACCACAAAACAATCTTTAAATATGTTAATGGAGGACAACAAACCATTTTATACCCCTGCCTATGTACTGTACAATTTAGATTGCTAGCAAGCACATTATTTGTGAAATTGGCAAAAAAAAAAAAAAAAAAAAAGGATAATCTTTTTAACAATCAATCACATATTGTGAGAAAATTAAATAATTGTGGTTGAGTGATTTACCTGGCAAATCTGCTTCACACTAGCCATAAGAGCAGAAAAATAATTTCACACTGTTACAATTTTCTATATGCTGAGGCATGTACACTTATCAGATCTTTCGGTGATATTGGGCTCATCTTTTCAAAGCTGGCTTAAACCACTATCAAAGGAAGCATCACATCTGAGAAAAGATCAGGTAAGGCTTATATTTCAATACAAAAATATGATAGCTACCCAGAATATGCCAAGTCAGGCCATTTTTGCATTAAGTGCATAACACTGATATAAACATTTACCCAAACACTTTAATTTCTATCCCACAGAAAATGTACTGTCCCACCCATTATTTTGCACTGGTAAACTGCTTTATACTAAGAGCTGAATATCTGCCTTTTTCTCTCTGTTTTCTTTCTCTCATTTGTTTTGTTTTGTTTAATTCATTTCTGTTTTCTGATTCATTTCAAAGAGAGTAATCCAGCATTCATGTGCCACATCTGTTTTCTTGTCATCTTAATAATAATCTTTAAGGGTCTCTAAAAACCCTTGGTGCTACTGTTATTGCTTTGCTAATTTGTTCTTGCATTATTAAGGAAGCAAGATGATGATACTCCCTTGATCCCTTAACCAAAGTCTTCTTATTAAGGAAAAGTTGATATACACTACGTGGTACAAATCTACATGGACTCAGATACTCACTAGCTGAGTAAGCCAATCTATGCCAAGCTAACTCATTCATCATGAAATCTCTCTCAAGAACTTCCCTGAAAGTTGGGGTTGGGTTTGAGCAGGGGACAGACTTATTCCAGGTGAAAGGATTGCTGAACCAACAAGGCGACATTCCGTAATTTAGCACTGTGCTATTTCATTTGGACTACGATTAATTGGAACCAACTTCATTATTCAACAAGACAATGACCAGAATTATATGTCCAAATTTTTTAAACATTATTAAGAGAGCAAACTATTGGGAATTTTACTTATCATGAAATAGACTGCCCCCTACCTAAATAACATTTAACTGCTCTTTGATGAACTGGAAGGCAAAGAACAATATTATCAAGTTTTACAAGAAGTATCGCAATGTATTTTAGCAAAATTGGGGAAAAACTAAATGTTCAGATGGCAAGTGTGAGTAAAGATATAATAGCCAGGAGGACTGAGCATGCTTTCTCACCCACAGTGAGCAAATATTTTAGGTGGAGTGGGCTGGCGTGGGAGCAGGTCCAACAACAGCTCAAACATGCAGCTTAACTTATCAAAGAATTTGCAGGCCAACGTAGAGAAAAAACAGATGACCACATATGGTTATTCACCAGGGGTATCATATTTGTGTTGTAGTAATTGCATGAAATTGCAATATTAGCTCTATTCATTGTGTAAAACCTTTAATGTGGTATTACTTATGTCAGCTGTTTTTATTTATTGAAATATTGACACAATAGTCTTTTAGTTACAAAATTGCATATCCATGTGTAGCACCCCTTTTAAGTTTGTCAGCACCTTGTGGCTTATTTGAATGCCCAGGTGAATTGGACAGAGGGTAACATGGACCAGTATCCTAGATTCGGAGGGAGCAGCAGTGAGAGACCAAATAAACAGACAGACAACAAAGGTGTGGTTGAATTATAATAAAGAAAAAATTATAATAAATAATAAATTAATGAAGCACAAAATAAAGAAAATAAAAAAAATCTATGAACTCAAATCACTTATTCTCTAAAGAATGCAAATAGTATCAACCAAACTTGTTTTTACATTTATTTCTCTTTTATATTTATGTTAAGGTTTATTCTCTCTTTTTTTTTATTCTAATTTAAGTCAATCTAATTTAGAATAATTTTCCCCCTTTTTGTTTTTTTCTTATTTGAGCTTGAGCTGGACTTTGAACCTATTTAATTTTAATTGTTTTAACTTGAACTAAGTTTAGAATTTGAGAAATCCTTCCTAGTTTAATCACACCTTTTATGTACCCAGTAACTCTAAACTTGAATAGAACATTCAAAATGGGAAAAACGGTTCTCGTAACCAGTAAGGTACAGGACTCAATTTACCAAAGTATACCTTAAAAAATGGAAGACGCATGAAAACCCTTTACCTTAAACTGCACTGAGCAATCAAGTAAAATAAACAATAATACAACACAATTCAACAATCAATAAATGGAAACAATTGTAATGCATACACTCAATTGATTTCTTCACATTTGAATACCAGTCTCTCGATTCAAAACGAACAGTTTGTCCTTAATGGAGTGATGTTAGATGCAACAGTTCAGGCCTATTGTTATGCTGACCAGAAAGAAAAGATCACAAAAGATTGAGGAAAACGACTGAAGAAATTGACGTCAGGCCAATCTGTCGTCCTGCGCAATCTTTTTTTCCCTTTTTTCTAATCCAGGAAAACGAAGCAGTAAATCCACTGAAGTCCTCAGATATCCTCGTTTCAATCAATGTCTGTTGGGTGGGTATTTTTTTATGTATTTATTTATTTATAATCATTCTGATTTACACATGTATATAGCTATTTTTTGTACATTGCATTATGTGTAAAACAGGTCTTTGAACTTTTTGCTAACTGATTCCAATAGAAATCTTTTTATTTTAATACAGACATTAAGAAAGATTGTAATAGGCATCAGCTGAGAAAATTATGCATTAACATTTGACAACTGATGAAATAAACACAATACTCAGTAGTGGACTTGGGATTTAAAACCGTACTACATTGGGCCCCAGCTATATCTCTCGGACTGCTGCCTGCAAGTGGCACTTTGCAAATGCTAATTACAGAGATTTAATTAGGGTTCATTTGCATGTGGAGATCAATGGGTGTGAGCTTCTCTGTCGTTAATGTCATGTAAATTGAGGTGGATGCTGCAACTGGTTGTCTTTTATTACAGTCCTGCTGCATTTGTTTGCATGCTGAAGGCAAAGGGATTGTTGCTCATTGTGGCTTATTAGCTTCAAGTCAATTAGCCGATCAGTAATAAAGCAGTGCTAGGTACGCTTCTTTGTGCTTTGTTTTTTTTTAACGTCTTTGCTTGTACTTCTTTAAAAAAATTTTGATCAACACAACTGAGTCTACAGTGTGTTCAAAAGCAGTCAATCTCAATGTAAAGGACAAACAGCTATGGAAAATTTGCATCATATGGGTCTTTTCTCAGGAAAGACATTGTCACCTTGTAGAACAAAGCAGGTGACAATGTCATGTTCTGCACTTACTGGTGATAACAAAAACAAATGTCTGTTCCCATACAACAAAACCTGATTTGTCAGTGAGATTTTAATTAATAAAAAATAGAAATAGTTACTAATGTTAATAAGGAAAGAGAGTGGTGTGGAAATCTGTGTGTGGTTTTTTAAGCTTTAAGCTTCAGTCCGCTTTTCAAGAGTTAGCATGCCTGTGACCAAAGAAATTCACAAAAAAATTGTGACCTAGAATATATACCTTTTGAAATGTGAGATGGTAAAAAAAAAATTGTCCAGATTGTCTGAGAAGTGATATGGTAAGCCACTGCTTTCGGGAACTTTTGGCTGTTTCCACTTTTTGTTGCCACAAAGTTATTAATTAATTGATTAATTAATGAATTCATTAATTCATTTATTTGTATGTATTCCTTGTCAAGAGTTAATTTGTAATATTTCTTGCCTTATAAATATACTTCAGACAATACGTTGTCTTGTACTGAGGAAAGGGTAAGTAAGGGTAAAAAGGGTGAGCCCTTTAAGTACTACTATAACCACTGTACAAATCCATATTATGACAGTTAAGTGAAGAAAAAAACACAGTCCATCATTACTTTATGAAATCAAGGTCAGTCAATCTGAAAAATCTCAAAAACTTCAAATGTATCCCAAACTTTCCTGCAGTCTCCTATACGATCTAACACTATGATGACACAGGCTCTTCTGAGGACCATCCTAGTAAAGGAAGCTGAAGAGCTCTGCTGCAAAGGATAATATTACCAGCCTCAGAAAATGCTGATTTCAAGTAGCAGACATACTGTATTTACAAATATTTAATCCACTGTTTAGAAAAGACTGCATGAGTTTTGCCTTTTTGGGTGAATTGCAGCACACCAAGAACACCAAGCAAAAGAGATTTCTTGAGGCAAGAAATGGAATGGACATTGGTGGAAATGGTTTCTGAATGTATGGTTCCCCACGCCAAAACATGGAGGAGGAGGTGTGATGGTGTGGGTGTGCTTTGCTGGTGACATTGTTGGCGATTTAGTCAAAATTTGACTCGCCAATGGCTACCGCAGCATTTTGCAATGACATGCCATCATATATAGATTGCACTTAATCGGATCATTATTTGTTTTCCATCAGGACAATGAACCAAAACACACCTTAGGTTATGTAAGAGGTATTTGTTCAAGAGGATAGTGATGAAGTGCTGCATTAGATTATCTGTCCTTCACAATCACCCAATATAAATCCAGTTGAGAAAGTTTGGGGTAAGTTGCAGTTGAAGAATGAAGGAATAGCAGCCAACAAGCACTTAACACCTCTGAGAACGTCCCGCTGTCTACCTAATGAGGTTTACTGGATGAATACCAAAAGTGTGAGAGTTATCATCAAAGCAATAACAGATACTTTAAAGAATTGAAAATATAAAACATATACGTAATAAACGTAATGCGAGTATGATCCGTCACGGAGGGATAATCCATGGAACAGGCGTTCAAATAGGTGTGTAGATAACGAGTTCCAGGTGTTTGGAATCAAAGCCGGAAGCGGCAAAGATAGCAGCCGCCGAGGGGGGCGTGGCAGGTGGATCCCTGACAGGTTTAAGATCTTTTTGCTTACTACAAATTTCCATATATGTTCCTATACAGTTTGGATGTCTTTAGTATGGTGGTGACATGCAGTCACCTCAAAATTCTTTTATTTTTGCTTTAAAAACAAGTAGCATGTAAGTCTATTGGTAAATATATTTTTTATTATATCTAGTGTGATGTATATATTTGTTTCGGGGTTTTTTTTTTCAGTATAAAGACACGGCAGACAGTGCTTGTTTCTATTGTATAATGCAAGTAATTGTTGACTTTAAAGTAGAATAGTGAATGGCATTCACAAGGATAAATAATTTCCACAGTAGTCTGTTTAAAAAAGTCAGCCCAATAACAAAGCAGTGATTGGGAAATGTAACAACTTGTTCAATCAATAGCAATATGCATAAGCAAGATTTTTTTGGTATCTTATTTTTCTACTTTTATATTTTTAGAATCAATTTTGGAGTAACAAGACAAAAAAAAAAAACACCAAAGAAAAAGCAACAGGCAAATAATCAAGGCATAGCCTTTACAAGATTAGCCATTAGGTTGCAATGATGCTTTACAAGAAAAGTTGGAATGCATGTATTTGCTTGTATACTGAATAAAAATACAGTGGTGTGAAAAGTCCTGCTTTCTTATTTTTTTGCATTTTTGTCACACTTTAATGTTTCAGATCATCAAACTAATTGAAATATTAGTAAAAGATAATACAAGTGAACACAACATGCAGTTTTTAAATGAAGGTTTATATTATTAAGGGAAACCAAAATCCAAAACTACATGGTGTGAAAAAATGTTTGTCTCTAAATGTAATAACTGCTTTAGCACCAACAACTGCAATCAAGCGTTTGCCAAAACTTGCAATGAGTCAGTTACAGCGTTGTGGAGGAATTTTTGGTCCACTTATCTATGCAGAATATTTGTTATTCAGCCACATTGGAGGCTTTTCGAGCATGAATCGCCTTTTTAAGGTCTTGCCACAGCAACTCAATTGGATTCAGGTCAGGACTTTGACTAGGCCACTCCAAAGTTTTCTTTTTTTTTTTCTTCTTAAGCTTAGTTTAAAAACTGCATGTTGTGCAGTTATATATAGTTTTATGTAAAATGTGAATTGTGTTAGGATTCTCAAGATATATTGTATGAATATGCAAAGGAGACTAACTATACCTTTGACATGTTTTGTCTTGGGGGTTATATGCATTATTAAACTTTACGTCATTTAAATTCAATACTGTAGGGTATTAATACATAGTTTTGATTGATATAGTTGAACTGAACATCTTTTTAAAAACCAAATCTCTCTCACACTAAATATAGAAAAGTCAAATTTACACTGTCAAAGGTTACACTATTCTCTGCAAACTAACAAATAATAATAATAATAATTAAAAAAATTAAAATTTATTTGTATTGTAATATTTAAGCTTCTCTTAAATTCGCCCAATGTTTGGCAACCTATGATAAATGAATTTTTAGATGAAAAACCTTTGCAATTTTGCAATACTACATGTATAAATTATTAATAATATACATTGAGTACTAATATAGGATAGTCATTGCTACAAAGTTCAAAGTTCAAAGTAATACTTACATTATGCTATGCTGGCTGTCTATATGTGTTAAGTTATTTTTTGTATCCTAAAATTAAATTAAATCATCAATTATGAATATGATTACCGGTTGACCAAACGTTTCATATGAGTTATGGAAATAGGCACAGCAAATTTGCTCAGTGTCATTGTTGACATTGTGCAGTTAATTGTCATAAGCATAGACAATAATTGCACTGTATGTATTTTTATTTTATTTTATTCTTATTTTAGTAAGATCTCACTTGTAGAAATAATAGAATAGAAGTTTTTGAATAGGAGATGTTGGTGGTTGTAACACACTCTAAGGTTTAGAGTGATTTTAAAATCAGGTTCCTGTGTATATTGTTGGTATTTTTTTCTAAATCCATTTGAAGAATTTCTTTTTAAAACATATTATTTAAGAGGTGACAAGGGGATTAAAAGGGCATTGCAAGTGGTACAAAGTTTCTGTATAAGGAACTCTAGTAACTTTAATAAAAACTATATAATTTTCCACCCACATCCAGACATACATTTCTTATATGCATACTAATGATTATTCATAAATATACATGTACACAAATATAGCTTATAAATAAACATAATTTTTAGCTTTTATAAAACAGAAAATCTTTATTATCAGGCTTAAATCACAGTTTTTCATTTACTATTATTATTATTTTGCTTGTGCTTTATAAGTATCAATTATAAGCTCACTTATACGCCTGCATATGAGCATATTAGTCTGCATAGATTTCCCACTGCAGTCATTGTTGGTTATTGTATACCGTATAAGCATTTTAGACACTAAGGTCACCCCTGATAGCACCATAAATTTGCAGAGTAATAAGGACAGCCAGGCTCATCGTTATCACCACAGCATTACCCTTATTACTTCCCAAAATTTATAGGGCTAAATTGTTTTTATGACCGACTTGTGTTTAAATAATGTGTCAGAGCCCGCTGTTATTTTACCAGAATGATGAATACGGCAAAGACCAGAATTTACATTTCTTCTCTGCACGGGTAACATGGGTCTCTGATTTATGGTGCTAAGGGAAAAGTTGAGCAAAAGCAATTAGAAACTATGTTCCTGAAGTCAGATTCAATTATTGGTACATTTACGCACAAAGGGTATTAACAGGAAGACCTGTACTTGGGACATGGCACATAATGTGGTGTATCTGTTTTTCTGAAATTATATGATGAACAATGATGTATATGTGATTATAAATAAACCACATGTAATAGAGAAACAGGCAAGGTTTCAATACAGCTGTACAGCTGTTTTAATGAAAAACAATGTGATTCAATATTTTGCAATACGTTTTTTTTTTCTTCTTCTTTTGTTATTGATTGATTCACTTAAGCTGGGAGGAAAAGTCGGCAGATATGTTTCCCTAGAACAATTTTTTGGAAAAAGACAGTGTGTTCTCTTCATGCGCACAGTGTATTACTCTGACCTAAATATCATGTCATTAATAATAAACTATCTGCACACCTGGACATCTAGTGTCTTAAACACAAAGTTCACGTCTGTCGATTATTAAATTATTAATTGAACAAGACAACCAGCAGAGAAAATCTTTGGATGTTCTCAGCTACTGTTGATGGTTTAACTTTCTGCTCACTACTTTGCCTTTAGGCACTTTGAAATTTTTTTTAAGTACAACATTCATTTTAAAAATGGCTAAAATATATGTTATTGCTGTACCCTTTTGTACCCAGCAGCTTTGTTTTTCTAGATACCTGCTTTAAAATGTAAAACTCCTACACTAAAACAATCACAATGAAACATCCAGCACCAGAAAACTAGTCTCACAAGCCCGACCTCTAGCTTGACATGTCTGGCAATTTTAATCACTGCAGAAAAACATCACTTGCTTTAACAAAAATCACTGTTAGAGTCATGGTCATTTTTTTGTAGCTTGTACAGTGTACTTGTAGTGTGTCAAAATGTTTAACAAATATATATACAGTACAACATATTCTTTATTACATTTATAGCTTTACAGTACATACTTTTATTTATTTCACAGTGAATATACAATTCAGTAACTCTTTACATTATAGTGTATCATTTCAGCAAACTTCCATAGCCGAGTTTGATTATGACCAGGTATTAATAATTTGCCAATAAGTCACAACAAATTGCAACAAAAAAGAAATCATTAATTCTTTAAGCTACATTAATTACTTTATTCTATACAAGGTTGCAGTGAATTTGGAGTCAGTGCAAGAAATACACAAGGGAACACTGCTTGAATGGGATGCCAGTCTGAGAGCCATGTACGCACATTTACAGTCGCCTGTCCATATAGTATGTTTTTTGATAAAAGTAATTCAAAGCACCTTGGGCAAACCCAAGTAGACACAAGGAGAATGTTAACAGAAATTAGCCCAAATGCTACGCCATTGCACAGTTCTAAAAATCAATATAGTTTAATTGCACTCTTATTCCATATCTTAAAACATGGACCTAGACAGATTACATTGACATTTTCTTTGCAATTATTAATAGCTAGAGGTGATTTTAAATATGTTTTGTTATTCAAGATCCTTCAGCACAAAGAATCAGAAAAAGAACAAGCAAATATCTAATACCTGTCAGCTTGATAAAGTCCAAAAGTAGTCTGATAGAATTTTTTACATTGATTGGTACATAATTGGCAGAGGGTGAAACATACTTTACAAGTAGAAAAATACAGTAAGTACAATATTAATGTATTTCTCTTTAGCTACTTTTCACTTTTGTAAATATATATTTACAAAACCATCTGAATAACAACCAATGAGGCATTATAATACAGCCATGTAAAATATTTTATCCAAATTAGACATCATAACAAATCATAACAAATATATATATATATATATATATAT
>MU533908.1:2929024-3061982 GCA_024362625.1 Silurus asotus
TATATATATATATAATTTTGTTATTGCTTCTTTTTATACAATCAACCTAAACCTTCCTCAAGTCAGAAAACAGACTGACTTATTTCTTTTTACAGTCTTTGTCTTATTATACTCCATTATGTACCAGTTTAAAACTCAATTAAATCAATGAACAAATTAAAAACTATTTGGCATGAATTATTTCATTCAGCTTTAATTAAAAAGGGATTAATCCATTATTTCAGTTTTGTGCCATGCTGTCTCTTGAATACTGCAGTTTCTGTCAGTAATCACACTGTGTTCAGCTTTGTGCCCGATCTCAGACTGGAATATTATTAATTTTCCAAAATGCACAAGCTTATGGAAAGTGATCATCTTAAAGCTCATTTATAGACACTCTTAGTCTTTATTAACAGTTAGAATGAATAATAATTTAGATAGCACCTGATTATTATATCTTTTCCAACAAGTTCCTTTTGTTTGTGCAATACAGTTAAATCCGGTCTGTTGTGTTCATGTCAAATTAACCTATTTAAAAGATAGACATGCTAAAGTGTTTAAAAGAATAATGGAGACAGGAGATGTGTCTCACAAAGGTACAGTGAAAGACAGATTACTGTGTGTAAAAAGCATGTATTGTATTATGAGTACTGATGATGTGTGACCTTTTTTACTTTGACAAAATGTGAGTATTCTGGGCAAATAATCTCTCTCTTTAATTTTTCTAATGTTAGACATTAATAGTCTTTCAAACCCCTGTCTGCTAGTCTCTTGATCCTTGCTACACTTCCACTATTTAATTACTTATCCCTGTTTAAAGAATCTGACTCTAGTCTCACTCCATTTTTGGTCTGTAATGATTCCAAGCCAATTTTCTTTTTCTGTTTTATTTGTGCATTGACTGCAGCCGACTTCACATTTCCCACTTTCATTTATCCAGATTATATTTCTGAGCATTATCTAGCTCTTTTATTGGTTTAAAAACAGAATTGTATTGCATGTGTCTGTCTGCACCATGACCATACAGCAAATTAAACTTTATATTTAAGGTTACCAGTGCTAAATCCTATGTGTTGCTAGTATGTGATTTTCCAAAAAATCACACCCTAATGAATATCAAAAAGTGAACTGTTATAGTCAAGTTTCCACAAACTGTTCACACACACACACACACACACACACACACACACACACACACACACACACACACACCTCCCATCAGTGTAGACTTAAGCATAAGAATGGGCTTCTGGGCCGCCAGATCAGATACAAGTAGTTTAAAGAAATACTATGGATATTAAAATAAATATTACACTTGCAATATGATAAAATCCATCTAGATTGACAGAATAGGATTTTGCTATGGCAATTCTCAAATGTAATGGTTTTGTCTTTCTCGACTTTCTAATACACAAATATTCTACACATAGTAAGACAAAGGCTTTACTCCCATCCCAGTAGACCTCGTTATACTTTAGCTGAGATGTAAAATTATCTAATGAAGCGGAAAGCATGACAGATTTATCAGACTAAGTGTGGTTTTGTACCCAATTAAACTTTATCTGGTCACTGTAAAACAGAGAAAATGTAGCGCACTAAGAATACTTAACACCCAATTTATGACATAGTGGTTTCCTTTGAGGAAGCATGGGAGCTCCTGCTCATCACTTTGGAAAACACTTTTATTTCAAGGAATTCATTTAAACTTAGTGGCATCATGCAACCCAGTTTAGCACAGTCCTTTATTTTATTAATTTACATAAATTTTGGTGTTGACAATTAAAATCTTTTAGCATATGTCTTTTTTTAGAGCTACTAATTAAATTAATTATTAACAATAATAATATATTCAAGTAAATGCACGTATCATAACGAGCCAGGGACCATAGGCTATAGATATATGACATTTTCAAGATTCATGGCTAATTTGCAACAGGAATTTTGAATACAAGAGACATAAAAGTACATGTAAAGGCTAACTTGATATCTGGTCATAATTTAAAAAGTCAGCATTTTTTGCCATGTCTTTTATTTAACTCCATTTCTCTCACCAACAATGTGTTTTTTTTTTTTTTTTTAACCTAGCAACACAGAATGCTAATGTGGGTGATGGTGTTTGGAATTGATTGTTATGTTAAATTCTAATTAATATTAATTTTTTCATTTTCATTTAATTTTTTCTGGTGGGAGTCAAATCGGAAGCTAGGCACAAAAGCCAGTCCAGACTTCTTGACCCAGAACTACAGATTACATCTCCTCCTGAAGGATCTCCAGATATTTTGAAGCCAGATGGAAGATGTTCTCAGAATGTCTGGGGTATGCCATGAAATTTTCGCAAGAGCAACATATTCCACAGCACTATCTACCACACATTTTAACTGCATTAATTTAATACTATAGTTTTCATTAGTGGCAAAGTTCCTATTCGATTATATAATGTAATTGGATTATTTAAATACTTTGTAAATTGGTCGTGTTCAATTTATAATCAACTAATTAAAAACATGTTAAATTAATCATGATTTAATTAAACTAATGTTCATTATATACATTATTCTGGGTTTTTTTGACAAACAAAACTTAACTGGAACATTTTGATTCAGAAGAGCAACAAATCTTCTCATCTGTATGCTATCATTGAGAGTAAGTCCAGCAACCCTGCAAAGGAATGTGATTTCCACTGCTCCTACAACCCTATTATTTGGTCACTCCTCACAGCTTGTAACACTAGGTTAGGAACAAAGATTCATAAATAAACAGAGAACCGTTTCTGAAAGCTGCTCTCCTACTTAACCACCACAGACTGATCCAATACTCTACCTGTAACACTGCTGCTGCTGACCCAATCTGTCTTACACCTTTTTTAATCAATCAAGGATAAGAGCTCAAAATACATAAACACTCCTGCGAGAATCAAGGTCTCATTTCTCACAGGAAAACAGCATCCCATTCAAGAGGGGAACTATGGCCTCAGATTTGAGACTAGTGATTATTATCCCAACTGCTTCACATTCAGCTGCAAAAAAAAAAAAAGATTTAGTTTATGTTCAAGGTCAAATTTGAATAGTGCCAGAAAGACAACATCACTTAAAAATGAGAAAAATATTACCTAGGGCTACCCATATTGAACACCTCTTCATCTTTGACTGCATGTTGGTATACTCTCCATAAGACCACAAATGGTGGAAATAAAAAACACTGAAGATCAAGATTCATTTTAAACAATTTCAACCAAGTAAATACCTAAATGTTGTGCATATAAAGAGCCAGATACTACATTTTTCCAACAGTACCTCACATAACAAATGTATAGTCACACAATACCAAATCTATATCACACATGTAGATCAGATTAACTTATCAGTAACAATAGAGGTAGCAGGGTGGTGCAGTTAAAATTGTTCATAGTTTCAGGGTTCCTTGGTCTGAGATGTTGGTGTGAAAATTGCGTATACTGTAGTTGGGCACAGAGGTGTGATTCTTCCCCTAGATATCGCTCCATTCACAAACAAATATGTCACACTGGTGACAGTCAGCTGTCTTGCAATCCAGTCATTGCTACAAGGGCTAATTCCACTCAGAAACAACATGTTAATTAATTGTCACTTGCAATAATGCACTATATTCACACCTTTTTAGAAGGTACCATGACTTCACTTCACTAATTGCTTCACTTAGACAGAATCCAAGACCAATGTGAATGCTACTGATCGAACAAATATGAGGACACCATTTCTAATCATGTTGAATTGCCATTCATTCCACACACACACAAACACACACACACACACACACACACACACACACACACACACACACACACACACACACACACACACACACACACATTATGTACATCTAGCTGGTTCTTTTGTTTCTTTATATACTACTATTAGTGGATAGTTTGTGCAACCTGCCATTGCTACAGTCAATGGTGTAAGGCAAAATAATTCCTACACATACACATACCCCTTTGTCTTGTATTTTTCATGCTAAATTCTCTCTTTCTCTCTACTTACTAACATAGTCACTCATTTAGTCACTCATTTTGGGGATGCAAATGCAGCAATTTTGATTTAATGTGCAAAAAAACAAAGATAAACAATAACAAAGCAGACATGAGATGAATCAAACACAAGATAACCATGAACATAATAAAAGGAGGACCCGATTGTGAGCAAAACACACAAAATGACAACCAAGTGACAAAAGTAGTGTAAACTTTAAATACAAGTACAATTTATCAGTGAAATATGAAACAGATGCAGGGAGACAGGGAGCAAAATTTGGTCTGTGTCTTAAGACAACAATGAGGAGTGAAAATGAGGAGGAAATGCAGTTTTGCAGTCCCAGGTCCTCTTGATAGGTCTTTTTTTCCCCTGTTTTGTTACTTCTGATATCAAGTGAAGGAAGTGAAGGAAACTGAATCTCTTTAGTAATGTATAAGACCAGACTTTTATTGAAATAGAACACTGTAATTATCTCACCCTCTCGTTCTGGCCTGAATGGTTACAAATCTTGTAAAAAAATGGCTATTTGGTTTCTAAATGACACAGCATGTATCCAAAAAGCACTTGGCACCTGATGGTTTTGAAGCTTGCTTGTTATACTATAACAGTATAAACTGCAAAAATTCATGAACATTAACAACTCTGTGGAGATCATGAAAAGTACCATATTATGTGGTGTTCACATAAAAACTCTCCTGGTCCCCCAACACAAGCCCTTTATGTTGTCCTGTGTGTAGGTCTGCTTATGTATTGGTCCTAAAGGAATACTGTTTAATTTTTTAGAGTCCACTGTACCAAATCTATATTGTTGAAATGACAATAAAGGCATTTGGCCTGGCTTGAACATATTGCCTACTATTTTGCCCACCTGAATGCACTTAAACGATGCAGTGCATGTCAGTAATTAATACACAATTTTAAAAAAAATATTTGTAAAAGTATACCAATACAGCACCTTTCCTAAACATGCTTGCAATCAGATCAAGTATAAAAACACCCTAAGATAAAATAGATATATTTAAACAAAATCTACTGTAAATGCAACACATTCACACAACAGATGATTATAAAGTAACAGCTATAAAGTAATGATCCTTTTCTACCTCTCCAATAATCATCATAGCAACATCATTACCATCATAGATCAGATTAGATTAGATTAGATTGAACTTTATTGTCATCATCAAATTGATGGTAATTTTTCTTTTTGTTCAGCCCATCAAGCAGATGCCTTCATCCAGAGAGAAAACGGTCTCATCTATACAACTGAGCAGTAGGTTTAAGGACTTACTCAAGGGCCCAATATCTTGGTGATGCTGGAATTTCAAATCATAACCCTTCAATCAGAAGACCAGTGTATTAACCACTGATCTCCAATGCTTTCCAAAGCTATGCTCTGTAAACATGTTCCAGCATGATTATCCATATTTATGAGTATTTAATAGATTCATTTAAGGATGTTTATAGCTGTTATAAAACTCAGCAACATGGGATCACATAAAGTTAAAAAGGGAACCATACAGTAAATATAAGGCTGGTGGTTACCTCATCTACAGACTATCGCCTTTCGTTAGTGACTGAATACTTATACAGGGTCATTAAATGCTGTCTGTTTAAATGCATGACTTCACAGTTCAAATAGATATATATTTAGTATAGTACATATAGTACATATAGTATAGTACATGAACACTGTTCAGAACATATCAAAATAAAAAGACCCCCATAGAGTATAGTGTAGATGATTTCTTTTGAGTCTTCTTGCTGAGAAGAACTGACTTCTCTTTCTTTTTTCTAATGATGAGGTCATGAAGACCATCATTTTGATCTCTGAATTCAAGGATGCTTGATGGGCTCTTGAAATTAGAGCACTTGAACAACTTGAACTTTACTTGTTTTTCATTCATGTGCATCCAAATCCCATACACTAAAAGTGCTTATTTATGCTGACAGTTTTATCTTCTGATCTAGTGCATTCAAGTGTACATAACATCTATGCTGATTATTTCACCATAATGAAATGTCTTCAATTCCTGCACATAGTTGCTTTTTGTTTGTAATATCCTGCTGGTCAATGTGTTTGATACATTTCTATGATCTTGGTTTCATTGATGGTTAAATATTATGTGTGCAGATGTTAATTGTCAGAGCTGTGCTTGTCAAAAAATAATAAATAAATAAATAAAACTAAACCATGGATTAAATGCTGCTTAGGTATGGATCAGTAGATAGTCTCCACTGGCTGGAATCATCCACATTGTCACAGTATCATGACTTTAAACAGTATTCTTGACTAAATAAATAATAATAAATAAATAAATAAAGCACTCATTTGATTATACTAGATTATTTTATGAATTCACATTTCTACACTTTTCCGTAGGTATGTTTAAATGTTTGCGTAAGCCAAAAACTTTATTGTATTCATGAATTTTTGCACATTTTCTCACTCAAATTTGATAATAATTTTTTAATTATCTGAATTATAGAGATACTCATAAAACCCTATGATAGTCAAAGCACACAGCTGAAGTAGGCCTGCTCAGAGGTGGAAGTAGAATTATTTTTGTCTATCCTATGTCTATGATATCTCATGCCTATTTTATTACAAAAATACATGATTAAACAACATTACACCCGAATGTCTAAAGTCAAATAAAAAAAAATAAAGGTTAATGAAATGGGAAATCAAGTGGGATAATTTTTTTTTAACATGAAAATAGAAAAGCATAGAAACTATATCCAAGTTATGGTGATCATGGCCAGCACACTAATCACACATATTCCCTGTAGGTCCTGTTGTGCTTAAAGATACACTGAAGGCATCAAGGGCTATTTGACCAAGAAGGAGAGTGATGGGGTGCTGTGCCAGATGACCTGGCCTCCACAGTCACCGGACCTGAACCCAATCGAGATGGTTTAGGAGTAAGCTGGACCGCAGAGTGAAGGCAAAAGGGCTAACAAGTGCCAAGCATCTCTCAGGGAACTTCTTCAAGACTGTTGGAAGACCATTTCAGGTGACTACCTCTTGAAGCTCATCAAGAGAATGCCAAGAGTGTGCAAAGCAAACGGTGGCTACTTTGAAGAACCTGGAATATATATATATATATATATATACTGTATATAATGGACGGATTGGAATGGTCTTTAGCACGCTCTGGAGTATATGATCAGTCCTTCTTATATACATTTTCAGTCAAAGTATACTTTTTTAACTTACTTTTTTTTTTTTCATAAATAATATTTCCTTTGTTTATGTCATTTATATAAATGACTGTTTTTCACAGAACCTTCATTAAATGTGTGTTTAAGCTATTTAGACTTGACAGCATAATTTGTATATATAAAAGTGTAGTAACTCATTATGATGTATATGATTTGAGGCAAATTAAAATTTTCACACACTCAGGAGCATGAGTAACACCATAATTCCCTTCATTTAACACCATAATTCCTTCCAAACTTACCTCTAAATTGGAGGTCCTGAAAGTCAGACCACCACCTGTGTCAATGGATCTCCTGACAGAGACACCACAAACTGAACGGGTGGGCACCCCTTATGCCCCTCATGCTCAGCACTAGGGCTCCTCAAGCTCCTCAAGTGGACTTTGGCATGAAGCAGTAATGGTCATTCCAACCGCTAAACATTAACTGGACTTCAGTGGAGAGAGTTCCTGTATCTAGGTGTTCACATCACACAGGACCTGTCTTGGTCCTGTCACATTAATAACCGGGTAAAGAAAGCCTGGCAGCATCTGTACCATCTGAGATGGACTTTAAACTACTCTCTCAGGTGCTAAAGACTTTTCTCACCTGCACCATTGAGAGCATCCTGACAGGACTTCCTGGTTCAGAAACAGCACCATGCAGGACAGGCAAACCCTCCAGAGGGTGGTGGATTCATCAGAACTTACCATCTGCACTGAGATCCCTGACCTGAAGGACATCTACAGAAAGCAGTGCTGGACAAGGGCCTGGAAGATTGTGAAGGATTGTAGCCATACCAAAAGTGGACTCTTTTCTCTGTTGCATGCAGGAAGGTGCTTTCTGCTTCTTCAAGGCAAACACAGAGAGAATGAGTAGGAGCTTCTTCCCACATACCATTCAGTGTCTAAACCAGGAAACACCTAACCGCTAGTACTGGGACTTTTTTTTTATCTCACTTTTCCTTCATTGCACTTGGACTGGCACAGCACATTGTCACTTTAATACCAGCACAGCACATGTACATTCACACTGGAATGTTGACTGGCAAGTTAATAAAAAAGTTTATATATAAACATATTTTCATACCTTTTAGTTTTACTTCAATTTCTAATATACTTTATACTTTTGTCAGGGAACCACTAGTCATGCCTTCATCCAATGCATACACTCTTGTTCAGCCTCTTCCTCCTACAAATCACCTACACCTGTCTAATAACCTACGCCTGTCCTCCATTTACCCGTCCCCTTTATAAGGTCCCTATTTCTCTTCACTCACGGTCCGAACTACCAGTTACGACCATAGATCACATTTCTCTTTACTCCCGGTTTCTGATGGCTGGTCTATCTGTGACAACTTTTTATACGTTATTATTATTATTGTTTTATTTTACTTTATTATATTTTTATATTCTCTTTCTATTTTCATGTTTACATGTTGGACAGTTGTAAAAAGCATGTCACTACATTTTACACTTTGTATGAATGTAAAATTGTTTATTAGAGTACTTTAGATTTTCTAAAAATATATTAATTTTTTTTTTTTTTATGAACAACAACATTTCAGTAGTATGTCAAATGTCAGCTAAAAAAAAAAAAAAAAAAAAAAAAAAAAGAAAAAAAAAAAAAAAAAAAAAAAAAAAGGAACGCTTCCAATAGGGTTTTTATTTAACATTTACATAAATTAGTATACAAATAAACTTTATTTAAAGACTGACAAGTAAGATGATTTTTAATGTAAAGAAACATTATTTGTATTTTTTAATAGACTGCTTGACTAACAATGTTCTTTTTATATTGTGCCTTATGTGGAAACAAAATGCAATATTAGTTTCTTTCCTGACAAAAGCAAAACCCTGCCAACTGGTCTTGCACAGTTTCTTTATAAAGCTTTAATTTCTTTGCACGAATATGACTTCAGTAATCAGAGAAGATCATCAAATGTGCTGTGTGAGTTTGGTATTTGTTCACCCATTACAGACCGCTCACAGTTTGGCACCTGTCCCTGTAAATGCAACTTATTTGTAATGAATTAAACAAATGTAACAGGTAAGCTTGCACTGTCATTGTTAATACCCTAACTATGTTTGGCACAACTGAAATTACAAAACTGTGCACAGGAGGATCAGAGAACAGGCTCAGCTTAATGTAATAAGGTGTTGCAAAAAATAACATATAGACAAGCTGGCATGCTGGGAAAACAGCTGCAAAGTGCCAGTTATGCAACATATAATGCAAAATGTGATTTGCAGTTTAACTCCCATTTTTATGTATTATATTTTAGAACAATGTGGCAGTTTTGTGTAATAAAAACACTATGCATCAGTTTAGTACTTCACAGGTTCATAACTTAATTAGCTCTGTGTTCAAGAGACTGTCAGCCATGATTCTGAGCCAATGTTTCTTATTATTGCTTGCCTTATTGATTTGTGAATATTGTGAAAATATTTAACTAAAGCAATACTATATATTGTAGATTAGTGTTAATATTTATTTCATAGATCTGTTATACTGGAGCATTTAAGTAGTGAACAAAAACTGTTGACTATTTTGTTTATCCATACAAATACAAATGCCAACAAATATTCAGTGGGCAGAATAATATTTTAATATTATTTAGTCTGTGTAGATATCAGACAGTGTAAGTCTTTAAAATTAATTTTAAATTCTTGTATTTGTAGTAAAGTTATTAATTTATTTAAGTCATTATTATATGTTGCTAATGCCCACCTTGCCTATATAGAGTCCAATACACAAAGCAGACACAAACATCCTGACTGGTCTTGAAGGAATCAAGGCATTTTACTTTAAGTTAAATAAATGGTTCCCCACCCCATTAACCATCCCATTAATATTTATGTACTGAATTATTGTATGATGAAGATTCAAGTCATGTGGTTCACACAGGGAAATCAACGAAGTAGATTATATGTCTGTAAATACTGTAGGTCTTTATATGTACAAAGTATGCAATCAAATACTGTTCACAAACCTACTGATTCACACTTGCTTGTGTTAAACTTGTTTCTAGATCTTTTTACAGATTGTATACATCAAAGTGTGTTAATGTTTTCTTTTTGGTTTACAAAGCAGAGGTCTGTAAATCAAGAGAAGTCAAAGTTCACAATGCTTCCATTGAATTCCAACTAGGAATATCCACTGTGTGTTTCTTGTATTCCACATCCTTTGTCCATTCAGTAAATTGCTTGTGCTACAATATACATGCTGTAAGCATTTGCTCTGAGCACTGTTTAAGCTGAAAAAAACAAAACCATTTAGTTTAAGTTTAGGGTTAAAAAAGTTTAAAAAATGCTAATTACAGCATAACCTGCTGAAAAATATGATTAAGAAAATTGCATTATTATAACAACTATTTTAAGATTACACAGATGCAGACTTCCAGGCCATGGAAGACAAGTTCTTCCATTTCTTATATTTGTTTTTTCTGGAAATCTATATGGGACTGTTTTCCTACTATTTTTTGTATTATTT
The DNA here is from genome assembly GCA_024362625.1 of Silurus asotus. Classification (NCBI taxonomy): domain Eukaryota; kingdom Metazoa; phylum Chordata; class Actinopteri; order Siluriformes; family Siluridae; genus Silurus; species Silurus asotus. The sequence continues at coordinate 2,939,710 of MU533908.1, forward strand.
GTATTATTATTATTTAGTTGTTTATAAGTAATTTAAGCAAACCTGACCAATAAACCTTTACTCAAGATGATTCCCCTTTAGGAACTCGAGCTGCATCAGAAATGCTTTGAAAACACCTCCACGCTGTCCACACTCTGAATCCCGTATATAATTAGTCCAGTGGAAAGCACAGCATCACCGGTGGGGTGATGTCATGACCAGGAAACTTGAAAGCACATGGAGTAAAACCAGTGTCAGCTTCTGTTGTTTAGGAAGCACTCTGTTTGTGTGTTTGTCCAATAAAGGTAGGAGAGATTTCTGACTTTTTGCGATGAAAGCGACCAGATTTACTTCTGACTGCACAGATTGTGCTCGCGGATCCATAGCCACCCTAGTTTCCACAGAGAGGCATATTTGGATCTTTCTGACAGGGTGATGCTTTGCACCAGCTCCAGGTATTTCAGAGGTCAGTCTCAAGTGACTGATTCCCTTAAGAGACTATCTGGTGGCCTGGCAGGCTCTGCCAGATGTCTAGTGATGGGTATACAGTTTCGATTTGGTTCAACAGGGTGTCCCCCTGGTTGAGCCCAGGCAGGCTCTACTACAGCTGGTACTTCTTAGTTACCAAAAAGGATGGTGGGTTGCATCCTATACTGGACCTGCACTCGCTTTTGAGACTCTGGTTCAAGATGCTGACCTTAAAGCAGGTTGTGTCCTAAATCAGGTCCAAAGACTGGTTTGTGACCATAGATTTGAAGGATGCAAACTTTCATGTATTTAGACTTCCAGTCCACAGGAAGCCTTCTTATCAAACACCTTCACAAAGTGTGTGGATGCAGTACTGGTCCCGCTGAGGCTTTAGGGCATCTGCATTCTAAATTATTTTGATGATTTGCTCAATCAGAGCAACTGGCGGACTGGCTTCGAGATGTTGTTCTTGCCCACATGAAGGAACTGGGGTTAAGGCTGAATGCCTAAAGAAAATTTGCTTTCTCCATCACAGAGAACCACTTATTTAGGCTAAGTATGGGATTTCACCCTTATATGGGCACACTTGTCCCCTGCTCATGTCAAGTCCATTTTGTGGCCATCAAGAGATTGAGGGAAGTTACTCACTGTGAAGCAGTTTTAGAGACTGCTGGGTCTGATGGCAGCCACATCCAATGTGGTTCCACTTGGCCTCCTGCACATAAGACCCCTTCAGTGGTGGCTCAAGACCCAAGGGTTTTCCCAGAGGGAGAATTCACTCAATACAATCAAGGTCATGCGGCGAACTCTAGGTATGGAGAGATCTCGGGTTCTTGATTCAAAACCCCGTGGTGGGAGTTCCTGGGTGTTACAAAACACTTATGACAGATGCACCTCTCACAGGGTGGGTAGCAGTCATGAGTGGCTTCTCCACTTGAGGTGGCATTTCCTCCCAGACCTCAGAAGCCACCATGTTTTGGTCCGTTTCCTATATCAACCACCAGGGGGGGTTCTGCGATCTCACCAAGCTGGCACGGCATATCCTCCTGTGGGCCCAAGGGAACCTGCTCTCCTTGAAGGCAAAGTATATTCTGGGCCGCTAAAACCTGGAGCAGATGCCCTCCATAAGGCAAGGGCCAAGGCTCCACCCCAAGGTTTACCCCAGGCTTGGCCAGTGCCTTCCTCTATCCTAGATCAGGGTATGTTCCTAAAGTACCCTCAGTCATCCCACAACCTGTTATGCTCTAAGCAATCTCTTCTCCTCCCTTTCAGTCCCCAGACTAAAAAAAGCTTAAAAAAAAAGTCCTCTGGAGTTTCCCTCCAGGACATTGGCAACTCTGCAGGCTGGTCCACTCCACTGACCTTGGTCAGGTTCTTTAGCCTCGACCTCAGTGCCACTCCGGGCACCTCTGTCCTTTGCCTTGGCTTTGCCCGTCCACAATAGGCAGGGATTGGTCAGGCTGGCTTGATTGGACTCTTGTTCCCAAAGCCTTTCTGACTCAGCTCGAGTTCCTGAAAGGGAATGTCTCCAGGTTACGTATGTAACAAGATGCTGTGTCTCTATGCCACACTGCCTGCATCCCTGCAGTACTTACTTCCCCTATCAGAAGCTTGGGCTGGTTTTACTCCATGTGCTTTTAAGCTTCCTGGTTGTAACGTCACACTGCTGGTGACACCGTCATGTTCTCTCAGGGAACCATGGTTACATATGTAAACTGAAGACGATATACACAGACAGTCTGCATTGGCCATTTTAGTCTAACTGTTTGATGTATGTGACCTTTAAGCCTCATACTTAACTGTTTGCTTCTACTTGCATGACAGTCACCTCAAATTTTTTGTTAACTTTTGTGAAAGCCAAATACTAGTAACTATCTACTCATTTTTTTCAAGAAGCAGGAATCAAGAAAAGGGAATTCATAGCACACAAACATACGTCATCTGATTGTCATGAATACATACAGATTATGTATTTTTTTTTTATATTCCTTACGAAAGCATTTAAAAAAGAATCTGGGCCTGTAAAGGTTTTTTGGACTTTTAAGGATACTTGATGTACTCTAGAAATTAGAACCATTCAATATTCTGCACTTTATCACTATCCTAGTGCTTCATAAAACATGATTGTCACTAAAAGCTTGTCAGTAAAGATTTAACTTACATTTTGAATTATATGCTCAGATGCAGTGCACTACATATGCTACAGAATGTAAACAGACATAATTTGTAATAGGATTTAACTTGTACATGACACAGACATTTTAACATTTTTAATAACACATTGATTGAAAAGCAAGCGCTCAATACATATTATAGCAAACGACAAACTTAAATCCCAGTATTCAGTGAACACAAAGTAATAAAGACAGAGTGAAAACCCAGATGCAATCTTATATCTTGCATTAGAGAGGAAGATGCAAAAAAGCATATGGGAAAATGCACTGCCATAAGCCTGAATAGATCTTCAAACAGTCTTGATCTTGAATGTACACTCAGGTGTTAGTGTGCATGCTAAAAGTTGGTCTGCTGTGAGTTAGAGTTCATAGAAAAAGCAACTCTTAGCAGCTACATCTAAGGAAAGAAAAACCTTGAATAGAGTGTCTGCCTTGATTCTGTGGTACTGGCTGCGTTGATGTCCTTGGTTGTGCCACATAAGTGCTACTCTGGTCCATGACCTTTCAAGTCCATCAGTTATCCAGCAATTTTGGATGGCTCTTTGAGCGGGCTGCAGGTGTCAACTATGAGAGGTGGTGAATATAGAGAAAGGGCAGTATATTGATGAAAACCTGGTACCACAGGCCTGAGAGGTCAGATATGTCTGATAGTAAGAAAAAATACTGTGGATCACTTTGGTAATGTGATGGGGTACACTGAATGTTGCAAGGCACACTATAATGTTTTAAAAAATTGGATCATCAGAACTTTGTGTTTTAGAAAATCTCATTCCACGTTTTGTCTCCCTTTATTTTTGTACTGGATATAACTATATATTGGAAATGGTTGTATGCTTTTGCTTACATTTACATTTATAGCATTTGGAAGATGCCCTTATGCAGAGCGACAAAGACATTTATCTCATTCATACAACTGAGCAGCTATGGGTTAAGGGCCTTGCTCAGGGGCCCAGGAGTGACAGAGATCTGAACTCATGACTTTCTGGTCTAAAGTGTTATGTTTTAACCATTAAACTACCACCCCACTTCATTTCCTTATTAGTAATTTATAAATTCAGGTCAGACGAGAAGCATTAGTGTGGTCTGGTCAGGTCAGATGAGAAGTTCAACTCAAGTATATTTACTTGGGTAGAGGTAAGGACTTTGATATATCCAGTGATCTATCTTACACTGCAGCCTCAGCAAACAGTGTTTGTACATGGTGCTTTGTCATAGAAGTGTTTTCTTTACTGGTAAAGGTTCCAGTAAAAAAACTAGTAAAGCTACAGCAATGACATGCTCACATACAGCATTGGTGCTATGGCCAGGTGTCCACAAACCTTTATCAATATAGTCCACGATAAAGACAGTTTTTTTGGATGCAAGAGTTCTATGCCATGAAAATCTCTTGCACAATCTCCCTTGTCAGACATCCAGTACCTCTTGAAGTATTGGTTCACAGAGGGTGGTTACCCACTGGCTGATGACTATAAAAGAATAGTGTGAATACTTGGTTAAATCTGTAAGTCATTTTGTATTTACTATATAGAAGTTTTATTTAAAGTAAGTGATTTGTTTATTAGCTTGTTTCAAACATACCACTACATTATTCATTAATCCCTGGACATCCATTTTTACACACTAAGTGGAACTACTGAATAATTTAAAGATAACAATTAAAAAAGTTTATTATAGAACTATGTACAAGAATACAAGTGATATAGAACTAAAGCATGCAGATGGACTTGCATCAGCTAAAATTTTTTCCCTTTAGGTACAAGTCTACCGCCAAGACCTCCTGTAGATTTTCTCTACCCTATTAAACCCCTAAGCTTTTTTGAAGTTAATATTTATATTTAACAAACAGTTTATCACATAAAATATTGAATAGTAAGATGCAAACCCTAAATGAGTGGACTCACCTCTAGGTGTAAGATGAGCTAGTCAGAGAAGAGATTGTCAAAGGATGATCAAAACATTGCTCAAATATTTAATTAGATACTATGTAAATGACCAGACTTTGTCCACTTGTTCTCCTCTTTTTCCATAGTATGACCAGACCAGAATTTAATTTCCTTCACCTACTGTAAATCAACTACACACTAATTAAACACAAAAACAGGTAAATAAGCAAGACTGGAAAGACTATAAATGATCAGTATACAATCTTTAATAATTTTCAGAAAATATTTGATTACTGAAAGATATATGGTGCTATAAAAATTGGACAGGAAAGCCTGGTCTCCTTTGGGGACATTTTTTCCCTCTGGGTAGTTAAAAAGAGTGTTTATTTGCATACTATTAAATATACATAAGTAATTTAAGAACTAGTCAGTTAATTTGACAACATAATCACAAAATATACATAATCATTAATGTCACAAAAAAGGTTTCTTAAAACACTTTACTGTATGTGTGGGCAATGTTCAGTAGGTACTTGTAATTTCAACCTGGTATAATAAGTGTTTTTTCAGAAGAATAAAAATAATACCAAAACCAAGATCTATTCTATTGGTGTTAGTACATTTACACCTCTTTATCCCTTGACTACGGTATTTAACAGACTGAAAATTAACTGAGCACAAACTCACCAGCACCAGGAAGACAGTGAATTTTCTTAAACAACATGCTAAGTACATATGCTAAGTACATAATTTATATAGATGGTCACAACACTCTTTATAACTTGTAAGCTAAAGTGAACACTTAGATATAGTGAAAACTAACTGTAGACCATAGAATGGTGGAATGAAAAAACTAAAAATTTACTGAATGGATCTCTAAACAGTCCTTTGTATCCTGGAAAGGAGCCACAAGCATTAGTACTTAGGTGCTGGGAGCATTCTGCAGAAAGCTTGGTTGAATTAGAGGTTTGCTGGGAGTTCGAATTCACCTCTTTATTACTTCTTCATTTAAACTGGAGTTATTAAAGATTTATCTGACAATCTGATTTCTACTCTATTATGCAGAATGGTCAGATGTTACATGTTCTCTCATAATTAAGTGATGAAACTTTATCAATCTTTAGAGGTTAACACAATAAATAGAAAAACATTTTGTAAATATAATTCAGTTTCAAAGCAAATTGCTTACAATATTTTAAGGCACAATACCCTGATTTTATACAGCATGTAATAACCCAGCAATTAGGGAGGCACAAGCCAGAGCACTCTTATTGCCGGTCCTAAGACCGGATAAATAGGGAGGGTTGCTTTGGGAAGGGCATCCAACGTAAAACATACGCCAAATCAAATATGCGGATTAGGAATCAGAATTTCATACCGGATCGGTCGAGGCCCCGGTTACCAACGCCATAGGTATTGTTAGCCAACAGGGTACCAGGGGAAATTGGGCTACTGTTGTCCAAAGGAGAGATGGAAGACGTCTACAGAGACAGCAGAAAAAACAGGTGTAGGAGAGTGAAGGTTAGGGTTGGTACATTAAATCTTGGTACTTTGACTGATGAAGGGAGAGAGATAGCTGATATGATGTAAAGGAGAGGATGTTTTGTGTTCAGGAGACAAAGTGGAAAGGAAGTAAGGCCAGGAGCATTGGAGGAGGGCATTGGAGGAGCATTGGAACTGTTCTTTTATGGTGTAGACAAAAAGTAGCTGGAAGTTGGAGGGGTGATAATAAATGCCATCAATGCTTAGGTTGTGAGATGGAGGAGAAGGAAAAATTCTGGAGTAAGTTAGATGGAGTGGTAAAAGGAGTACCTAGGTATGAACGATTGGCGATCGGTACAGACTTTAATGTTCATGTTGGTAAGATAAGATAAGATAAGATAAGATAAGATAAGATAAGATAAGATAAGATAAGATAAGATAAGATAAACATTTATTCGTCCCACAGTGGGGAAATTTCCATGTTACAGCAGCAAGACAAAGAAATAAAAATAGATGCAAATATTTATAAAAAAAGAAGAATATACAAAAAAATAAAATAAAAACAGAAATAAAAATAAATAATAATAATAATAACAAAGAAGTAAAAATAAATGCAAATATTTAAAAAAAAATAATATACATATACTACAATACCAGTATATATACAGTTCAATGTAACAATACAAATAAGAAAAAACTAAAGTACGCTTTTTAAGTCAGAAGGTAGTATAAGGTAGTATTGCACATAAATAAACCCTGTAACCTTTAATGTTCATGTTGGTGAAGGGAACCGAGATAATGAGGAGGTGAAGGGTAGGTATGGCCTTAAGAAAAGGAATGTGGAAGGGCAGATGGTGGTAGATTTTGCTAAAAGGATGGAAATAGCAGTGATGAACACTTATTTTAAGAAGAAGGAGGAGCATAGGGTAACATATAAGAGTGGAGGATGGTGCACACAAGTAAACTATGTTCTATGCAGGAGATGCAACCTGAAGGAGATTGGAGACTGTAAGGTGGTGGCAGGGGAGAGTGTAGCTAGACAGCATCGGAGGGTGGTCTGTAGTATGGTTTTGGAGGTGAAGAAGAAGAGAAGGAGAATGAGGCCTGAAAGAAGAATAACATGATTGAAATTGAAAGAGGAAGACTGTAATGAGAGGTTCAGGGAGGAGGTGCTGGATGATTGGGCAACTACTGCAGAAGTGATGAGGGAGACAGCTAGAAAGGTACTCGGTGTGACATCTGGAAATGGAAAGGAAGACAAAGAGACATGGTGGTGGAATGAGGAAGTGCAGAAGAGCATAAGGAGAAAAAGGTTGGCAAAACAGAATTCGGATCTACAGAGTGATGAGAATAGTAGTCAGGTGTACAAGAAAATGTGGAAGCAGGTAAAGAGGGATGTGGCAAAAGCCCAGAAAAAGGGATATGAGGAGCTGTATGAGAATTTGGACACTAAGTTAGGAGAAAAGGATTTGTACTGATTGGCTAGGCAGAGAGACTGAGCTGGGAAGGATGTGCTGCAAGTTAGAGCAATAAATGATGGAAATTTATTGACTAGTGAGGAGAGTGTGTTGAGAAGATGGAGAGAACATATTGAGCAGCTGATGAATGAGCAAAATGAGAGAGAGAAGGTTGGATGGGTTGGAGATGGTGAAGCAGGAAGTGGATAGAATTAGTAAGGAGGAAGTAGGAGCAGCAATTAAGAGGATGAAGAGTGGAAAGTCGGTAGGACCCAATGACATACCAGTAGAAGCATGGAGATATTTAGGAGAGATGGCAGTGGAGTTTTTAACCAAGATTGTTTAACAGAATTTTGGGTGAAAGGATGCCTGAGGAATGGAGAAGAAGTGAGCTGGTACTAATCTTTAATAATAAGGGAGATGTGCAGACCTGCTGTAACTACAGGGGAATAAGGTTACAGTTCAGTCACACCATGAACTTAAGGGAAAGAGTAGTGGAAGCCAGACTGAGAGAAGAGGTGACCATCTGTGAGCAGCAGTATGGTTTCATGCTAAGAAAGAGCTTTACAGACACATTATTTGCTTTGAGGATGTTAATGGAGAAGTATAGAGAATGTCATAAGGGTACAACAGGGTGCCGAGAGAAGAGTTGTGGTATTGTATGAGGAAGTCAGGTGTGTCAGAGAAGTATGTGAGTGAGGTGCAGGACATGTATGAGGACAGTGTGACAGCAGTGAAGTATGCAGTAGAAACAACAGACTGGTTTAAGGTGGAGGTTGGATTGCATCAAGGATCGGCTTTAAGCCCTTTCCTACTGTTTGCAGTGGCAATGGACAGGTTAACGGACGAGGTCAGACAGTAGTCCTGTTTGTGGAAGATATTGTTATTTGTGGTGAGAGTAGAGAGCATGTTGAGAAGAGCCTTGAGAGGTGGAGATATGTGCTGGAGAGAAGAAGAATAAAAGTCAGTAGGAGTAAGATAGAGTACATGTGTGTGAATGAGAGGGAGAGCAGGGAAGTGGTGCGATTGCAGGGAGAAGAGGTGAAGAAGGTGGAGGAGTTCAAGTACCTGGCATCAACAGTGCAAAGTAATCGAGAGTGTGTTAGGGAAGTAAAGAAAAGAGTGCAGGCAGGGTGGAGAAAAGTGATAACAGGAGTGATTTGTGATAGAAGGGTATCTGCAAGAGTGAAAGAAAAAGTTTGTAGGACTGTGGTGAGACCTGCGATGTTGAGCTTAATGTAGCAGAGCTGGAGATGTTGAGGTTTTCGTTGCAAGTGACAAGGATGGACAGGATTAGAAACGAGTTTATTAGAGGGACAATGCATGTAGGAGGTTTTGGAAACAAGGAGAAGGAGGCTCGATTGAGATGGTTTGGACATGTGCAGAGGAGGGACATGGGGTATATCAGTAGGAGAATGCTGAGAATGAAGCCACCAGGAGGGAGGAAATGAGGAAGGCCAAAGAGGAGGTTTATGGATGTGGTGAGGAAATACATGCAGGTGATTAGGGTGAAAGAGGCAGATGTACAGGACAGTGGGGTATGGAAATGGATGATCCGCTGTGGCGACCCCTAATGGGAGAAGCCGAAAGAAGAAGCAGAAGATTATACAGCAACTTTCCTATATTTTAGATCACTTTGCATGGCACAGTGGTATTACATTGCCAATACTATAATAACCAGTAATACAAAACTTATACAAAAGTGCTAAAAACAAAAAAAACCCCATTATTTAAATTTTTTAATAAAAAGCTTGCTTTGAGATTAAAGAAGGAAACTTAAAAGAATCATAATAGTAGGGGAAAAATATTATAATAACATACATTAACTAGCCATTCATGTTCAGCTTACAAATCATAATAATTATAAAATTACAATGTTCTTTGTAATGGAAATCATTTAAAACCAACTGAAGTCAGGTTTGTATGGGTGAACTGAAATAAAAACCTGATCAGCTTCAATGCAGGGCACATACAGTGTACTTCTCCATTCATAGCAAAAGATCCTAGCTCAGAGATCATTAGACATTTTAAATCCAACTATAAGATCTAATCTCTCCAATAAGACCTGGGTCTGCCCTGGGGTCTCTGTCCTGTAGTACATCACTTCTCTAATTGACTCAATTAAGAAGGGGTCATCAATGTAAGGTGCACTCAGTTCAGAGAAGCAATGTCGCTACTCCAAGTCTCTCCTGAATTGCTGAGCTTTTAATCCTATAACGGATTAAGTTTAGCAGCTCCACAGATAAAACTATTTTCCCAGTACCTTCAACTTTATTTATTTTTTTTTTTATTGTGAGCTGGACTTTTTTCAGACATGAGACAAACAAAAGAAACTGACCCTTCCACACTGTAAACCTCCCCAACCTTGGCTGCATTTTTGGATGTATTCGAGTCTAACATCCACCAAAAATAAATCCCAATGTACTGGTAAGGATGTACACCCAGATATCCAGATACCAGGACCCAGATATCTGGTACTCTTGCAGCATAATAACTGGTTAAGTGTACGTTCATAAGCATTCTAAAATATACACAAAATGCATATAGACTAAATTAGTAAAAAAAAAAAAAAAAAAAAAAAAAAAAACTATTTATGGGGGTTTAAAACACTATTGATGTGTGATTCCTTTAATAATAATAATAATTATTATTATTATTATAATTTTTTTAGGGACCACTGTGTGTTATCCACGTAATAAAAACCATGTCCAGTGTCAACAATATCTGGTTGAATTTTATTTTACCTGCAGTGTTGCTGCTAAGAAGGTTTCAGCCATAATAATGTTACAAACCAGAAAACCATAGATTTCCAGCATTTTTTCTTAAAAGGGAGGCATGATTTATGTCTAAAAGGATTTCCTAAAAGGGCTTCTTTCATAGTTAAAGATTGTACCTGGTATAGGTCAGAATTCTCCTGGTCTTGTGCCACAAAGTAGTCCTACTCCCACCCCAAAATGTAAATTACATTATAACATTATGACTGGTAAGTGAGACAACACTGATTATCTCTTATCACGGCACCTGTTAGTTTGTAGGATAGGATATATTAGGCAGCAAGTAAACATTTTGTCCTCAAAGTTGATGTGTTAGAAGCAGGAAAAATGGGCAAGTGTAAGGATTTGAGTGAGATTGACAAAATCTGGTGGCTAGACAACTAGGTCCAAAACTGCGGGGATTGTTGTGTGTTCCCGATCTGTAGTAGTCAGTATCTATCAAAAATGGTCCAAGGAAGTAAAAGAATCGGCGACAGCGACATGGCCAAGGCTTATTCATGTGGCCCATGACCTGTGTGGTCCAATCCAAAAGATGATCTACTGTAGCACAAAATTTGACCAACAGAAATATATATATATATGCAAGAACGCACTGTATATTAATCTTTTAGATTTTGTTTCTCTAATCACCTTTGCTACAATTATTAATTTTTTTTTATTAGTACAATTATTACATCACATTAGCATTATATTATGGCACTATGGTTATAGGATAATGCTATATTGTTGATTATATGGTAGTGATAATTTCCTATCGCATTTAATTTAGAAAAAAATCGAAGATTAATTTTGTAGAATTTTTTTTTTTTATAGCGCTGACAGAAGGAACCTAATATCAAATTCGGTAATTAGATACTTCCATAATAATAATGTTATTGTCTAAGTGCTTCTATGTAAGCTGTTCTGGCACAAAAGCCCCTTAATGAAAAAGCATGCTTCAACCCCAACCACTTTTGCTTGATGAACAAAAGCTATTGAATCCTTTGATATGACAGTAATAGTGCAATACATGAAATGAAACCGTTCCCTTTGATCCTGCATATGCACAATAAGGCAGGTATCGTTGAACTGGATAAGCTGAGGTCATCATTTGATCTTCATCATCTGACCAATTCTCCTCACCCTCAGCACTTAAAAAAAAAAGAGGGTCAATATCCTGCATCCCATGTCCCCTTTTCTAACTACCAGTCTTAATGAGAACACTGAAATCATAAATGTAATTGCTTTCAGCTATAAATATACAACCAGCAAAAATATACTTCTTATTCAATGTATTCTATTCATATTTATTCTTCTTTAAAATCAGAGATTGATACTATTTATTTTACAGTGATAAAATAATTGCTTTCTTCAGGAAGATTTACATAATTGCCATAACTATAAGGTAGTTTTTTTCTGTTTCATGGGTGCTTTGACTTGCCATAGCATAACTATAATATGGCTTATGAGGGATTTTAGTGGCTCTATTTGAGCATTTATTGTTAGTCATCAGTAGTATGTGACAATTCTTCTCAAAGACTGTATAACTATAGTGGAGCAATAAAGAATGTTAAAAGACTTCGAATGTGTATGTATGTATGTAGGTATCACATGTGAAATCCGGCCAATAGGCAAGTTGTGACATCATTGGCGGGCGACATGATGGTGCGGGGTGGGATTGCTAGGCCAAACGGGAGGACACAATATTGGTAAGCTTCGCCCCCCAAAAAACAAACCTCTGGAACCTCCTGTGAGCGGAAAGGATGGCTATGTGGAAATAGGCGTCCCTTAGATCTATCGTGACAAACCAGTCCTCGGACTTGATCCAAGACACAACCTCTTTTGAGCGTGAGCATCCTGAACCTGAGCCTTCAAGTGAGCGCAGATCTAGGATCGGCCGGCAGTCCGCCATCCTTCTTTAGAACAACGAAGAACTGGCTGCAGAAACCTGAGTCTCTGACTAAGGGAGGAACCACCTTGATGGCCCCTGTCCTTAGGAGGGTGCACACTTGCTGTTCCAGGACCAGAGCCGGCATGTATAGCCGGTGACGGTATCAATATTTTAGGATACACGGTAATGGACCAGATTGTTAGGTTCGCTAAAGAGTGCACGAAAAAAACAATGCACAATAACAGATCTTGAGCTCCTTTGTAGTTACTTGATCTAATTATATTATGTTTTGTTTATATTCGTATTACATTTGCTCCGTTGATTTAAAAATCGTCACTTTTTGTATATCAATTTGCGTTTAAATCGATTCAAACTTGATGTTGCTTTATAATCTTTTATTTTTATGGGCTTTGTTTCTTATTGAATTGGTTAAATTAAAACCTTTAACCCACAAAGAAATATAAAATTTCCAATAAACAGATTACATCAAGTAAAATAAAAATATACGTGAAATTAATTTAACATTTTTTATAATTTACTATAGATGAATAGTTAGCTCATAGAAATTGTATATACTTATGTAAGTAAGGAAAACAGTCCTCTGAATCCAAATGATGAGTCCAATAAGTGCAAAAGTCTTGGTATGATGTGTACAATTGTTTGTGGTGTAAGTGTTCAATAGTGAAACAATCAGTTCTGTGCAATAATGCAATCAATGAGAAATACCAACCAAGCTGGATAAATACCACTTGTGAGAGCTGATAAGGCACGGATGACTTGATGAATCATGAATTGTCTTATTTTTCATCTCTTTTAGGGTTCTCAAACTGGGAGGCTCACCATCTCAGGATCACAGCTTTTCCTAACTTTTCAAAAAACCTGACCAAATTGAATTGAAAAGAACCCGAATTACCCTCTGACCCTCCCAGAGCGGCTGGAGCGATGCCCTGCAGCCATCGGAGCCTCCTAAAAGGCGGCGGGTCTCCTCCATCTGCAGCGATCTCTTTGGCGGAGATGGAGGGAGACACCCACTGGAGGAAGGCTATGTCCCAAAGCGGCAGAGCTAACAGCCTGGCCTCCTGGTGGTGTTAAGGAGATACGGGCACCGTATAAAAAGGTGTACACCACCCTCCTCGATGTAGGGTGCTCTGATTGTCAGGGCCAATTCACCATTGCCTGTTTGTTCAAGGAGAGGACCACCCTCAGGTTGGCCGGCTCCTTTGATCTGGTCTTAGTTCTAACGCTTTTCGGGTGGCAACGCTCTGCTTTTAGGCCCCAAGAGAGCAGCGAGGAAGGTACTGCTGGAATGCCGCCGATTGCTTTGACGAATCCTGAAACCTGTCAACGACCGCCTCAAGTAGCTATCGGGGCATTTAGCAGAAAAGCCCTGTCCCTGTCTGGAATCTCTGACAGGGTGAGCCACAGATGCCTTTCTGTGGTTACTAAAGCTGACATAGACCTACCAACGGCCTGCGCTGTTTCTTTGGTGGCCTTAAGTGTTAGGTCGGCTGTGCGATGTAATTCCTTAATATTTTCAGAGCTGAAACCCTTGTCCAAATCTCGCAGCAGGTCGGCCTGGTATGCCTGCAACACACTCATCGTGTGGAGGCAACCAGCGGCCTGACCTACTGCCGCGTAAGCCTTGCCTACTAATGCCGAAGTGGATTTCATAGGCCCAGTAGGCAATACCGGAGCCTTCAGTGATGCAACACCTGTGGAGAAATAGCCAGCTAGCTTCTCTTCAACCCTGGGCATCTCCCGAGAACTGCACTCCTTAAACCCAACTAAGTTCACGTACAGCAAGAAAAAAGGCACGGGCCGCATATGGGGTCTCCCAGGACCTGGACACCTCAGTGTCGACGGTAGGCCGCAGCGAGGAGGCTGTGATGCGGGGGAGGAAAACGCTCATCCATCTTACTGGGAGTGCATTGCTTCTGCTTCTTTACTGGCCAAGCTATCTCTAGCTTGGATATGGCCCGTGTCATTATGTCCAGGAGTTCCTAGTACAGCGCAGGCTGTGAGGAAGGGCGTGCTTCCCCCGGGAAACGGGTGCTCGTCCATCTCTGTGCGTTCTGATGTAGGTTAAGTTCCTGAAAGGGAACAACTGATAAATGTGTGGAAAATATGTACATCCTTGTTCAGTACTTACCATACAGACACATCCTGCTGTAGTTGTTGTTGCTGCTGTTGTTCTTGATGTTCAGAGAATTTTAGACTCGGGATCTATTTCTAGATCAAATATGTATGGCCAGATCTGATTGTAATCATAGTTAATTTAAGACGCTAAAGCTCGACCTACAGCACACCGCCAGTACCTTGTCTGTTTTTGGATAGAAGTGTAAAGCTCTATCTTCCTTTTATAAATCTGATAAAACTAATGACTCTTCGGAGATATGAAGGATGTAATATAACTCTATAGGTACTCAAGATTAACATGAGATTGGACGAAACTATGTGTTATGCCCCCTTTCATTTTTTTATTTGTAACATCATCTCCAGCAGGGTGGAGTATTATGTTCAGTGTCACTGTATAAAAATTTGTTGTAAGCACAATATTCTGAATGTTTTGGATATTATTCATAACAAAGAATCATTTGTTTTGTTATACATCGATTAATCTGGATCTACCACAACCCTGACCAAGATGATGACTGATTGGTTCATTTATCTTTAGCAATGAATAGGTGGATCTAATGCATTTTATGGAAACAAGGGGCAAGAGATACAAAATTATGCACTGCAATTTTTCTCCAGATGATAAATGAAAATTTTAAACCTAAATTGCTGACTTAAATAGACAACTCTACATACAGCCCAAAGCGAATTACAAGGTTATAGGCTTAAAAATGTCAATGTAATGACTCTCATTATAATGATGGACTTACGGGCATATATTTCCCAGACTTCACAAATAAATGGATTTAGCAATCAGTAAAACAGTAGGAGTTCTGAAGGGTTTTAAAGGTAAAAAAAAAGGAAAAAACATTATAAAAAAAAAATAAATGGCATTTACCTTACTGTGACAATTACGATGATATTGTTGTGTTTTTTTTTACCTAATCAGATAAAATTTTGTGGGGTGTGCTATCCCAAGGGCTTTGCACAAGTCGTGGAAATCTGCCATTTTTCCTTACTTTTCATTCAATAGTGCTTAAAATGTGCTTAGAATAAAAGTCTTTTTGAAATTGAAGTGACTTTGAATTGTCTTTTTACATGTCCTGCTACCAAATTATAGAAATCAACAAACATTTTATACCTTATTAACAGACTAGTCCTTACAGCTATTTGAGGCCATTACTATGAGGTGGTATCACAAAGTTTTAAGACTAGCTCTGTTTACAAGAAAGTACTTTTTTTATGTACATTCACACACCATCACCTTTAAAAAAGTCCCCTTGCACAGAAATACAGCACTCCCAGCGTTCCTGCCACCAAAATGTCCTAAAAGTCTTAATTTTAAAGCGTGTCAAGAACCTTCTGTGATCGCCACATTGGTGTCAAAACAGCAACCTTTGAGCTGGATTTTCAGGAAGTCTGCAGGAGCCGAAATATGGTGCGGAATGCTGTAGCTTTAAATATCTCAACCCTAAGCCAAAATCTGCTGTGCACAAAGTAAATTTCATAAAAACATGGTTTGAAAAGGTTGGCATGGAAGAAATTGAGTGGCCTACATAGAGTCCTGATCTTAATTCCACTGAACACCTTTGGGATGAATTGGAACACAAAATGCCTGCCTGGCCTTTCAACCCAACATCGTTTCCTTAACTCACAAAATACACTTGTGACTGAATGGGCAGAAATTCCCATAGCCACATTTTAAAATAGAAGTGTGTAGACTGCAAACTGCAAAGAACTCATGCCAAACCCCATAGTCTGTTATAATCCATAGTCCAAAAAAGATAAAATTCATCAAATAAAAATATAGACAAGGATACAATTTTAAACAAACAAATAATTTATGGACACAAGGAAAAAAATTGAAGACATTTTTTAGTATTTAAAAACTATTATAAATGTTTTTCCCTAGTAGTGGATGCAGCTGAACAATTTTTTTTTTGTCTAAAAATCACCTACTCATAGCCAGCTATTGGTGTTATTTTATAAACATAATAATAGTACATAGACAAAAAAGTTTTAGTTTGTGCATCTGAAACGCTCATTGAAATTCTGATAGGTATTGAATTTAAACTGTACTTTTTGTCATAAAATGAACACCACCAGATGTGTAGTCAAGTTTCTCCAAACTTTTTCAACTGTTACTTGCCCGATAGATGTTTATTTGTTCTTTAGATTTAGATTTAATTCTAATTTAATTCAAGTTTGCTGCCTAAAAAACTCATAGATTAAATAATGGGTGTGTGCATGAACTCTTGAGTGATGCACAGTCTAGAAAATACAGGAAAATACCTGACCTGCTTGCTATATCAGGGTAGGTAATTCATTTAGATTTATTTAGAAAGCTGGTGCTCGACAGGAAAAAAAAAGAATAAGAGAATAAGAATAAGAGATAGTGAGTACAAGCAGGTGTCAAAATTCCAGTGAGAGATAAGCAAAAAGAGAAAGAGAGTGAAACAAAGACAGCATGACAGAGCGAGAGAGAGAGAGAGAGAGAGAGAGAGAGAGAAATATGTAAAAAGAAAAATGCCTTCTCAGCAGCATCTCCTTTTCTATGCATCATTATTTCCTCTCATCAAACGGGCAATAATTCTGTGTAAGTCTGACCCATGAGTACTACAATACATTCAACACATTGTGTGTGTGTGTGTGTGTGTGTGAGAGCGCATGTGTGTGTGTGTGTGTGTGTGTGTGTGTGTGTGTGTGCGCGTGCATGTGTGAGAATGAAAGCGAGAGATCGATGGGAGAGAGTGAGGCCACTGATAATGGCTACTCTTTAACCTGAGGGACAATAAGACTGCATTTACACTTGCACGGTCATGCTCACACATTAATTTGATCCTGTGCAAACTTGTGCCAATCGATAAACACACAAACAAACTGAGACAGACACAAGAGAAACTGCATGGATACACACGAGTGCAAACAAACTGCTTTTATACTCCAGTGGGAAAAAAAACACATTCATTGTGTAGTGTTTTACGATCAATCAAAAGTCTAGCAGGAACCTGTTTCCACCATTTTAAATGAGGCAGTAATCATTAAGGCTCATGTGCACACATGAAATTTAAGCAGCACCGATCAATTGCAAATCCCAAAATACATAGAGTATAAGCTTTAATGCATAAATATACAATTACTAAAAAATAAATATTTGTGTAGAGAAATATTCCAAATGACAGCTTACAGCAAGTAAAGATTTTAGATGGGTAAAAATAAATACATTATTTAAATTGAACTGGAAATTTCATGAAATTTCACATTTTATATATTGACTAACATTTTTATTATTTATATATTAATTGGTTATATCATATTCTCCAATTGCAAGTAATCACATACAAATTGCATGACATTATTGTTTGACATAATTAATTATTAAAATTCTTGATTAAAAATATGTTATTCTGCATAACAACATGTAACAAATTGTAAATTAATTTACCCGTAGTGCAATAACAATAAATTAGAGTAAGTTGAATAAAATCCTTAATAGAATCATGAATTTGTTGATGCACCAGTTAAAAATGAGGGCACATTGAAGGCAAAATTAACAGCAGTGTTGGGTAGTACTTTTGACAGCAACGAACACTGTAACGTGTTACTTTTAAAAATAAAGTAACTTTGTTACCATTACCGTATGGTGCGTTACCCGTTATTTTTTATAAATGAATGAATTTGGGCTGAAGTGTAGACTACAGCCTAACCTGTTTATAGCAGCATCGCTTTGAAGCATTGGTGGATAAACCACTGTAAACATGAAAAAAGATGCGCTGTGGGCATGTCTCTATTTATTCAGGTCAGTACTGGCGAGTCGCAAGAGAGCAAGACGAGTTTCTCAAAGTGGAAATATGCTCTTTATTTCACTTTAGGTAAACATAAAGACAAAAACTTTTAAGTCAAATGTAAGTTGTGTCTTCCTGGTACGAAGCTCGTATCTACTGCGATAAACATCAACTCCAATCTGCCGAAGCTCCTTCAGAAACTACACGCCTCGACAAAGCTAGAAGCTAACCCGGTGTTCTGTTCTACATTGTGGATAGTTTCCATACTTCAGCTGTGAAAGGAACATTTTTAAGAGCTCAACACAACAGCAGAAGCCACTTTAGTTTTTGATTGTGAATATATAATTCAGCTTGTTTTGTTATTTTTTTTTCAGAAATCCTTGTGATATATTCAGTTTGTGCTGGTCTGACTTTAATAAAATAGTGTATAAAAATTACTTCGTGTTTAAGTCAGTTTTGTGTTTGTATAGACCATAACGCATAAAAGGGCATTAATGGGAACATTAAAGAAGCTTCTTTAAAAAAGTAACTAAAAAGTTACTTTTAACAGTGTTACTTTTTGAATGAAGTAACAAGTAACTGTAACGAGTTACTATTTTTTAGTAACTAGCACAACACTGCCTAACAGTTTTTATTAGCATAAGTTGTTAAAAGAAATAAAAAAATACTCGAGAAAGAGCTTGACTGCTTACTGCAAATATAATTTAAAATATAACTATGATATTTGGCAGACACCCTTATCCAAAACAACTTACATGTATCGTTTTTATATAACTAAGCAGCTATAGGGTTTAAGAGCCTTGCTCAAGGGCCCCGCAGTGACAGATTGGTGTGGCTGAGATTGGATTCAAAGTCCAATGCCTAAACCACTAAGTTACAACCTTACTATTAGTTTAGTGCCTATATAGTTTTAGTGTATTTTCCTAGAAGCTGAAATCTCAAGCCTACTCTAAATATTTAAAACAAAATTTTAATTAGGTTAACCCACCCCCCCAGCACCCACAAACAAGAATAGGTACATAGATACAATTAATTATTTGATTATTATTTGTGTAACAGCATAGAAAAAGTCTTATGGGTCCATTTGTAGAAGTGTATTTACACAGCAGGCAGACAAATCTAAATCACAAGCTAAGTAGCAAGGTTGTTAAACAGAGAGAGGTCAATAATCAATCACAGCACAGAAACAGTAACAAAGGGGCTTTTTTCTAAATTGCAAAGGTAAACAGGCAAGGTTCGTTACACAGACAATCAGAGAAGCAGTAATCAAATCATGGCTCACAACTTGCACATTTGGCAAGAATTCATTTCAGGTGTGTGGGCAAATACATTTTCAAATAACGTGTGTAAAGGTATTTCAAGTGTGGGTGAACTTGAATCCGGAGACAGTATTTAGGTGAGATTAATGTGTTACATGATTCCTGTCATTTTTTTTGCAATGATGTCAGGACTATGTTGCTCCAACCATGCTTACACAAACAACACTGAATTCTTTGGAGGCCTGGTTTCACATATCCATACTGCAATAGTGCACTCAGAGGTTGTAATTCCTAGTTCTCCCAAGGATGTTAAGAGAACTGGATGGATGGATTATATAGATGTTAAATTATGTTGTAAGGCATCCAGGCAGCACAAGACTGTATGATACATATATTTTGGACCCCATACCACCCACATCATAGCGTTCAATTTCTCATGTACAATAGAAAGAACATATTTTGAGCTCACCTAACATTGTTTGCCTTTGAACTGAGTGGGACAGGATTTATGTAATGTCCTTTATTTCTTCTTTGTATTTCTTTTTCTGAAGAAAATCTGTTATGATCTATTATAGCTGCTTCTTCTATTCTATACAAGAGAGTTTCTTAATTTAGAAAGAGGCACAAATTAGATTATAATTAATAATTAAAAATAGTAAGTACAAATACATGCATATATAAATGTTCTGTCTTATAAAGATGTGATCATTTTAGTATGTTTAGTTTCTAACCTTTTAGTTAGGCCTCTGTAAAAAAAACTTTATTTTGTACTGTCCCTTTTCTCCTACAGCAGTGAAATTTTCAGAAATTAATTGCATGCCACTAAATCTTTACCTTGGCTGAGACAGGAGCAAAGAGATAACTTCACTAAATTCTTGATCAAACAGCTCATAAGTGAGGCAGGTGGCTGACTGGCAGTTGGAAGTAGTGTGTGCCTACTGCAAAGCTTTGCAGTAGTAGCAGAATTTCTCTCTGTCTGTGGGGAATGAGTGAAAATGCATGCCACAGTGCATTAAAAATCCCTTCATGTAACACATATAGCAGTGGATCTGAAGCCTATTTTGGGAACACTGCTTCAACATGCTTTGCCACACATTCTAAAGTCTCTTCAGCTGTATGGAAAGGATAGAACATTTATCCAAAAGATTATCCATTGGGAGGTTCCCAAGTGTCCCGCAGAGAAAAAAAGCCCTGTCATTGGGGGATCATCAGTTCAAATCCTGAGACATCAGCGCTTTCCTCTAAGTGTGTTTAACTGTGCTGTGGCATGGCATGAGCAGCAGATTGTTGGTGCAGTTGGTGGCTAATCTATAATGGGTACAGCTATCCAGTAAGAGAGAATAATCAAATGGCAAAAATGGTAAGAAAATGTAATTCCTTTAACTGATATTTTTCAATTGGAATAGGGATGACAGTCTGGCATGATCTCCTGTATGTGTTCGTCTGGGGTGAAATCTTGCGACCAAATATACTACAACAACTAAATGTAACAATGATTGTGGGGAGTTCAGGGAGGAGCCACACACTTTTGACTAGTGCAGAATAAAATGCACTGGGCTAACAGGTTTTTTTCCTATAGCAGATACTGGGCCAACCATGGCCCATTTCTATACAAGAGGAAATGTAATTCATCTTTATATAAAAATGACATTTACTTCCTTTCTACAGGACAAACATGATATCAAATATGGAGGTATCAATAACATATTACATACTGCAAGCAATTCTAGAAATGCATAAGGCCTCCATAAAGTGAAACATGCATGAACAACATAATCGGCAAAAAGCAGATTTACCACTTTCTAGTCCCGATGCCAGTATTCTTCTGTCCTTAACAATGTCGTTATTCAGTCCATAGAAATATGGCACAGCTTTGGTAAAGTAGAGTATCCACAACAAATCAGACTTAACAGTGATTACCAAATGTCCGGGACTCTTCAATTATCTGTGAGAAGGTGCTCTGGCCTTCTTATCCGGTATTGACTTTTTTAGGAAGGTCGAGGAGCGAGATTTTCTAAATTAGCACACATCATCTGGTAAATCTTCTTAAAGATAAGGACCATCTCCCTGATTTGCAAGTTTGGAAAGTATGTCCCTTTGGTCCATGTGAATCTGTAGATGTGTGTCAGCTATGACAAGTATCAATATACAGGGATTGGGTGTTTCCCTTCCGCTTTGCACTGTGAAGCTTTCCAGCAAGTTCTGCAATATCAGCAAAGAAAAAAGAACACTAGTTTGGAATATGAAATGAGTTCATATGTTAGAAATAATACGGAAATTATATCACATACAACAAAAACACACTAACAGAGATGGATGCATACATTCTTACTTGTGCGCATTGTTCTCACATTCTCACCGAGTGTATGTGTGAAATCAAAGTGCATGCTCTTGTGTTTGCACCTGTTTCTTGTTCCTTTTGTGTGTGTGTGTGTGTGTGTGTGTGTGTGTGTGTGTGTGTGTGTTTGAATCAGATGAATGTGAGCATCACTGTACAAGTGCAAATGTGCAAATGCAGTTTTTGTTTATCTCAAAAATGGAGCAGCCATAAGACCACACACACACACACACACACACACACACCACAAAACACACACATATATATGAAAAGAATAACTTCTATGTCTACAGCTGAATCTATTCCTAAATGTAAACTCAGTAACCAAAAGGGATTTTTCTTTTTTAAATATGAACTGCAGTTTCTGCAGTTCCTCATGGAAACCAGCCAAATGTCCCCACAAGGTCAAATCTGTCAGATATTTGTAGGTTCTCTTAGGAGGCATGGAGCTATGAGAAGAAATATTGATGCCTGAGCAAAGAGATACTGCTGAGGCAGCGACTTCTCTCTTATTCTTTCTCAGACTGTTTTCACACACTTTTTCACCCTTTTCTACCATCTTTTATTTTCTTTCTCTTAGTCTTTCTCCCCCTTTTTTTAGATGAACTAATGTGCTACATTCGTTAAGCAACATCAAAAATACATTGTATTTCAAAGATCTAAATTCACCTCAGTGGCTGCTTCCAAAAACTTTTTAAATCTAAAAAGACACACAATATAAACAAATATTTTGTGCATTATAAAGACTATTTTACACAAAACTGTAGACAGGTATTAAACCATTATTATCTATTAATTGTTCTTGTTTTGCACTGAAACAGAATCTGTGGATATTTAATCATGTATAATTGACAGTGTAATGTGTAGGTGGTTGATATTTTCTGTCACTGTTAAGACAAGGTTTGAGTCAAGGAAAAAAACTGCACTTGTCCTTGCTGTTGGTCATGGGCACAATTCGGTGTTGTATCAAAAGAAATCTACTAAAGCCAGCGTTAAACCTCTGCTTTAAAAAAAAAAAAAGTGCAACTTCTAAAAGTGTAAAAGTGTTTGGAGCTCAAATTGTGTAGGGCAGATTAGATAATATAAATATTTTGTCACTCTGTCAAATATTTTTATTGTATATACTGTACATATTTGTGCACATTGAGTATAGCTTTTAATTCTGTACAAAGTGCATTTTTTGAAGTCACAATGGTGCCTCACTCTGGTAAAAGGATTCACAAAGTGAATTAGTAAATAATGTATGATGATTCTCAGCTATGTGATTATTGTCAGTATATGTATATGTGCTTTGTTTTCTTCTTCTTTTTTTTTTTTTTCCCAGTAATACAGAGAGAAAGATTCCACAGTTTACGCCATTTACCAAACCCCTGAATATAATTTTTTTGTGACTGCTAAATAGTTTTGGACTTGTTTGTGGTCCAAGGAAATAACAGTGGTAAACTGGCAACATGGTCATGGGCAGCCAAGGCTCATTGATGCACCTGGGGAGCAAAGGATAGCATGTGTGGTCTGATCCAAAAGACAGGCTACTGTAGCTTAAATTGCTTAAAAGTTAATGCTTGTTCTGAGTCCTTGTTCACACACTTTGATTTATTTCAGCTGAAAAGGATAATTTCACTTGCATAAGAACATTTTATAATGTAGACTTTGTTTAGCGATTCTTTTTGACAACAGAGGGAGTATCATTACCTACAATTTAGCAATTCCTTGGTATTACAAAAGTGCTGTTAGATTAAAATAATTTTACTGTGCATATCAACATGAATAAAATAAATTTATTGTGTATATCTAATGCCATCCAGTCAGCTCTTATTGAGCTGATCTTGACGTACAAACTGGATCATGTTAGCACTTTAAAACCAACAGAATATAATAAAAAGGCAGATCACATGAATTATTCATTTTCAGCTGATGTACCTTAGAGTTTAAAATGCAAAATACAAAGAAACTGATCAATGTTGCTTATATTGCTCACAAGCTGGCACAACAACTTCTCAACTGGGCAACAATACAAACACTGCATTGAGGATAAATCATATAATATTCCAAAACTTTACAAATTAATTAATGCCTTACATATTCAAACTAAAAATCTAAGATACTGTTTAGTCCATCAGTCAAGTCTAGAATCATTTTTCACTCTCTCACTCCTGGGAGAGTGAGGGGGATGTTGGTGACATCTTTATAAAATCCAAAGTCCCCAAAGCACTCTGTGCCAATGAATTCCTTCAGATCTGTATCTTTACCTTAAAAAATGCTATTAATAAAAGTCTTAAATAGACAAATATTTTTTTTCAGCCAAAAGACAGCCTAAGCTCTGAGACTGTGTATGAGTCCAGAACACTAATTAGAAATCTGTTTTATAAATTTGAAGCATTGCTATAAATAGCTCTACCCTGTAACCTTCATTGTTTGAGGTACCAACAAAGAGCCTGCACTTTTGATCAACAATGTCATGGTGGAAAAAAAAGTGGTTTGCTTAGGTATTGCATTGAGAGCCTAATGTTTCAGTGACACACATACAACTATACACAGTATAACTTGCAGTGAAATTTATTTTGTGAGGTAAAAATATAATTTACATAAAACTAAATTTCCTTGTACACAAGTGGAACAAGAAAAGTTTTAAAATATAATATAAAGGATATAAAAGATAAAATATTTTCTCAGTGCTGTAACAAAGCCTAAACCCTGACTGATATATTGTTTGATTGTTGTTCGTTGGTAGATATGAGCATATCTGCTATGCAACAACCTTTTCTAGTATCTAAGAGATAAAGCAGAGGTTTGATATTGTCCTATAGATGGGCAGTTTTCTCTCTCTCTCTCTCTCTCTCTCTCTCTCTCTCTCTCTCTCTCTCTCTCTCTCCCTCTCTCTCTCTCTCTCTCTCTCTCACTCACTCTCTCTCTCTCACTTTCTCTCTCTATTTATCATTCTTAGGTTCACTCACTCTTTTATTCTTTCTCCCTTTCCCTAAATTTCTCTCTTTTACTTCTCTTCTCACTCCTGATTATATTATCCCATTTCCCTCACTCTCAATCTTTACTCTTTCTCTCTTTCTTTATCTTGCTCTACATCTGTCTTTTTCTCTCTCTAAATTTAAGTACTGTATGAGATGCGTATAAAGTGATTTGTTTCTTTTTGCTGCTTTATTACGTTTGGAGTCCAAGAGAGCGCAGCTTGTGTCTAACATCAGATTCCTGATAATGAATCACATCCCTGAGGCTCCTACCATTAGAGAAAAAAGAGAAGCTGGTGTGGTGTGGCTTAATCCAATAAAGCTCCAATAATACAGTGTTTCTAGCTGCTTCCTGTTATCATTAGCTGATGCTAACACCAACAAACAACATATGTAAAAAAGTATTATATGAGCGAGTGAGTATGCTGGAACTTGAAACTCTTATCCAGATGTGCGTCTGTGCCTGTCCGGTCTAGTAAAGCATGATTGGTTTCACACTCTTCTTTTTTTCAGTGTACACAAAATTATATTGCATATGGTATTAAACTTTTGTCTTACATTTTTAACATTTATTTTAACATTTTACATCTAACATTTTACATCCATCAATCATCTTGGAAAGATGTGCACTTTTACCCATGCATTTAGTGAATTCTAATATAAATATATTTTATTTCATATATACTATAAATATCAGTGGTGGGCTGTGCATTAAACACCTCAGGCTTTAGTGGTGTTCTGCCTGAATTATCCATCTCTTAATACCATCATTATGACACCATGGCTATAAAAAGCATCAATATCACAGCCAAGCGCAATATAAAAGAGTGCTGCATCACAGATCTCATCACAGGTAATTCATGCAGTGAGAATGAACGCTATTACTAAAGCAAGAAACCCAATTAACACAATTCAACTCACTGCAGAAACAGCTGTGCTGCCTGCCAACCCAGTCATACTGCATTTCGTGACATAGTCACGAAACGTAATGTATTGTTTCATGTTCATAGACACAAATTTCCCTCTTTTTTTCAAATCACTGAGGACGATTTTCTATGTTATGTATTTCAATAGGAAGTATTCACCAAAGTTTTCTTTCTGCCACTATTCTCGTTTGTTAGTAATTTTTCCATCTTCAAACACTATTAATCAGCATTCAAACATTAGATTTCATTCTTAATTTTATTGCTTTATATTTGTTAAAATACTCACTTTTATAAACCATCGTCAGTGGTTCCTTCCAGTCAAAATACAGTAAATATCTCTTCCTGGTTAATTAAGAAGACTGTGTTAATTAAAGACACACACATATATTACAGTATAACTCCAACCCTCACCCTAACTGTATATTTTCTGCATTATTCTCTGACAAAAATAGGAAATAAAGATTACCTTTGGCATTTTTGTCAGCATTACCCATGATCCTCAGCATGACTGCCTCCGTCTGGCTCCGTCTCCATAGCTACGGAGGCAGAGTGACACAAAAAAAAAGAGGAATATTTATGTCCATGAACACGAATCAATAGAATAAAGTCCGTGAGTATATCACGTAATGCTGTGAGACTGTGTTGGCCTGCATACATCATGTATGGTAGAAGCATCAATATTAACAGTGCTCAAATTGACGGGGGGCAGGGGGGATGCCCCATAAGGCATAAGGGACCCCCATGACGAGTAAAGAATAGACTTAGGGGAGTTCCTAAGATTATTTTAGTAAAATAAATATATATATGAATTACACACAACTGGGGATCCCCCATAAAACTTTACTAGATTTGAGACTGAATATTAACCTTATAAACCTGTGCATTTTTGTAATTATTTTCAGTGCATTTTCCTAGAAATTTTTAATTAAGGAAAATTGTGTTATTGAGCAAAAACTGCACAGCTGGGATAAGCAAATCTCTCGTCGTGTGAGATGCCCCACTCTTGCTAGTGGTTGAAGGAGTAAAGTTGTCTTAGTGATTTTTCTGTTTCAAACGGTTTCAAAAACCAATTTTAGTGATAAAATCATGTCTTCCAAGCGCCATGTATGTCTCCTGCTGGTAGTAAAAAATAAAAAAGAGGAAAGCTATCAGTTTAGAGCAGAAAATAACAATTATAAATCAGCATGAAGCAGGAAAGGCTGTTACAGTCATAGCACTCATCTTCAACTTATGATATTTTTGACCTATGATGGGGTCATTGTAATGTTTATCCATCATAAGTCGAGAACTACCTGTATGTATATATATACTAACACTGACTACCTCTTCTTCGTGACCCTTGTTAGTGATTGGGATATATTAGGCAGCAAGTAAACGTTTTGTCCTTAGAGTTGATGCATTAGAAGCAGAAAAAATGGGCAAGCAGTTTTCAGTGGTCAGTATCTATCAAAAGTCGTCCAAGGAAATAACAGTGGTAAACTGGCAAAACTGGCAAACTGGCAAACTGGCAAAAGGGTCATGGGCCCCCAAGGATTTACTTGGGGAGCAAAGGATAGCCTATGTGGTCTGTTCCAAGCTACTGTAGCTCAAATTACCTAAAGGTTAATGCTGGTTGTGATAGAAAGGTGTTAGTATTGTTGCTTATTGGGCTGCCAGGGTTCCCATGCTGATGCCTGTGTATCGTTAAAAGCACCAACAATGGGCATGTGAGCATCAGAACTGGACCACAGAGCAGTGGAAGGTCTGATGAATCACGTTTTTTTATTTTACATTACGTGTATTGCCAGGTGCATGTGCATTTTTTACCTGGGAACAAATGGCACTAGGGCGCACAATGGGGAAAAAACTCAAGCTGAATAAGGCAGTGTGATGTTTTGAGTAGGAAACTTTGGGTCCGGCCATCCATGTGGACGTTACTACACATACAACCTACCTAAGCAGACCATGTACACCCTTTTATGAAAACCGTATTCCCTGATGGCTGCAGCCTCTTTCAGTAGAATAATGCATTCTGCTACAAAGCAGAAATGGTTTTGGAATGGTTTGAGAAGCACAACAATGAGGTTGACTCAGCCTGCAAATTCCCCAGATCTCAACCCATTTAAGTATCTGTGGGATGTGCTGGACAAGCAAGTTCAATCTATGGAAGACAACCCTCGCAACTTACAGGACTTAAAGTATCTGCTGCTAACACCTTGGGGACCAACAAAAAATTAGTTATTTGAGACTTTAATAAATGTAGGTGCCACATTTTTTATTTCTAGACAAAAAAGATTATTATATATATATTTATACACTAATAATAATAATAGTGCTTTTAAAAACACACAACTGGACATGATATATCCAGTTGACAAGCAACTATCAGAATTTTAAATTGTTTGACATGTCACTTGATATACAATTTACCACAGTAGATTAATAGCCTATGAAGGAGTGAACTTTTTGTTAATCCAGGATGAGACACAAAAAATATATTTTTATTAATAAAATATTTTAAAGACTAACTCTGTTGAACTTTATGTGTCAACATGAGTTAGATAGTGACTGTCCAAAATATGTACCAATGGTTAAAAAACATTCAAATCAACTGCTTGCACACACAAGCAGTACATACAATAACCTTCTAATAATTTAACCTTTTTCCCTTTTGAAAGCCTATAACTACTACTAAAAATGTGTGTAAATATCATGTTAGTGGTAAATTCTAGATATGTTGTGGTAAATAGCCTTGTCCTTGGTACAGCAGCTTGCCAACTTACTTGGTTTTGAACACTGTGAGACCTTTCAGAAAATCGTTATGAAATTTACAGTATGAGTGGTATTATCAGGCCAGCTAAAATGTCACATATAATTTAACTTACACTGACAATGTAATTAGGAAGAGTAAATAATA
This sequence comes from Silurus asotus, assembly GCA_024362625.1. Taxonomy (NCBI): domain Eukaryota; kingdom Metazoa; phylum Chordata; class Actinopteri; order Siluriformes; family Siluridae; genus Silurus; species Silurus asotus. The sequence goes on from MU533908.1 coordinate 2,968,079, forward strand.
ATTAAAATGAGTATATAAATAAGCAGGACCAGGCGTAATACAAAATACAGTTTCATTCACAGATAGCAAATATGGTTAAATAACAAAATAACAAAGTATCACAAACACATTTATTATACACAAGTATTAGGAATCTACTCAACAATAAAATAATACAAAGAACTCTTAGAATAACAGTACTATATAATATATACAGAGCAATATAAATATACAAACTGACATATTTACAAAAAAAATACACAGCTTTTGCACTCCTTCAAAATATATTAATGTGAAATAAACTATATGAACATAAGGTTTTGAGTTGCTAACCATCACATCCATTTGTGTGCTTTCCCCAAACTCTTGCTGCCAATTTGGAATGGGACCTAAAATGTATATATGGATATATAATTTATACTGTATTAATACATTGTTCACTAAATTATTCGAGCTTCAATCCATTGAGTATTATTGAGACCATTTGTTATAAGTGGCTGAGAAAACAATTCACTAAACAATCCAAAGCTTGACTACTGCAACACATGCATTCAATAGATACATTTTAGCATAAAACTTGAATAGAGTGCCAACAAATTACATCTTAATAGACACTTATGTGAATATATTTTTCATGTACCCGCTTGTCATTCATTTTGCTTTGATTAATAACTATAGTGCTTGTAAACACACCTTGTCTTTTATTTATTATCTTTTTTTTTTTATTGAGACACATTCATGTCCTACAACAAACTAGGTAAAAGGGAAAAACATGAATTGGACAGTGGACGACTGGGAACAACGTTCTGAGGACTGATAAATCCAAATTTGACATGTTTGGTTCTAACATAAGAATTTATATAAGAATAGAATAGATGTTAACAGACTTCTTCACACCCACAGTTAAACATGAAAACTGAATGTCAATGGTTTGAGGTTGTTCTGATAATTAGAATACCGAAACAACATGGCTACCATTCCATACTTCAATTGCATACTTGATTGTCTTGTTGTATGGTAAAGTTGGTTCCAATGACGCAAGACATATGCCCAAGCTTTGCCTGCCCAGTCACTGCACCAAAATCCTCTTGAACCACTCATGAATTACTTTGATTGAAATATTCAACTAGCAAAGAACACCTGTGGCAAGAAGCAATGCAAAGTGTTTTAGCTGGATGTTTGGAAAAACTAACTGCCCAGAGCTCAAGAGTGTGGAAAACTGTTATTTGTGCTAAGGGAGAATATATCAATGAATATTAAGTTTAACATCTGTACTTTTATTTATTTGGAAAAAGTAAATATTCATGTCATTAAATGAGCCAGTTTGTTGCATATATACAAAAGAAAAATGCATGTGTTTCTCAAAAACCATTAAAGACTAGGTGTTCCCAAATTTGTGACAGGCACTATATGCTCTCTGAAGAAGAAGACAACATATTTGTAATAATAATACTGTCTCGCACAAAACTTGCACTTTTAACCAGTTAAATTATGCAAGAACAACCACAACTGCCAGGTGTATGTGGGCAGAGAAAAAGACAGACACAACAAGGGTAGACAGGAAAAAAAAAAACAGATCCCAACCTAATATATAAAAATATATACATCTAGAGGCCATTCGGAAAGCTTTCTTAACCACAATAAGTTTAAGCTATCTTTAAACACATTCAAACTAATTCTGGTTGGGAAAATATTAGGAATTTTACAGAATTCAGAATTACATATAATCATTTTTATTGTGTGTCATTTATGCTAATACCTCAGAGATGGAAAATCAGATTTTTGTATTTCTAATTACTCTATCAAAAGTGTTATAAATGTGTTTTGACAATATCTCATGAAGAGATTAAGGCATAGGTCTGCATTGCAAAGGAAAATAGGACATTTAAATGAGTAAACCCTGAACCCAGGGAACATAAGATTCCTTACATCAATAAAAGTGAGGGACATAAGAACAGAAAATATGCATTCATTTATCCCTAGAAAGCAGGTTGTGCTGTGCTATAGTTACATTCTGTGCTGAATTTTTTCAGAATCTCACTGTATTTGGTTGGATTAGTTCTGGGCTCAATAGTTTCCTCCCAACTGCCGAAACATGCATATTGTTTGACTGACAATACTGATTTGCCTATACTGACTGTATAGTATACTGTAATGATAATGCCTAACATAGGTCACCGTAATTTTTGCCAAGGTGTGCTCTGAATTATTTTGCATTCCTTGAACAATATTTTGATTAACCAATAACTTACCTTTGATGTCAGACCATGATAATCCATTCAAAATATTTATATATATATATATATATATATATAATAACATAAATTAGAAACTTCTACAAGTGGTAAGTTAATTGCTGCACCACCTTATTTTTTAAACAAGTTTTCCAAAAAAAAATGTTTCCATCTTATATGCCAAAGCACAGAACCAGATAAAAAGCAAGTACCATTTTAGGTTTCCTTTTACAGTTAACAAACATGAATATATTTTTAAATGTTGTTCCAGAACCATCAAATCCTTGTTGATATTAAATCACTGTATTAATTACTGTACTAATAATAAATATATTCATTCTATGTAAGCTGCTGCTATTTATTCAGAATAACATGCTTCACTTAATATGTTCAATACGCTCATCTTTGAAGGATTTTGTCACCATATAAAATTTGCATACATAAAGCAGTCAGGATTTATGGTGATGGATTACTATCAACCACTGCACTGACAACAAATCACATGACTGTCACATGTCAGTAATTACTCACTCTTTCTTCTTGTCAACCTTGATTAGCACATGTTTGTCCCACCTTTTACAACACTTTCTGTCTCACATTTGTCTTCCCATGCTTCTTGTTATTTTATGTTGTTGGTTTGCTAATGCTTAGGTTTGAATTTTGTTTTGTTGTTCTCTGTATACATTTCCAGTGTTGGTGGTTTATGCTTGTAAAATCACCCATGTCAGCTGTCCAACTACAGGCCAATATCAAACCTCCCCTTTATATCCAAACTTTTATAAAAGGTTGTAGCATAGCAGTTATGCTCACATCTACTTAGGAATGAAAATGTTTAAATGTATCAGTTAGGATTTCGGCCTCATCATAGCACAGAAACGGCGCTAGTCAATGTGGTAAATTACTTGTTATTGACCTCTGATCATGGTTTTGTCCCTTTACTTCTTTTGCTCGATCTTAGTGCAGCTTTTAACACCATTGATCATACTATACTGCTTGCTAGACTTGACAGCTTTCTCCTGGCTTAGGTCTTATTTGACTGATCGCTATCAGTTTGTTGAAGTAAAAGATTTCTCCACACTCTCTGAGGAAAAGTTTGGTGTTCCACAAAGATCTGTCTTAGGCCCACTGTGTTTCTTTTTATATATGCTGCCTCTGGGTGAAAATATACATAAACATGGTATTTGCTTCCATTGCTATGCTGATGATACACAGTTGTATATTTCAGCAAAGCCAGAGGTGAGAGATCAGCTTAACAATGTTGAGAAGTGTGTAAAGGACATTAGACAGTGGATGCTTGATAATTTTCTTCTGCTCAACTCAGATAAGACGGAAGTACCTTTACTAGGACCACATGCAGCTAGAAGCAAACTTTCCGAATACGTAGCATCTCTGGATGGTGTTTCTATCTCAGTGTGTACAGCAGTCAAAAACCATGGTGTGATTATTGACCCTAATCTTTTCTTTGAGGCTCACGTGAATATTATCACCAGGATTGCCTTCTTTCACCTTAGAAATATTAATAAAATTAGAAATACCATGTCGTTACAGGATGCAGAAAACCTAGTTGATGCTTTTGTTACTAGATTAGACTACTGCAATGCTTTACTGTCTGGGTGTTCGAGTAAGTGCATAAATAAGCTTCAGTTAGTTCAGAATGCGCAGATCTAGAAAATATGACCACATCACAGCTGTTTTAATCAGTCTTTACCTGCTCCCTATTAAACCTAACATTGATTATAAAATACTACTAATATATAAAGCACTTAACGGTCTCGCACCGCAGTATCTAAAGGAACGTCCGCTCCAACATGATCCTCCATGCCTACCTAGATCCAAAGGTGCAGGCTATTTGTTGGTACCTCAAATAATGAAGACTAGAGCAGAGAGCAGATCTTGCTCTTATAAAGCCCCACAGTTATGGAACAGCCTTTCATTCAGTGTTTGGGACTCAGACACAGTCTCAGTGTTCAAGTCAAGTTTGAAAACGTATTTATTTAGGCTAGTCTTTTATCAGTTGATTTTTCTTAGGTAAAGGAGCAGATCTGGAGGGATCTTAATAAATGTTAATTAATAAAAGCACTATACAAATAAAAAAATATTTTATGAAATTGAATAAAATTATTTAATTATTGAATTAATTAACTGTCTATTGTTTACTGTTTCACTGTTTACTGCCATAAGCATTTTTTGTATATACATCAATTTCTTTCATATACATATATCTATCTTTATATATTTTTATATTTTATTTTATATAGTTTTTATACTTTATTTATCAGTCTTCTTTTTTCTTTTTATTATTTTCTCCCCATCCTATTCCCTCAGGCCGGACCGCCGTAATAAGCATTTCACTACATGTTGTACCTTGTATGTATGTGCATGTGACAAATAAAATTTTATCTGTGACAAATGTGACAAATTTGATTTGATTTGATTACAATTATTATAATTTTTTTGCACATCTCACTTTGCTTCATTATCAAATTTAAATAATTTCTATCTTATAATATAAAATGTTCTGCATAATGCAGGAGACCAGCAGTCATAAAAAAAACCATAAAATTCAAGGTGCACATTCTTAAAACTACAAGAAGAGAACTAAATCACAGAAATAGTAAACACAGAACACAACTAATGCTGTAACACAAATTTTGTTAGATTAAATTACCTATAATTTAACATGGATTTATTTGTTTAATTTGATTAATATTTGTTATTGCTACTGAAAACAGAGCTGTTAAATCCATAATTAAGAAACCAGTTAAAATGTCAAAGTTATTGTTCAGGAAATTTTTAAAGATATATATCATTATTTTGTTTTAATTGTTAGGGTAAATACATAGTAAATGTGCATTATTTTGTTCCAGGAAAACCTGTTAAACAAAGAAAAACAAACAAACAAACAAACAAACAAATTACCAATCTGTCCAAGAAAAATGTGTCCAAAAAAAAAAGAGAGATGAATTAAGAACAGAGTTCAGATTAAATGGCTTAAAGATGCACAAGTTTGGTGCAATTAGCCAAAAAATATATGAAATATTAATATTATAGTTCATATTGATAATAATTATATTCAAAAGTTTAAAATTATATGAATATATTTTTATGACAAAACTTATGCCATCAAATGCCTGTGGGTCAAATGTGAGGGTTAACAAGCTGAAAGCTGCTCTCGAGTCCACACTAGCCTTAAAAAAACAACAAAAATTAGATTAAATCACAAATAATAAATACATCAAGGATTTAATGTCACAATGTAGAGTAAAAGACCCAAACAACATTATTAAACTGTGTCTGTTTACTTCTGCATTCTGGTTTCTTGATATACCAACTCTGGATTTTTGTTAAACAAAAACATCATTCCATGTCCATGTCAGAGTGTAACCTTCAGCTTCTGCAAAAAAAAGTATGCAACCAAACTTATATTGCATTGAGTACAAAACTAAAGGTATTTTCCTCTTTCCAGAGTTATTCCTTTGTTGCAAATTTCTTCCACTGCCTTGCTTTATAGTTCTATTCCTATAAACACTTTCTGTAAAAGAGCTAAAACATTCAGTGCTTTAATTAGGAAATACACAATATCCATTATGAGGCAAATCAATGAAGCAATTTAATAAAACATGATCTTATTTCAATATTATTGAATGTAAAATCACTATCCCCAGTTCATTAGTTCATTTTTCTAAAACTAACGTGTTATATTTTCTTTAGGTCACAGATCCATCAAATTTAACACTGATTATATTATGTCATATTACTCATACTGTCATGTTTAATTTTTAAAAGGTTTGTTGTATTAAATATCACTGTATTAAAAACTAATTGGTTACTGTACAGTGCTGTTGTAAGGATTAGATCTATTGTATTTTGTATGTTATGGTTTACCAAATGAACTCTGCCTAGTGGCTTCAAAATGGTCCTTTACTCTTTAGCACAAGTGTATGGTGCATTTTTCATGCTTTTGTTTTACATTTGTTTTTAAAAGACATTTATCGAGGTGCAGGAATATATTGGAATATTAAGACTACAATACAAAGTCTATCTGGTGTCATGTGGTATACCGATTATTCAAATAAAATGTAACTACCACGGTTGCATGATCTTACATTTGTCATTTCATCTCAGATATAGTTAGCAACGAATGAAGAACTTTCTGCATGAGTGTATAAAAGTGTATGCATGGTGGCCTGCGACAGACTGGCAACCTATTGACTGTTGATCCTCACCTTGAATCCAGTGTTTCGAGGATAGGCTGCAGAAAAGACACAAATATTTTAGTCTGCATGTGGTTAGACTTTAACACATGGAGATGAAGATGATCAGCTTTGCATAACATGCTGAGTGCTGCATATAAGAAAAAAAATAGGATCTTTTCATTCCATTGTATTGAAGAAAGTGACACCACAGCCTTCAGGGCAAAGCACAGCAGGCTTGGGGGGTTTCTGACCACAGGCTACTTCATAAACAGCATGCATAATGGAAATGGTTCTGTTTGCAGCATGATAAGGCCATTATGTATATAGTAGGTATTTCTGCATTGTGAAAAAAAATGAAATATTTTTGTCGAATTTCTAAGCAGATGTGTTTGATTGTAATAAAATTTCAGTCAACTTTAACGTATAGCACCTTTAGCAAAATGTATAATCATATATTACTGTTAATAAAGGTTTTAAAATAATAAAATAATCTAATTGCACCATAGTACTATCGTATTTATGGTTGGTTCCACATTAACAGTCGAAAGATCTATGTGGAGAGTTAAACTGAGGGATGTTAAATACATCATGAAAATGTATTTGGACTGTTATTAATATTAACATTCTGCTACAATGCTTTCTGGCTACAAACCTCAAAAACAGTTTTACAACCTATTTATTTATTTACAGTATTTTTCTTAATTCATTTATTCATTCATGTATTTTCAAACAAAAAAAGCCAAGGCACTTAAAGACGCTAAAAAAAAAAGTCAATATATTTTTCTAGTTTTATTAAAATAGTGGTTATATTTTTGGTTACATTACCTTTTCTTTAGGCTAAATAACTTTGGATTAGTAAAAATACTGCATCACATAGTAAGCACAATGGTTTGACATTCACATTTGGTTAACAAATTTTCACTTCTGTCAGGAAAAAAAAAAGATCACAGATCCCATTTTTACACTTCTCCCACACACATGGGCAATAAAGCTAAAGGTTGCAGACAAAAAAAGAAATACACAAACAAACTTGTAGTATGCTACACTCATGAGAAAAAACAGGACTGATCTGAGGTGAGAAATAGGAAAGTTTAAATGGTCTGTGCTTAATGAGTTCCAGGTGTTAGTACTCTGGAGAGTTACGGGCAAGTTGCCCATGCTGGATCTCTGACAATCCGTAAATATCTTAATGCATTGAATTTGATTAGTGGATAATGCATTCATTGTTCAGTAACTGCTTAATCCTGGTCAGGTTTGTTGCAGATCCAGCACTTATGCCAGGAACTGTGGGGGGAGAAGGTCACACACATCATGTAAATGTATAAAAGAACCATCTAGTACTTGTTTCTTAGAAAATGTTTGAACAATCTTGAGCATCACGTTAATTATTGTGCTGAGTTTCTTTGGTGATATTTTAGAGAATGTTAAACATCGCATTTCATGTTTACTCCCCATTTGCTATTATAATAACCTTTATTCTTATTGGAAGACGTTCCACTAGATTATGGTGTGTGTTTATGGAGATATGTGTTCCTTCATCTACATTATCTCACAAAAGTAAGTATACCCCTCACATTTCAGCAAGTAGTTTAGTATATCTTTTTTAGGGGATAATACAATGTTCCCTGGTGGTCTAGTGGTTAGGATGCGGCGCTCTCACTGCTGCAGCCCGGGTTCGATCCCCGTTCAGGAAACCAACCCCAGCCATTAGGGTTGCACAAGCCTTAGTGCCGGTCCCAAGCCCTGATAAATGGGGAGGCTTGCGTTAGGAAGGGCATCCAGCGTAAAAACATGTGCCAAATCAAACATGTTGATGGTCCGCTGTGGCGACCCCAAATGGGAGAAGCCGAAAGAAAGTTTTTTTCTATACAATAGAAATGATACTTGGATTTATTTTCTATGTGCAGCTTTACCATCCTCTGAAAATAACGTGATATATAGCCATTATTGAAATAGCTGGCAAAAATGTGAGTACACTCTAAGTGATTAGAGCTGTATATGTTGTTTACTGTAGAAAGCGACAAGTTCTATTTATCATGTTTATGTTTTTGTCTGCTTGGCAGGACCATACAAATGGCATCTTGTATTAGAGAAGTTAAAAAAGTTGGTGCTTTGAGTACAATTCTCTCATACTCACCACTGAATGTTAAACGTGGCACCTCATGACAAAGTATTCTCTGAGGATTTAAGAATTAGAATTGTTGCTCTACACAAAGATGGCCGAGGCTATAAGAAGATCACCCTGAAACTGAGTTACAGTACAGTGGCCAGGGTCATGCAGAGGTTTTCCAAGACAGGCTCAATTTGATAATTTAACTTAATTTAAGGTTCTTCTCTGGATCTTACTGAGTTTTTAAGAGTCAGTAATAAAGTCATGCTAAGAGTCATCTCCATAGCAACTGTCCATCTTCCAAATAGATCAATTCCTTTCCCGCAATCACCCATTCCGGACCGATGTGGATGAGCACTTTAGGTTTACGGTGTCAGTAGATCTCTCTATCCAGCATTAAACTACTTGCTTTACACCTCTCTAAATCACCACCTCCATCAAAAACAAAATACTGCCTTGTTGACAAACAGAAACAGAAGACAAACAGAAGTTTATGTGGGAAGGAAAATGTGCAATAAAGTGTCAGTTTGTTTGGTTTTTCCTATTGCAGATGGTATGTTTTTAATAACACACTCAAAAAGAAATATGAGCACGACCCAAAATCCTGGCAGGGGAAAGATGCAAAGAGAAGCAGCACATCCAACACATGTAGCAGTTGCCTGAATCATAGCAATGATGATAATTGACAGCTCCTATAGTGCCAGTTTGAAGAGCAGAAAAGTCACCTACAAACCTACAGAAAGGTGACCTACAAACCTTATCTAAGGAGTCTTTGGTTATGTTTGCTTTCTCTATCCAATATGGGACGGTTCACACTAATATCTGCATATGCAAGTTACAACATTTGCATTTAAATAGCATGTAAACATATGTTAAAAAAATAAAATAAAAAAAAATTACAAATACCTCTGTATTTGTGACACCTGGTTTTGGTAGAGGGTTTGTTTTTTTTAAGTACATCTCTCCATTAGGAAAACCAAAATAACAAAAAAAAAAATCTCTTTAACAGACTTTTGCTAGTCCAGGGGACTAGTCAATATAGTGGAAAAAACTGTGATGCAAACTTATGCCCATTTATATTTGCCTCTAAGAACAAAGTAACCATTGTGGCCAGTATTGTGAAAAAGGCAGATTCAGACTCACTTCCTTGCAAGTTAAACATGGTGGAAAACCTCCCAGATGCTACTGTAGAGATCCCATCATCCATTTATCATTAAGCTATAAGGAGCTTTTGTAGTGCGTTTCAGAATTAATGATTTCTGCTGAACAACCAGCTTATCCACACAGGTGCGTTTTAAGAATGGATACTTCCTAGCACACTGTTATATGATACACAGGGTTTTTGTTTTGCACATTTATTGCACTGATTTATTTACCTTCATTGTTAAAAGTGCAAGATAAAAACTTGAAATTTAATTTTGTAGCCTCAGTGTGGCTATTGAGTACACACATTATTGCCTGCCCAAATAAAACATGAGCCTATAGGCTTTTGCTTTAACTATATAAAAATAAAACTAGTCAGCAACCTTTATAAAATACTGGTTGACTACTAAACTTACTAGTCATGTGTAGTAGGTCTTTTGATCGGCTGGTTCCTTTGTGTGAAGGAAATGCAATATGTATAATTATTGTTTGAGCATTCCCTGATTTATTATTACAATGTTAAAATATATGTTACATACTCTATGAGTAAATCAGTGCTATGGAGAAGATATATAACAGAGGAACACCAGAGAGTAAGACTAAGCAAGTAACACGGAAGGAAACTGATCTCATAAGACAATTTTTTGGATTTGAAATACAATATCTTCTGTGGTCTGGTTTTGTTGAAATACATATATATGAGGGCAGATATAGGGGACATGGTAGCTCAGTGATTAAGATGTTGGACTTCACATCGAAAGTTCAAATTCCAACACCACTAAGCTGCCATTGTTGGGCTAATGAGCAAGGCCCTTAACCCTCATCTGCTCAGTTGTATGAATGAGATAATTGTAAATCATTCTGGATAAGGGCACCTGCCACATATCGTAAATGTATTTAACTTTAATTTTTGTATTTTGTCAAAAGACTACAAGCCGGAGAACATGTTATAAAAACATAATCTGGTTTGTTTGAACTATAAGCACCAACAGATGAACAAGGCAAGCTCAGCCTCCAGCTAATGCTCACTTTGCACCCTCATTACAGATGTCCCTAAAGAGACTCACCTATAAAGAGGCTGGTCCCTGAGACACACTGAAGTGCACTAACCATGGAACAAACTATTTCCCCAAGCACTTGGCTCTGTCACTTCACCTATTCCCACTAGCAGTCATGCAAGCTGGCAGGAATACCATGCATGGCTGAACCAATCTCTTTTCACAATGTGTTCTATTAATAAATGCACCCTCCAGGGTTTACACTGCTACTCTCAAATGTTTTAGTTGTTGTTTTTTTTAAGCCATGCCCCTGGCAGTGTCCCGTCGTAGTGAGTTCACACCTCATAATCATTGAGTGATGTTCAAGTTGTGGCTACATGGTGTGTTTGAAGATGCTGAGTTGTGGGATCGTGGCCATTTGGCTGGCCTGCGCTCACCTGCATTCACTATGATGCAGCTCATCCAGCTGAGGGTCAGCCATTACTCTCTCTTTCTCTTACTCTCTTTCATTCAGACACACAAACACATACACACCTACAGTACATGCTGGCCTGAGATATGAGTGCGAGCCAGACAGAAATGTTGAATGCTGGTCTTCACATGATAGACCATAGGACTGGTTGCATCAGTGCTTATTATTTATATCATCTTGATCCCACTGTGTTTTCAGATTTTTTTTCTTTTTTTTTTTTCGGAAGTATAGGAAAAATTTCAAAAATGTGCATATATTTAATGCAGTTTATCAAAGCTACAGTATGCAAATCACTGATTGGAGTATAAAATTGCCTGAGGAAAAATTAAAAGTTTATTCTAAAGTGAAGCCACAAGGCACATAAGTCTAATTAAACACAATTTTGCATGATATTATAAGGTTATACGGATAAAAACATAATCAATCATTTTTAAATTAAACAAATCTAGTTAGGGATGTGCTAATACACAATTTATACTTATTTCTGAAATGTCTATAATAAAAAAAAAAATCTATTTGTACTATATCACACAAATTGAAATATAATTTATGAACTTTTACAAGTTTTATTTATTGTTGGAAATATATACAAGTCGAATAAACTTTATTATTTTTTAATTGTCAATACAATTATTATTTTATCACATTATAATCAAATATAATACATTATGAAACAAAGTATTTATAATATGTCATTAGAAGGCACATTAATTGATAAAATACTTTACCCATTGCCCTCATTGAACATTTGCCAAAAAAATAAAAGCTATTTTAAATAAAAAATTGTCATATTAGTCAACATGTTATAAGTAAATTAACTTTCTGTTTTATACTTATTTGCATTGGTGTTTCATTCTTAAAAAGAATCCACAAAGATTCTTGTGCTACTTCAGATTTCAATGTGTAATTCTTGTAAACTAGCTGTTTCGTCACATACATGAAATCATGAGTGTGTGTTGGTTTTACAGACCCCAGAAAATGCGTATACCTCATAACTGTCTTTCATGCAAAGTCAAAGAACTTTTGCTGCTTTTTGCAGCATACTTTCTGACGGGATAAATACATTTCAGATTAGTTCATGAGAATGTTAGCAGGCAAAAGCATGTGTCAACATAGACACAAAACCATTAATAAACAATAATTACAAAAAGAATGAAATACAAATGACTATCAACCTCTTACCCTTTAAAACAATATATGACTTCTCGATCAATGAAGATTCCAGATTTATTACTCGGAAACAATGAGAGGACTGACGAGCAGCTAATGCAACAAATTGGGAGTGATGAACAAGCATAGACCTCCTTGTTGCTAAATAAAAGATTAGGTGGCATGCTGCAGACGGATAATGGCATTAATGTCATCGATCCGGCCAGGAAGAGATGGATAGCGATAGGAAGGAAACCGGCCTTCTAGCCTATGGTCTGATTCGAGAGTGTCTGAGGCCTGCATCTGCAGCACACACAAACAAATACGCACATTGTTTTGCATCACTGTAACTGAACACTGCTTTGATTGCAGTGAAAGTAATTTAGCATTATTGAATTTAACATTATATAATATCACATACACACAGTCACACAGTGCCTTCTCACAAAGAGCTGATCTGGAAGATTTAGGGCACCACACACAGCTAAAGTGGGATGGTAAAATGTAGTGTAAAATAACACCAACATCATAAAAAGAAAATGATGTCCATTATATACATAAAAAAGATGTGTATGATCGGGTGATGATCTAATGATTAAGGCCCTCAGCAGAGTGGATAAGGCCATTGGAAATTCCAGGAAACCTATCAAAGGTATCTGTGATGATCTAGAGAGGAACGCGCAGCAAGCCTGCAGGGCAGCAGAATAAGCCAGGCACTGAACATGCTGCTCAAGGCTATGCTGTAAAAAAAAAAAAAAAGAAAGACGAGGTTACAGTGGTTTTCCCTTCCTTTCTTTTTGTGCTGGGTAAAGACAGAGGGTTTAATCCCCCATACACTTCACTTTCCACCTGAACATTTTAGGAAATCATCAGCTAAATTGGATCAATAAGTAATTAACACCTACTTTCTTTGTGCCGACCCTTCGCTGCCGGCACTAATACTTGCCTTTGCTTTCAGTCTTAAGCAATTGCAATCAGAAAGTCCACCTATTTGCTGAGCTGAGCTCCATTTTTTTCTGTACTCATGGTTCTTGCAGTACGGGCACTTCACAAAGGAAATGAGGAGCTATCGATCAGCGAGGCACTACAATAGAGCTGAGCTCTCTATCTCACTCCAATGGGAATGGTGTTCATAAATTTTCTCAGTTTTGCTTCATATGCTTGAGAAAATAATTAGACAGGAAGCAATATTACACACGAAACCCTCCTTCACCTTATGCAGGTTATGCAATGCGGACTCAACTTTATAGGCCTGTGATTATTGGTTCTTATAAACCCGTGACATGGATTATTTTCAACTCATCATCCGCTTATCATTTTAAGATTAAATAAATGCCTGGTCCTGTTTAGATAAGTGGTTTTAAAAGTGTTTTTTCGTTTTTACCCACAAGAAATTTCCTTTGCATTAGGACTGGCATCAAGATAAAGTGAAAGCATTGTTTTTTTATTTCATGTGGATGCAAACTGGTGGTTTTAAGTGAAGCTTGTAGGAAAGTTTCTCACACATACACACACATCTCTTAATAATTAGTAATGACTAAATTAACTAATCAATTAAAAACTTGACTGATAAAACTAAGGTTGTGAAAATGTCAAAGTTTCACATTTAAGAATTGAAAAAATATACCAGACACAGATAGATATTACTGCACAGACACAGGCAGTGTCAGACTGCACCCCTAAAAAGGAATGAGTAATAGTTGTTAGGTGTTTTATAATTGTCTGCTCAAACCCTCTAAGTGCTTCCCTTTTCCCATTTTGCTTGGAGCATAAACCAAAAGAAAGTTCACTGCTATTAACTAATCTTTACAACAGGTTTTTTATTTCAACCCAAGACATTGTTCAGGCTCTAGAGACCCCTATCATCAATCTGATCAAGAATCAGTGGGGTTGAATTATTGATATTGTGCCGTCATCAATTATGGGAGGTTCATTTGTGAGAAGACGAATGATTTCACTACAACAAGAGTCAATGGCTTCACATGAGAGCAAGGCTCGGAGAGCATGGCCGTTAGTACCCCCATGTCCCTGATTGCAACCTCGTTTCGTGTAAAATTAGCAGGAATATTTCACAGAAGTGTAAACCAAATTGCTGGGTTTCATTTGGGCAGGCTAAGAGTGCTAATCCTATTACTCAATACAAATGTTGAGAGACAGATATTGAATAGCACAATTGTTTATTACATGTTAATCAAGTATAAATAAGAACCTCATATAAAAACTGGACTATATATATGGTAGAAATCAGATGATAATACATGACAGGTAAATTATTAAATGGTTGTGGGCTTTGAATACATGATATTTATGACATAGCTTGTATTGGATTAGAATGCTGGTTTTAAACTGTTGTCATAGAGTACTCTCTGTCTTGCACATTTTTTATGTATTTTTTCTTCTTTGTCATCTAATACAAAGAATGGCTTAGCTGATAAGTTGAATCAAATTAGCTAATTAAATAAATCAGGTGTAAATAGAGCAGTGAAATAACTTGTGTATGTATGTAAAGGACAAGAGGTATTTCAGGACCAGGTTTGAGAACATCTGGATTAGCATGACCAACCTTTTAGTTAAATGACATATTCTAAGTAGTGCTACATTAAAACATTTTCCTGTTTTTCCTTGAGCAACAGATTTTGTAATGTACATTGAATAATATTCATAATGCAAATGTTTTGAGGCTAGGCTACACTTTGACACTATTTCTGTCACTTTCTCACAGTTGTGACAAAGACTAGTGCTGTGGAAGGTAAGTAATGAAATCACTGTATAAGGTAATTAAGGTAGCGGATTTCACCGTAAGCCTGACTGTGTGCTGAGGAAGCTTCAGCGATGCACTTACTAATGGTCTTCCTGTATATACCTGACCCGAGGTCATTTATTTGATATAGCCCCATGTTCCGGTTGTGTGTGGGCTAGTTCACAAAAGGGCAATTTGCAGATAAAGACTTTGTAATGGAAAAGTGAGAACATGCACAGGGGAAAGATGTAGGTGACTTCACACGGCAGTAAACAGAGACTTGTGAAATGTCAGCACACCACTCTTTCGGAGAGGAGAGGCATTGGCTCCGGCATTCAATCTAAAGCTAGCCCTCTTCCTTCATCCTTCTTTCGCCTAATCACAGCAGAAGAGTCGTGGCCTGCCAGGAACAGCCTTTACATTTTAATCAAAGCATTCTCCTAAGGTTAAGTAAGCCCTCAACAAAAAGGAGACAGACGGGGCGAAAAAGAAAAAGGACAAGGACAGATTTAGTTGTGGCTTGAATAAAACAAGACGGGTCTAGTTACACGTTGCATCGAAGCCTGCCCTGGCCTTTGTTTCATGTAAAGTTTCAGAGAAAAAAATCTCTAATTTACAGCCTAAATATGTTTAGCCTACAGCCTACACATACATAATAATCCTTTATAAGTTTGGTGTCCTTAGTTTAGGCTTTGAACTCAGGGTGCTATGTTGATTTTCTAGCACCTCAAATGATATAATTCTTTTCTGAAATTATATAAAAAATAAAAAAAAAACAGTGACAAAACCCTCAGTGATGAAATGGAGAATATAATCCTCTCAAGGACAATGTTTGCAGTTAAAAAACTTATATAAAAATGCGAGAAAAAAAAAATCTACAATGGATAGAATCAGAATGTTTTTATTTCATTTTCTTTTATATTTCCAATCCAGATAATAAGGTTAATGGAAGCATTAGTAGCATTGATAAACATACATATAATCAATGAGTGTGTGCATCATAATACATGTACATATTATATATTATACTCTATCTATCTATCTATATACAGGGAGTGCAGAATTATTAGGCAAGTTGTATTTTTGAGGATTAATTTTATTTGAGGAATATTTCCAATCCAGATAATAAGGTTAATGGAAGCATTAGTAGCATTGATAAACATACATATAATCAATGAGTGTGTGCATCATAATACATGTACATATTATATATTATACTCTATCTATCTATCTATATACAGGGAGTGCAGAATTATTAGGCAAGTTGTATTTTTGAGGATTAATTTTATTTGAGGATTTAATTTGAACAACAACCATGTTCTCAATAAACACGAAAAACTCATTAATATCAAAGCTGAATATTTTTGGAAGTAGTTTTTAGTTTTAGCTATTTTAGGGGGATATCTGTGTGTGCAGGTGACTATTACTGTGCATAATTATTAGGCAACTTAACAAAAAACAAATTTATACCCATTTCAATTATTTATTTTTACCAGTGAAACCAATATAACATCTCAACATTCACAAATATACATTTCTGACATTCAAAAACCAAACAAAAACAAATCAGTGACCAATATAGCCACCTTTCTTTGCAAGGACACTCAAAAGCCTGCCATCCATGGATTCTGTCAGTGTTTTGATCTGTTCACCATCAACATTGCGTGCAGCAGCAACCACAGCCTCCCAGACACTGTTCAGAGAGGTGTACTGTTTTCCCTCCTTGTAAATCGCACATTTGATGATGGACCACAGGTTCTCAATGGGGTTCAGATCAGGTGAACAAGGAGGCCATATCATTAGATTTTCTTCTTTTATACCCTTTCTTGCCAGCCACGCTGTGGAGTACTTGGACGTGTGTGATGGAGCATTGTCCTGCATGAAAATCATGTTTTTCTTGAAGGATGCAGACTTCTTCCTGTACCACTGCTTGAAGAAGGTGTCTTCCAGAAACTGGCAGTAGGACTGGGAGTTCAGCTTGACTCCATCCTCAACCCGAAAAGGCCCCACAAGCTCATCTTTGATGATACCAGCCCAAACCAGTACTCCACCTCCACCTTGCTGGCGTCTGAGTCAGACTGGAGCTCTCTGCCCTTTACCAATCCAGCCACGGGCCCATCCATCTGGCCCATCAAGACTCACTCTCATTTCATCAGTCCATAAAACCTTAGAAAAATCAGTCTTGAGATATTTCTTGGCCCAGTCTTGACCTTTCAGCTTGTGTGTCTTGTTCAGTGGTGGTCGACTTTCTGCCTTTCTTACCTTGGCCATGTCTCTGAGTATTGCACACCTTGTGCTTTTGGGCACTCCAGTGATGTTGCAGCTCTGAAATATGGCCAAACTGGTGGCAAGTGGCATCTTGGCAGCTGCACGCTTGACTTTTCTCAGTTCACGGGCAGTTATTTTGCACCTTGGTTTTTCCACACGCTTCTTGCGACCCTGTTGACTATTTTGAATGAAACGCTTGATTGTTCGATGATCACGCTTCAGAAGCTTGGCTATTTTAAGACTGCTGCATCCCTCTGCAATATATCTCACTATTTTTGACTTTTCTGAGCCTGTCAAGTCCTTCTTTTGACCCATTTTGCCAAAGGAAAGGAAGTTGCCTAATAATTATGCACACCTGATATAGGGTGTTGATGTCATTAGACCACACCCCTTCTCATTACAGAGATGCACATCACCTAATATGCTTAATTGGTAGTAGGCTTTCCAGCATATACAGCTTGGAGTAAGACAACATGCATAACGAGGATGATGTGGTCAAAATACTCATTTGCCTAATAATTCTGCACTCCCTGTATATATATATATATATATATATATATATATATAAAATGCACACATTAATACATCTGAGCTTCAATTTTTTATGCCTATGGAGAAGGAAAGAAAGTGATTTGGTCTTGGATATAGTTAAAAATCCATTTTCAAGAAAAGCTAGACATCGTGAGGAGGTCGGTCAACCCCGAAGCTAGCTAGCTTGTCTCAGCCGAGGAAAGGGTTTGTTCGCCACTTCCAGTTCAGTAAATACGAGCGGTACCACTGGCCTACAGCCTCTGAGGAGCGGTGCATATTATGAGTCAGCATCTCTGGTATTTTATTCAAATCTTTTTTGTCATGTTATTCAACAAATATTGATTCTGAACTGCTCCAGATGATGTAGGTTCACAGTTGCGGTGGTAGTGTAAAGGTTTGGAGTTGTCTTAACTGAGCTTCATGCTTTATTAAAGTGGTATTCACCCTCCATATGCAAAATCTGTTTTTCTGTAATGTCACACATTATATTGCGTTTTTGTATAGTATTGATTTTTTTTTATAATTGTGACGTGATATTGGCGGTATTAAGAGGTGAATAAAGTCGGGTAAAGTCCCACTAAAGGGTAGTAGTAATAGTAGCAAAATGTTTATATTATTGATATTATGTGTTGCATACTGTCTATTACAGTTGTGCCAGACTGTCTTCATGCACCCTAAACTGCACCCTCACACATGTCCTCCATCTAAACCTGCTGTCTACCAGCTACACTTACAATGTAGCATTTGTATATTACGTGCAATGTTTCAATGTAAGAATTGTAATTGGACTGTGTTGTTTGCAATGTGTTTTGAATGTATCATATTGTAAACAAGCACTCAGACAAATACAAAGGCATATAAATGTATTTGGCAAATAAAAAGTATTTAAGATTCCAGCAATTGGCTTGACCTTGGCCTTCACCAGTGTTTAGTGGTATTGAATAAATAATTAAATAAATGAAAAAAAAAATTATTTATTAATGAAAATAATTAACCCATAAACTTACTGTCATGTAATACAAGGATAAATTGATGAAAATGCAGTAAAGCACCTTAATTAAGAAGCCAGCAAAATACAAAACAATAATACAAAATTGCGGTCGAAAACGGGCCAAGTTTGGAATGATTTACAAACAGAATAGAACAGGAGCAGAAATATTTCAGCAAAAAAATGGAACTCAACAATAGCAATCAAGGAATAAAAAATTATTGTTACATTTACAACATTTAGCAGACACTCGTATTCAGAGCGACTTACAAAGTGGTTGCAAACATCAAAGAAAAAAAATGTCAGTGAATGTATTATTTTGCATCACCTTTGTGAATGAAAGTTTCCTTATAGTGTGTGTCTGTCTAATTGTACCTGGGAGACTGAGAGCTGGAAAATGTGTGCAAGTGTGCGTAAGTAATTAAAGTACATATTTGTAGGCCACAATAGTTACTGGGAACTGGAGTGCCTACCTAGCGGACATTCACAGTTCAAAATAAAAAATAAAAAAAAATTAAAAAATATATAAAAATAAAAAAAATTATTATATAAGACCAAAACCTCAGCTAGTAAATATAATCATATGGTGGTATCATGTACAATAATTAGCAGGGAGTGGATGCAATTGAGGCGATATCTTTTCAGAAAGGCAGAGAATTAAGATAATTTCCTTTTGCGTTGCTAAAATATGCAGTTCCTTTCCAGTAAAAGTCTTGATAGAAGCTTGTGTTTTTCTAAAACATGTATTTACAATTTTGCATGGATTGTGCCTTTTCAGAAGTAAAATATTCCAATTTCATATGCACTTATGCACCATGATACCATCAGGGATGCATACTTTCAAACTGAACACTGAAGACAAGTCAAATGGTCTCGCTCTTCTTTAGTATGGAGGATGCGGTATACAGTACATAGTTTCTAAAAAAAATTAATTAGTTTTTACAGAAAGGCAGAGAATAAAGATAATTTCCTTTTGCGTTGCTAAAATATGCAGTTCCTTTCCAGTAAAAGTCTTGATAGAAGCATGTGTTTTTCTAAAACATGTATTTACAATTTTGCATGGATTGTGCCTTTTCAGAAGTAAAATATTCCAATTTCATATGCACTAATGCACCACGATACCATCAGGGATGCATACTTTCAAACTGAACACTGAAGACAAGTCAAATGGTCTCGCTCTTCTTTAGTATGGAGGATGCGGTATACAGTACATAGTTTCTAAAAAAAATTAATTAGTTTGACCAAAGAACAGTTTTCCACTTTGCCTCAGTCCATTAAAAATGAGCTTTGGGCAATAACAGATTTCTGCACTTCTGGGTCATATTCACATATAGCTTCTTCTTTGCATGATTGAGTTTGAGCAAATGACTTGCATTTGTGGATGACACAGTCGTCTGGGTTCGCAAACAATAATTTCTGAATTGTTTCTGAGCCCATGCAATGACTTCCATTACAGAACAATGCCAGTTTTTGATGCTGTGCTGCCTTGCTGAAAGGCCCTAAAGATCTATTGCACATACAGAATTCACCAGATTTTCTGAATATTTGCAATTGTAGAAGATGTAAGTTTGCCCATAATTGTGGGTGACTCTGTCTCTCTTAAATACTCTTTGTTTTCTCCTATTCCTAATTAACCTAATTAGTTCCTCCAGCTGATTTTTTTTTGTTTGTTTTTTTTAGTTTTGAAGACCTTTTTGAGATGTGCCGCAGCCATCAAATAAAAAATTACTTTGTTTTTATCCTTAAACAGTACATTTCTGATTTCTTATGTTTTTTATGTTATATAAAATTTGCAAACCATTGCATTCTCTTTTTATTTACATTTTACACAGCATTCCACATTTTTTGGAATTAAAGTTGCAATGTATGATTTATATATATAAAAACAAGTATGATTTAAATAAACATTTTTTTTTATTTACATGTAACCTACATATTAATAGTCTGTATGGGATTTAATGATCCCATGAGCCATACAACATTTAATGGTTACTTAAAAAAAAAAAGGCAAATCACCTTAATAAATTGTTAGACATCTTTTTTTATAAACTATAAACCTTAAGATTAAGGCAAGCAAATTTCCCACCCACCTCTATATGTAGTAGCTAATTTATTTATACACAAAAACATTAATGTCATAATGATGACTATAAGTTTATAATGGGATTTTTGTTTATCATAAGCATTTTAAAGTTTATTATTGAAATGTTGTAGATTGGTGTGCATTTTGCTGCTGAACCCTTACTTAATAGAACTGTTGAACACTCGGGGGATATGAAAAACCAATGGAAAGTTACTAAGTAGATAAAAAAGCAAACCAAAAAAAAAAAAAAAAAAAAAAAAAAAAAAAAAAAAAAAAAAAAAAAAAAAAAAAAAGAATACAAAAAATAAACAAACACAAAATCACTGCTTTTTTGCTAAAACATGTGATTGTTTTCTAATAACTGAAGTGTATGTTATAGGCAGAAAATTATTTTTTTCCTAATACCCTACACCTAAAAAAAATATTGTTTTGCTGAAGATTAATCCAGTTAATATTTTAAAAACTCATGTAAGCATTAATGCCTTACACATTTACAGATGAAGGAAGATGAATATAGATTTCTGCGTGATCCAGCCTTGAGGAGTCAGAAGTACCATAATGAACAGTGTGTACTGACAGATTGCTGATCCCTCAGGGGCCACCATACAACTGATGTTCGGACACTTTGGAAATTAGACCACAAATCAAAGCTTGATTATTCACACAAGCAGGTTTCCTTCCTGGTCTTACCAATTTCTATTGAAGTGTGGTGTTTTATTTCCACATTTCTATTTTAAATCGCCATGCATTGAAGAACACTGTAACATTAACAATATATTGCATTATACATCTTAACAGAAAAAGATAAAAATAAATACAGCACAAACTGACTGAAACTGACATTTAGATTACACAAGTATATTCTTCATACTTCCTACTCATACAGCTTAAACTGTTTCAAGCTCAAAGTGAAATTTGAAAAGAGCTAACAAATACAATCCCATTTACAATATTTTAATATGCTACATTGCGTACTGAATAGAATCTGACAAATAGTGAAAATGTTTAAGTTTCGCATTTATTTTCTAATTGAAAAGAATTCATTTCAAATTTTACTATTGACGAATAAGTTAAAAAGTAATATCACATACAAAATATTTACACACTGTTCTTAGTATTAGTATGATTAATTTCTGGTTTAATGACTGTATGCAGTGTATGCATGGATTCTGCAAGTTTATGTAAAACCTTATTATCTATATTAGATCAAATTGTTGGATGTCATGGCATGATAACAAACTTGCCTTCTGTTTCAAACAATTAGCATGACCAATATCACAAATTGACTTAGTTTTAGTGATATTGACCATTTACTTTATTTTTGTCAAAAGTTTATACATACTAAAATGAATAAATAAACAAGTAAATCAATTCGGTTTCATTACCCCACTGTATGTACTAAGCTATATTTAAATACCTTTATAATACATGGTATGTAAATTTACTATCAAAATCACTACTTTTTCTAAACAAGACTTCTAATGAACTTCTATTTGACATTCAAGTAATTTTTTTATTAGCATTTCAGCTACAGTATCACATCAAAATGAGTACACACCTCACATTTCAGCAACTATCTTATTATATTTTATCAAGGAACAAAACGATAGAAATGACACTTGGACATATATTTTAGAGTAGTCAATGTGCAGCTTGTATAGCAGTACAGATTTACTGTCCTCTAAAAAAAACTTAACATACAGCCATTATTGTCTAAATAACTGGCAAAGAAAATTGAGTACACCCTACAAATTTGTGTATATTGTGTAAGTACAATTCTCTTATACTGACAACTGAATGTCCAACAAGGCACCTCATGGCAAAGAACTGTGAGGATTTGAGAATTATAATTGTTGCTCTCCACAAAGCTGGCCCAGGCTATAAGAACGGTAACTCCCTAAAACTTACAGTGCTGTGGCCAGGATCATACAGAGGTTTTCCAAGACAGGTTCCATTGGGAACAGGCCTCGCAAGGGTTGATCAAAGAAGTGGAGTCCTCGTGCTGTGCATTAGTTGCAGAAGTTGAAGGTCTACTTGTCAGTGCTCAGACCATATGCCACACATGATTTGCATGGCCGTAATACCAAAAGGAAGCCTCTTCTGAAGCTGGTTTACAAGAAAGCCTGTCAACAGTTTTTTTTTAAGACAATCTGTCCAAGCGCATAAATTAAATTTTTGTCCTGAGGTCTGATGAAACTAATATAAACTTGTTTGCTCAGATGGTGTCCAGCATGTGTGGCGACCACCTGGTGAGAAGTACCAAGAAAATTATGTCTTGCCTACAGTCAAGCATGGTGATGGTAGCATCCAGGTCTTGTCTTGGGCTTCATGAGTGCTGCTAGTATTGGAGCGCTGCGATTCTTTGAGGAAAACATGGAACTGTGTTCTGTGACATTCTTAAGCAGAACATGGTACCCTCCCTTTCAGAAACTAGGCAGAACAACAGTTTTCCATCATTATAACAACCGCAAACACACTGCCAAGATGACAACTGCCTTGCTAAGGAAGCTGAAGATAAAGGTGTTGAGGCCAAGTATGTCTTCTGACCTGAACACTATTGAGCACCTGTGGGGCATCCTCAAGCATAAGGTTTGGAAGCACCATGTGTCTCACATCCAGGCACTCTGTGATTTCATTTTGGAGGAGTGAAAGATGATCCCAGCAACAACCTGTGCAGCTCTGGTAAATTCCATGACCAGGAGGATTAAGGCAGTGCTGGATAACAATGGTTCTCATACTTAATATTGACATTTGGACAGGAGGTTTGACATATTCACTTAGGGTGCCAGTTATTTAGACAATAGTGTCTCTTTGATTAGTTACAAGCTGCAAATTGACTACTCTGAAATATATCCACAGATATACAATTTTAATTTCTATAGTATTGTCCCTTGAGAAGATTTAAAAAAAATGGTTACTGGAATGTAAGGGGTGTACTATACTGTATATATAGCTGACACAGTACATAGTGAAATTAAACAATGTTTCTCCAGAACCCTGGTGCTACATAAATAACATAGAGCTACATCACACAACATAGAGCTACAAACAGACAAATAGAGCACAAAGCTAAAGACTAAAATTAAGTTTTCCCAGCCACAAAAAAGTGCATCCTAGTGCAAACAGACGATTCAAATTAAATAGAAAAAAGACAGATA
This sequence comes from Silurus asotus, assembly GCA_024362625.1. Classification (NCBI taxonomy): domain Eukaryota; kingdom Metazoa; phylum Chordata; class Actinopteri; order Siluriformes; family Siluridae; genus Silurus; species Silurus asotus. Next base: position 2,992,128 of record MU533908.1, read on the forward strand.
AAACCAGTATACAATCTGTATAATAGTTTAATTTAATGTCATTCTATTAGAATCAGTTGATTAGAATTTGTATTAGTATACAGTATTATAATTCTATTAATTCTTGTAGTAATTGGATATATTCTGCCCACTAGACTAGAACTAGAACACACATGTAATTATTTCTAAAAAAGAATTACGTTTTCAACTTATTATCATCAAATAGTTTTGGGTAATATTACTTATAGCTCACAGCCAAACTTGCTGTCAGCGGTACAATGTCCTACTTTAGAAAACTTTTTTAGAGGATATAAAAACTAGGGCTTTACAACATCTTCCCCTGAGAATTCCTGTATTTTTTAATTTACCTTAGTTTGCATTAATGCACCTTACTAGTTCCACATTAGCTTTTAAATTATGTCAGTAAGCACTTTTTAGAATGGTCAGTTAGGTTTGTGTATAACTAAAATGTGATTAGTCAGCAGCTCTCAAATGACTGGTGGACTGAATAATAAGCTGAAGTTCACAACTGCAGAGTGTGTAAAACTTGTTTGAGTGATGCACCTGCAATTTTATATAATTTTATATAGTTAATTCTAATAATAATTATTGCTCTTAATATTTCAAAATTTTAAACAGTAGTAATTCAAAAATTGTTCACTCATGAAAGAAATGATTTACTGACATGGCTGAACAAAAAAGGAGAGAATATCGACTGTTAAATAGATTCACTGAAGAAGGAAAAAGAAGAGAAAAGCAAATTTCAGTCAAGTTTGCTAGGATTCACTGATTGATGAGGCAAGAATGGAGTTAATCACATATGCACTGTAGCAAATTTAGCTCTCAAAAAGGGAAATATTTATAGGCCCGGGTTTGATCCCCAGTCAGAGAACCAACCCCAGCCATTAGGGTTGCATAAGCCTTAGTGCCGGTCCCAAGCCCGGATAAATGGGGAGGGTTGCGTTAGGAGGGGCATCCAGCGTAAAACATGTGCCAAATCAAAACATGCGGATGATCTGCTGTGGCGACCCCTAACGGGAGAAGCTGAAAGAAAAAAGGTTTTTATAATGGGTTGTAATTACTCAATTATTTTTAAATTAAGTAGTTGAATTAACGCTAATGGAATTACCGTTAACATTTTTTGGTCTGTTCGTCCACCAAACAGACAGTATAATCTTTTATTAATTCTACAAAAGCGGTACCCCCCCCGGCCAAGAAAGACAGCCCTTGCTGGCTTTTGGTATTTTGGACTGTTATTTTGGTTTTGTCTCCCTGCATTGCCCTGTATGCCTGTGCCTTCACCCTGGACTGTATAGAACTATGAGGGGCAGAGCAGAAACAAAACATAAAGAAAAAAAAAACAGTTCAAACCAGAGCAGAGGCAGTGCAGAACAGGGTACAGAGTCAGGTACAAAATCAGGTACAGATTTTGTCCTTAAATACTGGGAGGCACGGGAAAAACGGCAAGATGGCCGCCGACCTGGAAGTGCTTACCACGGAACCGGAAGTGCACGCCACGAAAACCAAAAGTGTGCACAGTGTGTCCGAAAGGTCCTGCCAGTATTACGATCAAATATTGCAGTGACTTTGAAATGTGAGTGCCACTCAGAGACAATCACTTATAAAAAATATTGCGTTTGATTAATGAGACAAACACAACATAGAACTAACCACACAAACTGAAGTATCCTTTAGAAGGCAGTTAGAAGTTCTGCCAGGTTCTCCTGAAGATCAGAGTAGGAGAAGTTCTTGAAGGTAAAGCTTGCCGGAAGATCTGCCTCAAATGGTTTGAGTCCCGTCTTGAAAAAGAGGGCAAGATGGCCGCCCCCCTGGAAGTGCTTACCACGGAACCGGAAGTGCGCACATTGTGTCCGGGAGGTCCTGCCAGTATTACGATCAAATATTGCAGTGACTTTGAAATGTGAGCGCCACTCAGAGACAATCACTTATAAAAAATATTGCGTTTGATTAATGAGACAAACACAACATAGAACTAACCACACAAACTGAAGAGTCCTTTAGAAGGCAGTTAGAAGTTCTGCCAGGTTCTCTTAAAGATCAGAGTAGGAGAATTTCTTGAAGGTAAAGCTTGCCGGAAGAACTGCCTCAAATGGTTTAAGTCCCGTCTTGAAGAAGAGTTCTTGAGCAACGATTGGTGGAATTTAAGACATTTTAATGGTCCCTGAGCCACACCCATGTTTGGTGGAATGGCCAATGCCAGGCATGAACTTTGGAAGGCGAAACCTCCTTTGTTCTTGGGTTTGTTGGGATTACCTGTTTATGCTTGGTTTGGAGAACTTATAAAGTTTTATCCAAAGTGTATTAAAACAGTACGGTAGACTTCATGATCATCTAACATGCACCATTATTTGAGGAATAGAGAGCAGATCATTTTTAAAATTAAGATTGAAAGAAAAGACACCTATAAAGCAGAGACACATTACCATACCAAGACATAAGCTTTTAAGGTATAACTTGTGTTAATACAATGTTATATTCTGGCATATAATTTGCACCCGGGTTTGGAAAATAAAGAACAGATCATTTTGAGATCATTTTGATATGAAGCATTAAATGAAAATACAGCATTAAAGCAGAAATACATTAATAAACCTTTAGAGTGTAGTTATTTCATGAGACAGAGTTAGTTATGAAAGGAGAAAAATACATACAATATATGTATATGTCGTATGGAATTTGGAACACTGTATTTAATATTTACCTAATGAAAATGCTCCCTTTTGGGTGTGTGTGTGTGTGTGTGTGTGTGTGTGTGTGTGTGTGTGTGTGCGCGCTGGGACATGAAGTCTAAATGACCCTTACCCAGATGCTACAGCATATATGCAGGTTCAAAGGCATAATTATATCAAACAAAAATAAAAATAAAATACAACAAATAAATGTAATTACAACATAACCATATAATAAAGCAAGCAAATACTACGTTTAAACCTATACTGCAAGTCAAAGATGGTGCTATGAGGAATTATAGTTATACAGGGTTGCAAATAGCATTGACTGAAACTGATTTAAGCACCTTATTCAAAGGTTCAAAAAGATCAATGATTTCTACAGGACGTCTGCTTGAAGCATTTTGTAAAACAGGAGAAATGAACAGAATATCCCAAATACAGTTACCACATCAATATCCAACAACATGGGGAGGTGTTTATTTCCAAACCCAAAATATGTACACTTTGTAGCTAAAAATGATGGTGCAACTCTGAAAAGAGTAAAAAGTGAGAATAAGAGTAGGAGGAGATGAAAAACAAGCAACAACAAGCTATTACAAGCCAGTGTTGCCTACCTTTGTCTCATATTTCAAATATTTAGACGCTCCCCGCTGTCTTTGTTTTAGCCTCCACAGAGCTTCTAAAATGTTAATGCTTACCATTGAAAAGTGCAAACTCTCAGTAGAAGGTCATCATTTTAGTTCTGAAACCACAGCGGGCATTACACATGCTTCTTTCATCTGTTTTTCTTCTTTCTTTCTTTCTTTCTTTCACAACTTACTTTAAGTTAAGGAAATAAATTCCCAGCTCAGAACATATCAAGATGGGCACATTGATTGCAATGGATGACCACTTTTTCCCAGTGGAACAGTATTGTGTATAAGTTATAAAATAAAGTTATTAAGCTTTCACTTTTGGAGATGTTGGTGGACTTTAAGTTCAACGGAAGAGAGATTATTCTTTCCTGACACTCTGTTGTCCGACAGAGCTATTTTAGACCCAGAACCAGCTGAATGTTTCCCTTTAAGTGAATTACTTAGAATATCATAGAGCACTTCATTGATTTAGCATTCCAGGATGTGCTACTGCAGGAAAGCCAGTGGTGCTTTAAGTATGCATTAAATAACCGAGTGATCGATCACTAGGTTACAGTATGCGTCAGAGCAACATGTTGAAACTAAATCACCAAACGTGAAATCTTTTTTAAATAAAGTGTAATAAAGAATCAGATCTATTCTGTGTTTAAGGCAGTCTTAGAGGTTGACCAATGACATTCGAAGAGATTTAAATTTGTCGTTGATTATTATTATTCCTTACAATTTTGGCAATAACATAATTTGTAGTAAGCACAAAGCTACGGCCTACTGCGAGTAGAAAGAAATAAAATATTTCACTAAACAGATTTGAAGGCCTCGGGGCTATTGCGATATTGTGATTTATATTTGTATGAATGAGGTGTAGCATGTAGCTGACCTACAGTAAGCTTGTGAAAGGCACCAGGTCATTTGTCACAGTTTTCATGGGTGTTGACCGTGAGACAAAGTACCACTGTTAGTTGTAATATACAGAGCACGGCTGAAGTCTGAAACCAATCGTTTTATATTGGTCTGTTTTAGGAACAGTGGGAACGACTGTGACTGAGGCATGACTGTCACATTAAAACAGTCACAATGAAGTAAACAGATCAATCAGCTAGGGGACTTATTTAAAAAGTGACCAGCATCACCAGACTATTAATGCCTTCTTGTTAATATTCTTGTAGCAGGCATGTCAGTTCACCATATGTGCTAGTTTAGTGTCCCATGTCATAAATCAATACGACCATTAGCCTGACATGATATAACATTGACAAATATATGTTATCAAAGTGTCACTGTTCTGAAGTAGGCGGTGGCTCGGTGGTTAAGTCTGTGGCTTAATGATTGGAAGGTTGGGTTCCAGGCCACAATATCACCAAGCTTGGTCTGGGGGCCTACAAGCCCCTAAAACCTTAATGCTCCAGGGGTGTTGTAACATGGCTGACCCTATGCGCTGACCACATCTTCCTAACATATCTGGGATATGTGCAAAAAGAATTTCACTGTGCTGCAAAGTACATGTGACGTATAAATCACATACATTTTTCTTTCTTTCTTTCTTTCTTTCTTTCTTTCTTTCTTTCTTTCTTTACTTTTTTCAAAGAAAATATCTTTTAAATACTGCTTAAGGAGTAACCCACAAGTATTTAAACTCTAAACAGTGGTATGTAATAACTCCTTTATGAGGATATACTTTAAAATGTATTGTGCTGGCCTAAAGTGGGATAAAGTTATACACTTTAACAAAACCTTCATTTGTTTTAAACCCCACTTTCAACAAGGTTTATTAAAGAAGGGGGAAATGAACACAAAAGGACACATGAAACAAACCGGGCAGTTTGACCAATTATTAATGAGAGCAGGACTTAGGTATCACATTCTGCCGCAGGCGAATTATAAAAAGATTCTATAATTAGCCACAATAACCAAGAAACGGTTAAACACGATAAACAAATCAGACACAGGTAAACAGAAAATCAGCCAAAACACACAAAGAACACAATCATCATCATAGAGGAGGATTGGGCATCGGGAGCACATGAAGCTTTAACAAAATGCAAGCTGCATGCATAACATGCTTTTAAAAGTTAAAACTTATCAGTTTGGCAGACAACAAGCAGAGGTAGCACCATGTCAGCTCAAAAAAGGAATCCTTGTTTCATGCTTTCCCGTCTTAATTTCAACCCAGAGCATCAGTAGGGAATAGGCCACAGGTGTACAGGGGTGGATCTTAACCTTGGGAGGAAAGGATAAACCCAATTATTACAAACAAGGACAACAAAACACACAGTAGTTAGTCAGCGGTTTGGATCAATTCTGAGCACAATAATATGTACTCCTTGTTATATTAAGCTACAGGTCTCCCTGCCTGTGTTCCCGCTACAGTGTTTATCTAGCACTGATTTCTACTCAATTGGTGGGAATTTAATTTTGCAGCAGTTGTGTCACTCTTGGCTCATTTAACAGCTCTTTGTATTGAAATCTGACTTGAAACAAAAAAAAAAAAAAAAGTCTAATAAATGTAAATGTACACACTATTCATGTCCATGTTTCTCTTGAGGCCAATTTGAGCGCAAGCTGTGATCCTGTCTCCACCATGATGGAGAACTGCATTAGAGATACAGTAACACATAAAAGCTTCTCAAACTCAAACTGTGATAGTCACAAAACCATGCTGCACCAGCACTTCTCTCCCCTTCATTTACCACAAGCTTTTCTCCCTGAGGTCATGTTCGAAAGTTTCTTCTTCTTTTTACACTTTTTCTTCAGTAGGTGCTGGTGTGAATTTCTTGCAAACGGCTTTATGCTGTTTTAGACTTTTGGAAAATTATGAGAAGTGTGAACAATTCAACAACATTGATGATGTCTACCTCTCAAACTATTATTGAAAAATCCTTTTAACAATTTGTTAACATTTACATTTATATAATTTATAGATGCCTTTGTATATAGTTGACATAAAAAGTTAAGTTGAACCTTGTTAAAAGTACAATCTAGCAGCTTGAAGCTGGAAATTATAACCATTCAGTCATTAGTGATAGGCTAATAGGCTAATAGGCTAATAAGCTAATGATAGGCTAATAACTATGGATATGTGAATGTTATGTTAATGATTTAGAAACACTTTTAAAGAACATTTTGTGACAGTTTTAAAAACATAAACTCATACTTATAAAACATATAAAAGCTATATCTCACCCGAAATGCACCATAAGAGCATGTCCAAATCTCCATCTCCTGCTTTAAATGACCAGTTTTAAACTAGAAGTAGGTTCAACTAAAGTTGGTAGTGTTTTACTGTTGTTGTAGTCTTATCTGAAAATGTCCAGAATGTCATTCACTTTTGCTCAATAGTTTTAGTTACTCTATAAAGTTTTAAAGAGTGTAGAAATTCATACTCTTTCTGAAAAAAAGATGACTTTAGTGTAAACCTGGATGTAGCTTGAGGCAAACCCCAAAAAGCATTTGTCAGACACCAAACCTGTCTATACTAATCAGCTACACAGGTATATTTAGAGAAAGGTTGATTATTAATATTACAACTTTTCTTTTGTATGTGTTTATGTTTTAGCATTTTATTAAAGAAAAAATGTAAGGCAGAATAAGGCACAATGCTTAAACTAATTCCAATCTCATGCCACTGAAACACATAAGGAGGTAAAGAGAAGAAGCAATGGTGGAATGATCAATGTGATTACTCTGAGGGCTATTGGTTTAGGGCAGGCACAGAATGAAGTGAAACAGACAAGCTGAAGTGCATTTCACTGATGTTATATCAGTTGAATAATAGTAGAAAATTGCATCAGGACCACAGAGAGAGAGGCGAAGAGAGAGGCAGAGGGACTGCCATAAAATCACCATAATACTGAGGTAGGAGTAACCACTACATCAGCTCTGTAGGACCCTCTTGGAGGATAACTATCTTTTGTTCTTCTTCAATACTTATTCTGGTCCTCATCCAGGAGTTTCTCTTGGGCTATGCAGCGATCAATGCCAATCCAGGGTTGGAAATTTGGTTAGAGTCACTAGGTCTAGCTGTAATTACATCATCCTCGGAATTCCCAGACACATTTTAGCTTGTGTTAAATATGGCTGTGACTGTTTGTGATCAATCTTTTCCTGCTAAAACTTCGTCACACAAACACTGAGCAAGTGGCAGCAATTAAACATACCCTAGCACTGCTCTTGGGGGATTTCTGCAAGAAAATGTCAAACAGGACATGGACATGATATGAGTGAATAATGGGCCCTGTGTGTCTGATCTGTTTGTCAGTCAATTGTTATTGTATTAAAGAGCTTAAGTTCGTGATTGAGTCGGAGGCAGATACGTGATTTCCTTGCTGTGTAGGACGGGAAGTGGATCGATAGATTTTGATCATATCCAGAGAATTGCATAAATGCGCCTAGGAGTGAAGAGCACGCCTCTGTTTTTAGAGCAGCACAACCTGAGAGATTGTCTGGGGGAGTATGAGGGGGCGAAAAGAGCAGAGGTTGAAGAAGGATCTTAATCATGGATGTTGCATTATGTGGTTGGTTGTTGCAGGAATGTATTTGGACGTATTTTGGGCTATGTTCACACAGATGAACAATAGCCAGTGATGTACAGTGCATCCTGAAAGTATTCACCTTTTTCCAAAATTAAATAAATTAATTATTTTCCTTAAAATTCTATGAACAATACCCCATAATGACCAGATGAAAAAAACTTTGGTTGAAATCTTTCACATTTTTTTACAAATAAAAAACAAACAAAACAAAAAAAACCCCAAAAAATACGTATGTAAGTATTAACAGCCTTTCCTCACTACGATGTTGAATCACCTTTGGCACCATATACAGCCTCAAATCTTTTGAGTATGATGCTACAAGCTTGGCACACCTATTTTTGGGCAGCCTTCCACATTTCTCTTTACAGAAGCTCTCAAGCTCCATGAGGTTGGATGGGGACCTTTAGTGCACATCCATTTTCAGATCCAGAGATGTTCATTCAGTACTGGCCAGCAGACTTGGACATTCAAAGAGTTGCTCCACTCTTTTCTTATCTTGGCTGTGTGCTTAAAGTCGTTTTCCTGTTAGAAGAAGAACCATCACCCAAGCCTGAGGTCCAGAGGGCTCAGGAGCAGATTTTTATCAAGATGTATTTGTACATTGCTGAATTCACCTTTCCATCAATCCTATTTAGTCTCCCAGTTCATGCCACTGAAAAACATCCTCACAATACTGCTTCACTGTAGGGATGTAGGGTGTTGGCCTGGTGATGAGCAATGCCTGGATTTCTCCAGACATGAGGAATTTACATTCAGGCAAAAAATTTACATCTTTCTTTCATCAGTGCAGAGAATTTTGTTTGTCAAGGTCTAAGAGACCTTCGGGTACCTTTTGGCAAACTTCAGGGGCGCTGCCATGTGCCTTTTACTAAGAAGTGGCTTCTGTCTGTCCACTCTGTCATATAGGCCTGGCTGGTGGAGTGCTGCAGCGAGTGTTATTCTTCCTGAAGATTCTTCTCTCTCTACAGAGAAATGCTGAAGCTCTTTCAGGATGACCTGATCTAGAAAGAGTCCTAATTGTTCTAAACTTCTTTCATTCATGGATGATGGAGGTCACTGTGCTCTTTAGGACCTACAATGTGCCTTGATACAATCCTGTCTCAGTCTCCAGACAATTCCTTGGACTTCATGGCTTGGTTTGTGCTCTGACATTCACTGTTAACTGTGGGACCTTAAATAGACAGGTGTGTGCCTTTCCAAATCATGTCTAATCAACTGAATTTATTACAGGTGAACTCCAATCAAGTTGTAGAAAAGTCTCGAGGATGATTAGTGGAAAAAGAATGCACCTGATCTTAGTTTTGAGTGTCATGGCAAATACTGTGAATGTACTTTCTTTCGGCTTCTCTCATTAGGGGTCGCCACAACGGATCCTCCACATGTTTGATTTGGCACATGTTTTACGCTGGATGCCCTTCCTAACGCACTGAGAGTGGCTTGGGATGGTTCCCTGACCGGTGATCAAACCCGGGTCGCAGCAGTGAGAGTACCTCAAACAAAGTCTTTTCACATTGTCATTATGAGGTATTGGTTGTAGAATTTTGAAGAAAATAATGAATTCAATACATTAGAATTTTTTTTTTAGAGCAAACTACAATATCTTGCCACTGGCATGTACAGGGCACTAAGTGTACTAGTGCTAGTAGTAGCGATAGTAGCAGTGACAGTGACAAGGCATGTGAGGAATCGATACAGTATAACAGCCCACTCAGTATTAGCAAATGTTTCAGTCATGTACCACTCGCACTCACAGGTAAAAAAAAAAATTCATGAAAAACATTACATTTTTCAGTATACTTGCTTTTTGTAATACATTGCTTAAATTGATTCCAGAAAGTTATAGAGACATTGTATATCGTTGCTTTTTGCTTATTTCAGTTCTCAAACCTCCTCTACCACTCCATTTTACACACATGCTATGGATTGCTGGGTGAGGTAGTACATGGTGGCCATGTTTGTGGACCTGTTTTACATTGGGACCTGTAGGATGGAGATTCTATTGTTGATATGACAATTAATGTAGCTTATGTTAGACAAGTATTAATTTAGCATTATTTAGCTTTATTTATTTAAAATAAATAAATAAATAAAATAACATAAAGAACTGATAAAGGCTGTTTATGGTAAATCATGTTTATGGTGATGATATGTGATTATTGTGCTATGACCGATGCATTAATGCTGTCTTCTGCTGTCTTCTGCATCACAAAGAAATTGTTGAATCAACACCTTTAGACTAACAATTTTAAAGGATTATATTGAAATGTAACGTTATGCTTTTTGTTCACTGCTTTATTGTAGAATTATTTTACAATCCACCATCCAGCTGAGTTTTTGTGATTGCTACACTTCCTGACTGCACAGCTTCTAATATAGTTATGCCTCTCCTTCTATCCTTAAATCAAAAGTTCTGGGAATGCTTTTTTTTTTCTTTCCTTTTTCAGACTGCTGGATCTGGATGATTAAATTGCTTTCTGAAATATTTTTAAATGGAAAATACAATGGGGGGAAATTCAATATCACACAAGCTTAGATCTATGACTTCAAATTCGATTATAGATTTTTACTACTAAAGCATTCAAAATTCCAATCACGCGTTAGTGACTCAAAACTCTTAAAACTGTTGTTTCATTTGAATTCAGAAAGCCCAGAAATAATTTCAGTTAATCTAAATATTATGACCCATTATTGTGGATTATGATAGACATGGTGATCATTAGCAGTAATAATTGCACTGTAGTTTGCACAGTATGTAAAAAATGCCATGAATTACATGCATTAATTAGACTTGATTCCCTGTATAAAGCAATTCAATGATATCCAACAGGATAAAACAATGAAACAAGTATGTGTACACATATAAGGTCACATTAAAATCAAACATGGGAATTATAATTTTTTTTATTAAGTAAAAATGCTAATGAAATGTGCTTGATGTGATTTGACCTCATAAAAAACATAAAGCTTTGACTCTTTACTGCTTTATAAGAAATATCTCGTCGAAAAAAGTTACGGAAGACGAGCATTTATTCGGCGCATCTGAAATTAGCACGCATCAAACCGAAAAGAATATGTTGAGACAGACGCTTTTTATTCACTTCCCCTTATATCCAGTGCACCACAAATACTCTCAGCATAAACCTCGCTCTCATCCGGGAGTTGGGTAACACCTACAGGCAGATCGCTCTCTCTCCCTGTGATGCAAACGGAAACAAACAAAGAGATAAAGCAACGGTATAAATGCTTGCTTGCAGTTGCCTGCCATGTCACACGGGAAACAAAAGCTCAGAGATAATGAGACATTGTGTGTAGGAGAAGTTTATATCATAAAGCACAAGAGCATGCAAGTACACGCTTCATGCCTCTATCAAATCTCTGCGCTCGTACAGGTTTATTGGAAAACATGGATCAGGCTGTCAGTTGCCTGCCCAGAGGGATGAACGCCTGCACCTGTAAATCACAGCGGTCAGATTTCCGATTCAATGCAAAGGTTTCTTTTATTGGCATGATTATTTTTGGTGTAGTATGCCTAAAGCATTGCTTATGGTGGTATAAAGTTTAAGCTGGATACAATCTATACACAATATAATGATGTCCCGTAATTCCTTGTAAAACTGGAGAGAAAAAGGGAACTTTGTATTTAAAACCACTGGCAAAAATAAGATACACATTATAACTTTAAAAGTAAATATCATTGTTTAGTTAAAAAAAATATGTAAATATAGAATAAGTGGAAAAAATAAAGTATTTTTAATTATTTTATCAAATGTTTAGCCATTGGCGTGTGTGTGTAAATGCTCAGACTTAAAAAATAAATAAATTGTATAACACAGTGAATCTATACCTTTTCAAATATATTGTGTTTTTATGTAAGACACATTACATAGTGCCACAAAATGTTTTCTTAATTCCACAGTTGCAGTTTCAGGAAATAAAATGTTTATATGTGATAGCATTAAATTTTACATAGATGGAAAAAAAAAACATCTATTTTTATAAATATAAACCATATACACCCTTTTCCAGGCCAATTTACCTAATATTGTCAGTCTTGAATGAAATTCAGAATTAATCCATGATGCATTAGCAAAACTGCAACTCCTACATCCGACCAATGTGTCACTTCATGTCTCATGTCACAACTCATTTTAATGTCTGATTTCAATACAAACAATGAACTGTATCAACTTTAGCTGTAGCTGATCTACAAATTATGTGTAATACAGAAGTCTAGTTGAGAGAAAAAGATATAGAAGAAAAGAGATAATTGCTAATAAAAAAAATATTATATATACAGTAAATATATTGCATTTTCTAGGTTGCCATATCCTAATATCTTAATCCTGTTTGCATAAACTGCACTGTTTGAATCATGTAGAAGTGAGAAGGTACTGTTTCCTGCTTTTGTTGATGTATTCTAGAAAAATGCAACAGGAAGGAAATAAAGTTTGTGGACACCTGATCATAAGATTTATATGTGCTTATTGAACATCCCATTCCATACTAATTCTCCATTTGCTGTTATGATAATTACTACTTTTCTGGGAAGATGTTCTATTAGACATTTGAGTGTGGTTGTGGAGATCTGTGCTCTTTTCAGACACAAGGGTGTTCATCAAGTCAGATACTGATGTAGAGTAAGGCCTGGGGTGCAGTTAGTCTTCCAATTCATCATGTAATAGGGCTCAGGTCAGTGGTCTATAACAGGCCATTCAAGATCTTCACTGCAACTCTTGTAAAGCCTATTTTCATGGGTCTCGTTTTGTGCACAGGGGCAATGTAGAACAGGTTTGGGTCAGCTAGATCAAATGTAGGGTAAATGTAATGCTACTACATCTAGAGATATACAGTACAATACAGCTGTGTGCCTCCAACATTGAGCTAACTATTTGGAGGAGAACCACATATGGCTGGAAAAACCAGGTATCCCCAAACTTTAGTTTCTATTGTGTATACTCAAACATTAATTTGTTCAACCATGTGTTTGCTTAACATGTACTCCAGATTGACCGTACACTTTTGGGATTCCCTAATACTCATAAAAGACATATTGAGTTCAATTTATTTATACATTTAAAACGTAATAATGTTTTTGTATATTAGAAATTAAGAATATCTTGTGGTCCTGAGGATCATTATAAGGGAGGGGTTTAGAATTAATTATCCTTTAGTTAGTTCCAAAATTAATATTATGTATGGAGTGTTTAAAAACGGTAGGGATCTCTGAAACAAATAGAAGTAGATGTAGCTCTGTCACGGATTGACCAGGTGTCAGGAACCCGGGGTTGTTTATTGGTCTTAAATATACAAACACAAGAGAATATGAAACGAGACTGCAGGAAATGGCAGACTTAACTAAGTAGCGAGGAGCATGAAAACTCAGGTAGTAAAAGCGGTAGGAAGTCCGGATGACCTATGGTAGTAAACGTTAGATCGGACGGTGAGTGATGGGGGAAGAGGGATAAACAGGTATATATATATCATATAATCATTTAGGATAAGACGTGCATATGAGAAAGATTTCATGCACCTCCATTGTAACTAAAATCTAATATAAAATATTCCCAGGCTATTGTTGTCCACAACGTGCTGATTGCAACAATCTACCCAAAAGCCAGAGTGTAATTCAACACTGTTTCAGGCAGGATTAAACATGAAGATAATGAAATAAGTTTGGCTAGTTTTGAAAATAAAAATAGAAGTTCAATTATATTTCTAAATCTCACTCTCCATACCGGATCTGCCTATGGCTTTCTTTCTCTCCATGCACATATTTTTAAACCTAAATGATTGTTTCCAGAGGCAGACTGTAATTTCCTTTCCTTCTCTCTAAATGTCACCTGTGTTGTCATTGTTATAACTACTATGCTATGTTGCATATTATAAGTGGGTCTTTTTTTAGCAGTCAGGATGATTATTCTTGTCTAATTGAATGAGTATCAAAAGCTTCTTCCCTTTTCCCCCTCTTTTTTCCCTTCTACTTTACTGCAGATCTCCCCATCATTTTAGTTCTGCGTCTTTCTGTACAATAAAACACTTTATATCTCATCACGCCTGACAGCATGAGCGAACAGGCAGCTATTTTTAAATCCATGTGGGTGCCTGCACCAAGCAGCAGCTAATAAACGCTCGCATTACACCAGCCGGTGAAGCCACGGAGAGTGGGAGAAAGACTGAGAGAAAAGAGAAAGGAATGAGAGGGAGTGACAGAGGGTGAAAGACAAACAGCACACACATGATATGATATTCAGACTGCTCCTACAGAAACCTGACTTCTCATTATGAAAGTCCACTCGCGACGTCTGGGGACGTTTCCTAGAAACACTCTTCTTGGGTATTTTGTTTAAAGCCATCTATAAATATGTTGTTGAGCATGCCACGCTGAATCTCTAGAGGAGATTTACCAGTCATGGCCATTTAGAAGGACACATTTGATTTGTACGCCTGCTCTTGTTTACTATATTTCTGGGAAAAAAGTGAGGGCGTTTTTAAAAAAAATGAAATCCGTGTTCCCTGACAGTTGCTTGCTGCTTGCAAATTGGTGATGGATAGTTATGCATTCAGGTGTAATTGGAGTCTTATATCTGTATTAGAAATGTATAACTGTTGTCTAATAGGTTATGCTCATTACCGCTTGCATCTGTGACGCAGTTTATTATACATTTCTAAGTTTTGAGTGACATTTTTAGGTTAAAAGCTATTGGCTCACTGATTGACTATTACCAGGTCCCAGTTATTTTTTTTTAGCTTGACAAACATTTAATACGTTTTCTAATTTTTAACCCATTTCATTAATGGTGTGTTATGATATACTGTATATAAAACACTTATGTTCTTCCTAGCATTATTCTGTCTTGTAAGTAAACAGTTGAAAGTATACTATTGGCATAGTGATATTGTCTATGCATAATTGTTTGCATAATTAGCCAGACATAGCCAGTAATGCAGTATGAATAAGTGGTAAGTAGTAGCACAGTGGATAAGATGTTGAACTTCTGATCAGGCTGCCATGGGTTCAAATCCCAGCATGACTAAGTGCTGCCACTGCTGGACCCTTGAGCAAGGCCCTTAACCCTCAATTGCTCAGCTGTATAACTTTAAGTCGCTCTTAATAAGTACTTAATAAGAGCGTCTGCAAAATGTATAAATAGAAAAAGGAACATTTAAGAAAAAATTTCACAGAGTGCTTCAGAGACTGTATAAAGTGAAACTAGTTGATTTCTTCTTCTTCTTTTTTTTTTTTTTGGCTTCTCCCATTAGAGTCGCCACAGTGGATCATCTGTCTCCATACCCCCTGTCCTCTACATCTGCTTCTTTCAACCCAACTACCTGCATGTTTTCCCTCACCACATTCATAAACCTCCTCCTTGGTCTTCCTCTTTTCCTCCTTCCTGGTGGCTCAATACTCAGCATTCTCTTACTGACATACCCCATGTCCCTCCTCTGCACATGTCCAAACCATCTCAATCTCGCCTCTCTATCCTTGTCTCCAAAACATCCTGCATGTGCTGTCCCTCTAATAAACTAATTTCTAATCCTGTTTATCCTTGTAATTTCCAACAGAGACCTAAACATCTTCAGCTCTGCTACCTCCAGCTCCACCGCCTGTCTTTTATTTAATGCCACTGTCTCTAAACCATACATCGCAGGTCTCACCACAGTCCTATAAACTCCTTTAAACCGTCTCCAGCTCTTCTCCATGCAACACATGTACTGACTTACTCCTACTGACTTTCATTCCTCTTCTCTCCAGCCTGTACCTCCACCTCTCCAGGCTCTTCTTAACCTGCTTTTGCTCTGTCGTTCCTACTGCACACTTTCCTACTGCACACATACTGCCCTCATACATGTTCTGCACCACCCTCATATACTTTTTTGAGACACCTGACTTTCTCATACAATACCACAACTCCTCTCTCGGCACCCTGTCATACAGTTTCTCTAAATCCACAAACACACAATGCAACTCCTTCTGTCCTTCTCTATACTTCTCCATCAACACTCTTAAAGCAAATACGACATCTGTGGTGCTCTTCCTTGGCATAAAGCCATACTGTTGCTCACAGATGGTCACCTCTTCTCTCAGCCTGGCTTCCACTACTGTTTCCCCTAACTTCATGGTGTGACTGATAAACTTAATTCCCCTGTAGTTACTGCAGGTCTGCACATCTCCCTTATGCTTAAAGATCGGTACCAGCACACTCCTTCTCCATTCCTCAAGCATCCTGTGACCTTCCAAAATATTGTTAAACAATCTGATTAAAAACTCCACTCTCTCCTAAACATCTCTATGCTTCTACCGAGCGGTATGTCATCTGGTCCGACCGACTTTCCACTCTTCATCCTCTTAATCGCTGCTCTCACTTTTTTCTTACTAATCCTATCCACTTCCTGCTTCACCATTTCCACACCATCCAACCTTCTCTCTCTGTATCATTTGCCTCATTCATCAGCTGCTCAAAATACTCCCTCTATCTTCTCAACACATTCTCCTCACTAGTCAACACATTTCCATCTCCATCCTTTATTGCTCTAAATTGCAGCACATCCTTCCCAGCTCAGTCTCTCTGCCTGGCCAATCGGTTCAAATCCTTTTCTCCTTCCTGATTGTACAACTTCTCATACAGCTCATATGCCTTTTATCTGCTGCCGCATCTCCTTGTACTTCTGCCTACTTTTCACATCACTCTGTCGATCCCAATTCTGTTTTGCCAACTTTTTTCTCCTTATGCGCTCCTGAATTATTTCTTATGAAATATTGATTGTCAACATTTCTTTCATGGGGTTCTTACATTTTTTATGTAAAAAAAAAAGAAATTGCTCTCTTTGTTGCTTCGAAAGCAAAATCAAGAATTGCAAACAAATATCGTTAATGTTATGTCCATTGTTATTGGAGTTTCCTGATTAAATAAAAATGTTCAACAAAGCAATCAGCCAATTTCCTATTGTCTTTCTCCTATATTAAACTGATAATTTTCCACACAGGGAAGAGAGAAGCATTACCTGTAGTGATGTCTGAGGAGTGGTAGGGATGAGGAGCCTGTGTTTTTAGTGGCTGACATTAAATGGCATTAAAAAGGACAGTGATACCAGAATAATCCAAAAGGATTTAAAAGTCTTTATGTATATTTTGGAACAATGTGTTATTAGTAGGATAATAAGTAAGAACCAGAAAATTCTTTCTGTCCTCATAATGGATTGTCCACATCATCAGGGCATTCAGGGTAAAATGGCCAATGGCATCATCTGTAAATTAACAGTTATATGATAACACATTTTCCTGCTTTTCTACAATGCTTGGATGGGTAAAGTGGTGGTGAAAGTTAAAATGGGCATTTAAATAGGATGCCCGAAGAGAACTCGGTTAACAACACCAAATAAAAATGGTTTAACCAGGGTGTGTGATATTTCATATAGAATCCATGGGTGGGTGAAACGTGAAGAAAAAATATTGAGCGAGTGAGAAAGAAACAATATACCTTTGTGCCATCTAAATGAATGAGTTCATTATTCCAATGAGAACCTGGAATAAATGTCATGATTTAACAACAACACATATTCTGAATATCAACTACTTTCACCTCCTACATCTTTAGAAGCACTGCTTGCACAGATGATGAAAGAATTTTTTGTAAAATGTTCTGTTTCTATGGAAACTTTGTGTACTATGCTGAACTTTTACTACATCTATCTTTTATTTATATTCTCATTTATATTTGCCTATTACAAAATAACTCCCAAGACTAAGAATATTCCAAGTTAAACAAGCTGTTAGTGGTTGAATGCTAGTTCACAATAGTAGTTAGATATGCCAGAACTAAACCATGGGTCATGTTGTCAATAGCATATAGTTTGTAATTTCAGTATTTGCAATTTACATAAAGTTATGCATTAATGTAAACATTTAATTTACATACTGGCTGTACAAATATTAGTTGTATTAGATTAACCAACAACAGGTGTGACAATTGATAGATGATTTAAACAGTAACGGTTTATCACAGCCAGAAAGGCCTTCTTGGCTGGCATGAACATCAGATCAGAATCACCGACTTACATTTACATTTTATTTCTTCCAGGAATATGTAATAAAATATTCCCAATAGTCTATTCTCTTCATTTTATAGCATTTCTCTTGCTTGTGCTGCTCACTGTCATGTCTGTTTTGGTTAGAGTTTCTATCCAAACATATTTCAGCCATCACATCATGTGTTGCCAAGGTCAAAGGAATCTGCATTGAGCCCTTCAGAGTCAGCAGTGTGGGTGCTTGTAGTGTAAAGAACATATTGCTTGAAGGCTGTTCCTTCAATCAATCAGGATTCGAGTTAAGGCAATCCAGCAGGCATACTGTTGTATATGTAATAATGTTGGCATTTTCTTGTCCTTGGATTGGATGGTCAGAGAGCGCACTAATCTGAGCTCACAATCCGCATATTTAAACTAAAATAAGATGATTTTAATGTAAAAAAAAATTTTTTAAAACAATTCCACAATGGCTAATAGAGGATGCTTAAAAATGCATGGAAAACCCATTTATTTTTGTGGTTGACATTGATGCTTGTGCTAGATATTATGTATGCAGTGCAGCTGTGCCTGCAGTGAAAGGAAATTTTTTTAATTGTTTCAATCATGTTTCTATCTTTAGTAATGGTGTTCATTCTGACTGCATGAGATACCTGTCTGTGATGCAGCTTACTGTTATATGCATTTCTCTTTCATATTGATGGTTTCTACAGCTGTAGTACTATAACAATGGTATTAAGTGGTGGGTTGTTCCAGTTTGGACACTATGTGTAAAATGCAAAGCCCAACACTTGATTTAGAAGTTTCAACATGTTGGGTGCACAAATTAGTCACAAAACTGAAAAAGTTTTGAGTGTTTTAATGGAGAAAGTATCAAATGTCCTGGGGGTGTGCATACACCAAGACAAGAAGAAATAGAAAGAAAACCAGTAGTTGCAAGTTAAAGCTAATAAATAGAAAAAAAACTGACACTATTTGGTAGTTACAAAATGGCCCAAAAGTAGTGCTGAAAAAAAAAATAATAAAAAAAACATCAGTGGTCTTGACAAAAATTGTATGTTGTGAGCTTCAAAATAAGCTGGAATTCATGGCAGGGTAGCCTCAGGATGCATCATTTGATCAAAATCAAAATCAGAATCAGTTTTATTGACCAAGTGTGTTGACACACACAAGGAATTTGGTTTTGCCTGTACAGATATAAATAACACTATGCATTCTTAATGTAAAAAAAGCAAAGAATTTGAAGCACTGAGCAATGAAAACAACTAATGTGGTGTAATAAGTCAAGTTTCACAATATTTCCTACATCTGGCTTTAATACTGTTTGCAGGAAGTCAAAGGATGCCTTGAATCTGCAATGTCTGCTGCTGACTGTAAAGTATAAGCCATAGTTAAATGAAAAAGTCAACTTGTCAAAAGCAAGGCCGAGTTACTGCTCTGCATAGCTGTATAACAGCCAAACAAATATAAGACAATAAAAGGCCAGGTGATTCTAGTAATGCAAATCCTCCACATTTTCATATTCTAGCATGATAACATTGGCATGAATTATACAAGAGTGAAGTAGATTTTCATTTTCTTAATAACTCAAAATAATATAAGATTGTCATTCGGAAAAAGTAATAGAATCTCTCTAACTGTCACTGATAACTAAAACCTATGTGAAGGTAAAGGGCATTCTTTGTATATTTGTTGACACCTGATCATAAGATGTGCTTTTTTACAGTCCCCTTTAACATTTCGTATACAATTGCTGTTATAATAACCTTCAATGTTCTGAAAAGATATTTTACTAGAGTTTCTGGTGTGTGGTTGTGAGGCGTTAAATGTGAAAAGTCAGGATTGATGTAGGGTTAAGAGGCCTGGGGTACAATCAGTGTTGCAGTTTATACCAAAAGTGTTTAATAGGGTTGAGGTCAGAGCTCTATATAAGGCCAGTCAAGACTCCAAAACTATCTTCATGTCGTCGAACTGGATTAGGTTTCTCTCTTATAATATATACATTATATATATAAATATATAAAAATAACCCATAACAACAACAAAATATAAGTTTGATCCCTGGGCAGGGAACCGACCCCAACCATTAGGGGTTGCACAAGCCAGTGCACTCTTAGTGCCGGTCCCAAGCCCGAATAAATGGGGAGAGTTGTGTTAGGAAGGGCATCCAGTATAAAAACATGTGCCAAATCAAACATGTGGATCATGAATACGGATGATGTGCTGTGGCCTAATGGGAGAAGCCGAAAGAATGTATATATGATTCATAATCTATCTATCTATCTATATCTATATCTATCTATCTATCTATCTATCTATCTATATATATATATATATATTAGGGGTCTAGCGAAACAAATTTTCAAACCAACATTTTCCGATACAGGGCTTTCGGTTTTGGTACACGTGTACATAATGCAATGGATTAAGTGGCAGCCTGCAAGTTTCTTAAGTCTCCACCTCGAATTTAAGGGCATTTTTTTATTATTATAAACTTAAACACAAGTGTTTTAGGTGTTGGGGTCTAACAAATGTAAACTATTTAATTAAATTTTTCTATATATTTAATTTTATTTAATTTGTGCCAATTTAGTTGATTACTCATTTTAATCAACATAATAAAATAGTGTATTTCATTAATTTGATTCATTCGGTTATATATATATTTTTTAAATACTATCAAATATTATATTACAGTGTATATATATTAACCCAAGCAGATATTTTATTTAAAATTGTTTAAAAAAACTCACACACAGTGTCTGACAATGGAGTCATTTCAATGTGCCTAATGCTTGACCACCAATACGGCCTGCCAAATGACTAGCAGAATAAAGCAGTTAAATAAAATATTCATACTCTCACGTTCTGCATATTTTAGTGTTTTCCCTTCTCCCACACACCTGATTCACTCCATCAGCTCATTAACAAGCCCTTCAGGAACTTCATGAGTCAGGCATGTGGGTGTAAAGACTTCATTTGAATATGCATGTGACAGATTTATTCATTTACTAAAAAGACCCCTTGTTCAGTGTTGTAGAATCTGAAGATTAGTGGCCTATGGGTTGAGCTCATTACCTCATTTATTTCCCAGTGCTTATAATTACACAACTAGCATAAATTAATGAGAAGAAAAATGATAAAAAATGGTTTTCTTATCTGCTTATTTGATGGTATCACATGCTTATTCATGTCAAGAACTGAAAGATCAAACTTGTTGCCTACATGACACGTCACAACAGCCTGGCATGGGACTAGCAAGATGGCACAATAAAGTAAACCCTCCATTCGGCACGATTTGGTATTTTAGTTTGGAGCTTCCCCTCCTCCTTCACACTTTATTTACTCATCAGCTTGTACATGAAGTTCAGAGTCAGGCATGTGGGTGTAAAGACTTTATATCAAAATGTGTGACTCAGATCTGTTTGTATAATAACAAGTCCCTTGTTCACTAATGATTAAACTGAGTTACAAAAGATTAAATTTTATTTATGACATGAAATGTGCACAGGTTTCTCCTAACTTTAAATATCACCTTTTTAAGTGAGACATGTTTGGGCTCTAAAGATCTTTTTTGTTTAGTGTACTGAGCAACACCAATTATGTAGGTTAGTTTTGAATATATATATTAAGCTCCATACCACTACATACATTTAACATGCAAGTGTTCTCTGTCTTTAAAAAAAGAAACAAATTACATGCCCACCTGGAATCATTTTCGCTGCTATTGTAGGTTATATTGTAGGTCTTTTAGTTCTTCTTTTATTCATTTTTAGATAATCATTTTTAGTGTCATACTGTGTTAGTAACAGTGGTGGGCAGTAACAACAAAGTACTTTGTTACTGTACTTAATTAGTTTTGTAAAAGATAAAATTTTTATTTTGGTAAATGTTTTTTTACATTTTAATGTGTAATATTTTACATTTTGCTTTACTACATTACGGAAATCATGCTGTTTCTTGTTACTTGTTACAAGACCACAACAGTATCCCCACAGTCATAACGAGAGTTTTACTATTTGCTTATATAAAACTATCGCCTCAATATGTATGATGTACAAGACACTGAAACATTGGACTGCACAATTTATTAAAATAGAGTTCATGTAGATCAGTATTTTGTTTTTGATGTATATATACATCTAGAAGATATGTATATGTAGAATATAATACTTTTGTACTTTTACTTCTATAGTTTGTTACCTTTACAGGAGTAATGTTTAAGCAGGGTATTTGTACGGAACTTTTATTAAATTACCAGAATCATATACTGTAATCCATCCACCACTAGTTAGGAATCATATGAGCAAGTCTGAATATGATTTAAGACTACTGTGTGATGATATAGACATGGAGTTAGATTTGTTCAACTGCAATCTTGATTGATTGATGAATATTAGTGTTTACATAATTGTGCATATTAGATGATCACACAGACCATTGTTATTATTTACACATCATCTGTGTGTCAATTCCCTAATAAGTTTGTAAACAGCTTTTCCAAACTGAGTTTAGAAAACCGGGCACGTTTTTGAAACAGATTCAATCGTTCTCATGGTTGCAGATGATAAGAAAGCGATTAGTGATTGTTAACTCTCATTTAGGCAGTCGTTTTTCCTCCAATGTGTATGCATTACATTCTGCTTATCCCATGATCAGTATTATGGCCATCTGTCTCAATTAAAGATGATAGCCTCTTCTGTCCTCAGTGTCTTTTCCAGTCAGCGAAATATTCGTTTTCAGTCTTATACTCCTTTTAGTCTATTATATTTACTATTATAATATTAATATAATTATTATTATAATAGTTACTATAATAATAATATTAATAATAGTATTACTATTATCAATAATAATAATAATAATAATAATAATAATAATAATAATAATAATAATAACTTCTCTTCTCTTCTTTTCTCTTCTCTTCTCTTCTTTTCTCTTCTCTTCTCTTCTTTTCTCTTCTCTTCTCTTCTTTTCTCTTCTCTTCTCTTCTTTTCTCTTCTCTTCTCTTCTTTTCTCTTCTCTTCTCTTCTTTTCTCTTCTCTTCTCTTCTTTTCTCTTCTCTTCTCTTCTTTTCTCTTCTCTTCTCTTCTTTTCTCTTCTCTTCTCTTCTTTTCTCTTCTCTTCTCTTCTTTTCTCTTCTCTTCTCTTCTTTTCTCTTCTCTTCTCTTCTTTTCTCTTCTCTTCTCTTCTTTTCTCTTCTCTTCTCTTCTTTTCTCTTCTCTTCTCTTCTTTTCTCTTCTCTTCTCTTCTTTTCTCTTCTCTTCTCTTCTTTTCTCTTCTCTTCTCTTCTTTTCTCTTCTCTTCTCTTCTTTTCTCTTCTCTTCTCTTCTTTTCTCTTCTCTTCTCTTCTTTTCTCTTCTCTTCTCTTCTTTTCTCTTCTCTTCTCTTCTTTTCTCTTCTCTTCTCTTCTTTTCTCTTCTCTTCTCTTCTTTTCTCTTCTCTTCTCTTCTTTTCTCTTCTCTTCTCTTCTTTTCTCTTCTCTTCTCTTCTTTTCTCTTCTCTTCTCTTCTTTTCTCTTCTCTTCTCTTCTTTTCTCTTCTCTTCTCTTCTTTTCTCTTCTCTTCTCTTCTTTTCTCTTCTTTTCTCTTCTCTTCTCTTCTCTTCTCTTCTCTTCTCTTCTCTTCTCTCCTCTTCTCTTCTCTTCATTACTCCACCATCGAAATCGATGCTATGACAGTTGCCATGGTAACTGGGAGACTAAAAGAAGTTTGTCAGTGCGTGACTCTGACTGCGTGACTGTGTGAGAGAGCATGTGTGGGCATTTCTGCACATGAGATGGACGACTATCATGTTGCATGCTTCTGAATTATACATTTGTTTTGTGTAATAGCCGAAATGCATTGTAAAAGTCCCCAATGTGTGTGTGTATATATGTCCCTGTGAACGAAGGGTTTCTACTTGATGTTGATCTTTATATTAATGTTACACATTTGCTGGGATTAGTGTGTGTGTGTGTGTGTGTTGTAATAGCTGAAATGCATTGTAAAAGTCCCCAATGTGTGTGTGTGTATATATGTCCCTGTGAACGAAGGGTTTCTACTTGATGTTGATCTTTATATTAATGTTACACATTTGCTGGGATTAGTGTGTGTGTGTGTGTGTGTGTGTGTGTGTGTGAGTGTGAGTGTGAGTGAATGTGTGTGCATGTGGTGTGTGTGGGGGGGGTAGGGTTAGGGTTAGGGTTTCTTCCACTGAAACACGGAGTGACACAAACAGTAATACCTAAAGATTTATTGGAACAATATTAAATAACTCTTAGTGTGTGTGTGTGTGTGTGTGTGTGTGTGTGTGTGTGTGTGTGTGTGTGTGTGTGTGAGAGAGAGACAAAAAGGGGAATCTCGGTGCGAGAAAGGTTGCCACAGCAACACGTGGAGCTACTGAGGTTGTAATTTGTGGACTGGCAATTGCTTTGTGACATCACACATAACACAAAAACAGCCCCATATATTGTGCAAGGATGTAGATGATGCCTTCTCTCTTACTCTTTTCCTCTGTATATTTTTCAGTTGTCTCTCAATCATTTGTCATGCTGTGTTCTAACCTGATATAAATACAAATAGAACCCAAATATTTTTTTTGTTCTCAGAGGATGAACAAACAACATGTAAGTTTTGTACAGTGTCCATTCATTAATTCAGTGATTCATTGCCTTGTGGTTTGAATTAGGCTGTTTCTTTTTATTTTTTAGAAATGGAACCAGCAATATTTGTAAGCAAATATTGTTGATAGATACAAACAACATCATATTTGCATGACCATGCTGACAATCAGTGGCCAGCCGTGAATTACACCCCTAAGCCTTCAGTAGTGTCCTACCTGAATCAGTCCACTTCTTAATGGGATCATTATTACACCATGGCTATAGAAATCTTTATTATTATAAAAATCGTATACTTCGTTTGCCAGAGAAGTTGTCTCCATGCTACCCTGTATCCATAAACTTCCTTCTTGGCCTTCCTCTCTTCCTCCATCCTGGTGACTTAATCTTCAGCATTCTCCTACTGATATACCCCATGTCCCTCCTCTGCACATGTTCAAACCATCTTAATCTAACCTCTCTTACACTGTGTTTAAAACTCATTGCAAATCCTTTCCCATCCTCGTCACTAACAATGAAAATCTCAGTATCTTCAGCTCTGCCACCTCCAGCTCCACCTTCTGTTTTTAGTCACTGTCTCTAAACCATACAACATGGCAGGTATTATCACAGTCCTATAAACTTTTCCTTACTCTCTTGCAAATACACTTCTATCAAAAATCACTCCAGACACTCTTCTCCACGCAATTTACCCTGCCTGCATTCTTTTCTTCACTTCTCTATTAATTTGCACTGTTGACCCCAGGTACTTAAACTTACCCACATTCACCACCTCTTCTCCCTAAAACTGCACCACTACACCCCCCCCCCCACCCCCCCTTTATTCACACACATGTACTCTGTCTTACTCCTAATGATTTTTATTCCCCTTCTCTCCAGCGTGTACCTCAACTTCTCCAGGCTCTTCTTAACATGCTCCCTTCTCTCACCACAAATCACAATATCATCCGCAAACATCATAGTCTATGAAGACTCCTCGTCCGTCAACCTGTCTATCTCCACTGCAAATATAAAGGGCTCAGAGCCGATCCTTGATGCAATCCCACCTCCACCTTGAACATGTGCCATTCCTACTGCACACTTCACTGCTGTCACACTGTCCTCATACATGTCTTGCACCACCCTTACATACTTCTCTGACACATCTGACTGTAAACTTTTTTTTTCAGGGAAAACACAACATACAAGGGAAGTAGCTGTGCTGACTCAGATCTCTCTCTCTCTCTCTCTCTCTCTCTCTCTCTCTCTCTTTCTCAGATCACTTTATTATTATAGAAATACTGAAATGTTCACACATTATCTTTGGCATTCTCTCAGATCATTGATTAAATCATGAGCAAATGGTCACCAACACAGCAGGAGATGGAGACAAGGCGATATCTTCCCTTTTAGTTTAATACAAAGGAGCATTCAGAGCTTGCAAACCTTCATACAGCACTTTATTTTTACATCATCATGTATTTTATGCTGTTACTTCATTTGTCTCCAAAAGATGTATAACGTGTGTGTGTATATATATATATATATGTGTGTGTGTGTGTGTGTGTGTGTGTGTGTGCATGTTTAGTACAATACAGAAGAATAAAATAAACCACTGTTTTAAAATATCATTTCTACACTTTCTCATACAATACCACAACTCCTCTCTTCTCACCCTGTTGTACGCTTTTTCTAAATCTACAAACAAACAATGCACCTGCTTCTGACCTTCCCTATACTTCTCCATTGAATTCTCAAAGCAAATGATGTGTCTGTGGTGCTTTTCTTACACATGAAACCATACTGTTCCTCACAGATGGTCACCTCCTCCTTCAGCCTGGCTTCCACTACTCTTTTCCATAACTTCATTGTGTGACTGATCAACTTTATTTATGCCCAATCATCCCGCACCTCTTCATCACAACTGAGCCCCTGTCTGACCTCTTTCTTGAATCTCACATTACAGTCTTCCTCTTCTAGTTTCCACCATCTTATTCTTTTTCCATTCCTCACCCTCACCTTCTTCACATCCAAAGCCATTCTTCAGACCACCATCTGATGCTGTTTAGCTACACCCCCCTGCCAATACCTTACAGTCTCCAATCTCTTTTAGGTTGCATTTCCTGCAAAGACTATAGTCCACCAGTGTACACCTTCATCCACTCTAATACACCACCATGTGCTCCTACTTCTTCTTAAAATAAGTATTCATTACTGCCATTTCCATCCTTTTAGAAAAATCTACCACCATTTGCCTTCCACATTCCTCTCCTCAAGGCCATACCTACCCATACCTCCTTGTCATCTCTGTTTCCTTTACCTACACGGCCAATGAAGTCTGCCCCAATCAACAATCTTTCATTCCTAGGTACATCTTCTACGACGTCATCTAACTCACTTCAGAATTTTTCCTTCTCCTCCATCTTACAACCCACTTGTGGAGCATTGGCACTGATAACATTTGTCATCAACCCTTAAACTTCCAGCTTCACATTCATTACCCTATCAGAAACTCTCTTCACCACCACTACACTCTTACTGTACTTTTCCTTCAGGATCGCTCCTACACCATTTTTTCTTTCAGTGGGTCTGGTGGGAAACAGACTAGTCTTGAAGGTATGTGTTATCTGAAAATTGAGGTGTATGGGTCCTTTTTGTGAGTGGACAGGGGGTCCAGCTTGTCATTGGTACCAATGTGCTAAAACCAATCTGAGTCAAATTTGAGTAAACATTGTTAGTTTCTATGTATGCTTCCAATAATTGAGGGTGAAGGGGTAATAAAGTCCAAATCTGCTGTTGTTTTGCAGCCAATTAGTGAGCACCTTGTCTGGGATCAGCTACCACTAGGACTGAAAAACTCAGTGGGCAGCACGGTTGTGATTAAGCCTAGTACTTCTAGCTGTGTCCATCGCAATGTCCTTGTCGGTAGAGTGAGCTTGCCTTTATGGGGTGATGGTTGGATCCCAGTGGGAATGATAAACTCCATAAACTCTAAAATTGTGCTGCACAGAAACGCAAAGATGCTGATGTCTGCCCATGCATTGCTTTGGAAGATTATGAACAGGTGCCAGGGCAGAAATTCTTCCAGAACATGGCCAGTCCAGAAGAAGATCAGTGTCTGGTGTTGGGCACTTTAGTGACTTTTATTTGGATGAGCTTGACTTCAAAGACTTAAATATAAATGATTGTTAGGTGTTTTGTTTCTGGAGAAGCAGGCTCATTGGCCTGATAAAGGAAAATGGGTGAATATGGTTTTTTTCTAGGCATTCATTGGATCGTAGTGAAGGAAAGGGGTTCTGTCATCGCATTTGTTTGATGAATGACAGACCTACTCGCTTACCTTATCGCAGACTCTCACCAGCACACTATCACAAGCTGAAACAGACTTTAGATTAAATGTATCAGAAAGAATTAATCAGAGAGTCATCCAGCAAATTTGCATCACTGTCAGTATTAGTTTGGAAGAAGAATGGAGAGGGACTTAATGGTCTCCATCTTAACTTAATGGTGGGCAAAATAAGTTTTTTTTTGGAATGGTTATATACTATCAACACTTTATTGAGAATTGCTCATTGATTGTGAAGCCTCTTTTTCAGCTTCAACTGGCAAAAAAAAACCTAGGAAGGCAAGGGGCACCTATGTCCCTATACATCGGTCCGGATCTGTCCGGAAACTCACCCTAGGTGATTGGACAGATATAAGTAGAGGGGGGTTTGAGAATTAAAATCATGCATGAAAGCATGTTTTACTTGCTTATTCTAACTTTTTTGAAATAGTTTATTCTGTCTGTGATCTCTCTGGATACTTCAACGAGTGGTCTTGGGGCCGTGCTCTCCCAAGTTCGGGAGGGGCATGCTACCACAAGACCAATCGTTTTTGCTGCAAAATCCCTTAACCATGCTCAATTCAGGTATCCTGCTCATAGGCTTGAATTTTTGGCCATAAATTAAGCCATTTGCGATTATTTCAGTCATTGGCTTCGTGGGCACAGATTTACACTTTGGACGGATAACAACCCGCTCAAGTATATTTTAATCAAGCCAAAGCTTGATGCCTGCGAGCAAGGATTGGGTTGCAAAGATGGCTCCTTTTGAGTTTGATATACAGTACATACCTGGACCAGCTGGGGAGAGTTTTGCTGAAGGGAAAGTCTTGTGAGTAGATGTCAGCTGTGCTCCGTTCTCATCGTCTCTGGGAGGAAGCTACTGCTTCTAGAGCAGTCAAATATGTTCAGCATTTGAGAGGTTTGGAGCATGACGCACTTAATAAGCTTAATCATGCTCAGTTGCTTGACAAGTGCCAGTTGGATCCCACTGCATGTGTGGAGTTTGACATTGGACCTCCTGGAGTGTTTAAAGGCTCTGCAATGAAGAAGCTGATGCTGGATCTGTGATGATCACAAATGTTGAGCTCAGTAGCTCCTAGTTTTATACCAAAGACTGTAGAAAGAACATTTACTTATAATCTTATACTCCAGTGCTCATGTTAGTTCTCTCTCTCCAGTGTTCTGTACTGTTGAGAGATTTATGCTCACACTCTTGATGTCACCCAAATGAGGATGGGTTTCCCTTTTGAGTCTGGTTCCTCTAAAGGTTTCTTCCTCATAACATCTAAGGGAGTTTTTCCTTGCCACAGTCGCCATGGCTTGCTCATCAAGGATAAATGCACACCATTCACCTTGACTGTTGATTTCTGTAAAGCTGCTTTGAGACAATGTCTGTTGTGAAAAGCGCTATACAAATAAACTAGACTTGACTTGACTTGACTTGACTTGACTTGACTTGACAAGACAAGCAGCGTCTGGATACAGTCATAAAGTAGGGTGAGGTTCCAAAAACCAAGAAAAATATTTTCCAGTATGTTGTGCCAGCAGGCTTAAGAGGTTTGGTCCTAAAAGGGGTGCATGATGACGCAGGTCATCAGGGCCAGCACCACACTCTTTGGCTTGCAAAGCAAAGATTTTACTGGAACTCTTTGTAGAATGACACAAAATTGTCAGGTTAAATCCTGACCCTAACACTGACCCCTGTTCTGTTCTGCTCTGCTCTGCTCTGCCTCTGTTTTGGTTTGGACTCTGGACTGTTTTTCGGTTTGTGTTTCTGCTCTGCTATCATTAATCCTGTTTGCCGGCTCTTGGATTTTTTGGAGTGGGTTTTTTTTTTATTTGGATTTTGTTTTGTATGTGCCTGCATTGCCCTGTCTCCCAGTGTTCAGACCCTGGCTTGTTTTGTGGACTTTGTTTCTGCCTTTGCCCTCTTTGCTTGTTGTTCTTTATTAACTTTTTTTCTTTTGGCCTGTGTTTTTCCCCCTGCCTATTTTATTCATTAAAAAAAAAACATTTGTCCATACTCCATTTGCATCCTGCATTTGGGTCCTTCCACTTATTCACTATTACTGACAAAAATTGTACATGTCGCTATGCAAGAGATGTGTGTTGCATAAGACTCCTGAGCCAAAGGCCAGAGTACCACTTGTGTCGATTTTTGGATGGCTTAGGATATCAATAGTAAGTCAGTTGATGTGTTGGCCACTTCACAAAACTTGTGTGTGTGTGTACACTTGTCCAAATTAAACTGCAAAGTCTGTTACCTGTTTTCTATTGAACAATTTTTGTATATATGATTTTCCAGCACAAATCCATTCAGATAAGGGTTCAAACTTTGAAAATGTTAAAATTGTGAGGTGTTGCCAAATCCCAAACTACTATGTATCACACTATGAGTAATGTTCAAACTGAAAGGTTTAATTGTACTTTTGGTGACATGAAAAGGTCCTTGTCTCCAAGGTCTAAAGTTGACTGGCCTCAGATGCTGAATACACTGACTTTTTCATGCAATTGCACTAGGCAATAGACCTTTCTCTTTTTTGTTTGGCCGTACCCCGACATTGCCAGTGGTTGTCTTGTTTGAGAGTGTGATTTTGGATGGAGAGACTGTCGATGTGGGTAAATATGTCCAGTCCCTGGGAAGGGATTTAAGGGGGCAATGTCAAAATGCGCACCAACAGCAGAACAAACAGGCTGAATATTTTAATGGAAAGGGTCATTTGTTAGAGTTGAGTGATAGGATCCTCATGGCCAACAAAGGGGAAAACGGCAAAAGAAAATTTGCTGAACGTTGGGATAATACAGTGTATATCGTAGTAAGAACTGTTCTTTGAATACGTAAAAGATTTGTCACCCTGTTACAGGACGTGTCAAAGCTGTCAATCGGAATTTGTTAATGCCTGTGAACTTTTTACCATTGCCTGCTTGAGATGATTCAGTTTCAGAGTTCAGAGTGTGACCTAAGTTCAAACAGTTTTACATACTGGCTGTCAGAAAAATGATACTGAAGAAAGAACTTCTCAGTGGATTGCTGATTTGAATGAGGTTGAGGGTATGGGTAAACTGGAGGATGTGAATGACAGTTTTGAACATGAGATTAGTGATCATAAAGCGGGACAGCACACTGGACAAGATGGAGGGATTGTAAGTACAATTCCGACAATACGTCTAATTCTTTAGTGTCCTTGCTTCATACATCAAACAATGAGATACCACTTAAATTAGATGTTCGGAATGAAGACTCTGTATCCCAAAATTTATTTATTTATTTATTTTTTCCATCGGGTGTTTGTCAAATAATGTAGCGTAGGAACTGTGGCATTGGATGTGGCAAGTATAATTTTGTCACACTAGGTTATTAAAATAACAATTAACTAAAGGTATTAATGTAGTTTTTTACATTTTTTTTATTTGTATTAGGAGAGAGTGCATGAGTCATGTGGTTAAAAGTATAATATGAAGTGCTGTCACTCAAGTTGTGTCATGTGTAAGAGCATTGGTAGAGCTGATGTAATTTTCCAGGTGCCCTCTCTCTCTTGCGGAATGTGATAGTGATGAGAAGCACAGCTAGACCAGAGATTATCCCTTTCACTGTCTGATGGTGTCTTTTGTTCCAATACAGAAACCTAGAAGCTGAAAGTAAATCAAATGACAACTGCATCATTGTGTGAAGTCTTTTTTATTATCATGGCACACAACACAGAGCAAATTCACTACACAAACACTAACAGGAAATGATTTATAGGATTGAGGAGTGGTGAAAATAAGTTTGTACCAAAAAGACCCTACATAGCTTTATGTTTCATATTTTGCCTCAAGCGTTGCTGTTTGCAAGGAGTATACTTATTTATTTTATTCTGTGAGTCCCAGGGGTTTGAGAAGCATAGCTAGGAAGATTTTAAATGTTTTACCAAGGTGAAACTTGCAGCAGGCCATTATTAACTGTATCACATTTATTTATTTTTTAGCAGATTTGAATTGTTATGTGAAAAGATTTTATCCAAATATCACAAGAAATGGTGCCAATTCATCCATAGAATATTACTGAGTATTATGAATGTGAATTTGTAAGGGGTTTTTGTTTTTGTTTTATTTTTTTATTTTCACATCCTAAAATATGAGAATTCTTGTTTTAAATGGGCTGTGAAATGTATTTCATATTAGTTCAATACATTTCTTGTACTACAGTATGTGCTATGGATGAAATGTCAAGGATCCGTTCATCTATTTTAATAACAGATGATCAACAAAAAATATTGGCCTATTTCTATATTTTGAATTGCTGGCAGTGAAATTCTTAGCAATGTTGAGGGGATTTTAATAGGTTAGACCATGGTTATTTTTTCTCTCTAGTTCTTCAGAACACAGAGCATAGAAACTTCTTTACAAATACTGTGTATTAAATATAAGATTGATGCAGATGAGAAATGCTTCAAGAAACATAATTGCCAGGTTTGGGTCAGCTCCAGTCAAGCAGAAATAGAAATAAATGAAACATCAGGCATGTAGTAGTAAAAAATGATTCTATTCCCAGGTAATGTCATTAAATACATCAGTTCTGTATACTTATTCCTGCACATTTTAATAAGGGTGCCAATAATTGTGTTGCTTCTTGGTATCTGTTAATACTAGCATCAAGGTCTATGTGTTAAAGGAAATTGCTTTGACGATTGCTAACCTTCTGCTGTAAATAAGCCATCTGACTTTAAACAGGCCTACATTGCCTTTGCAATAAACTAGTTAATGTTTAGTACTTACGTATTTACGACTTTGACTACAATTAACTTTATGATTGCATCTGTCTAGAGACAAATATTCCACTTATTTTTGGTGCAGCGATCTTAAAATGTATGTCTAGCTCTTTATCACCAAACAAACAAATTCACAAATTAAAGTGTCTACTATTTTTTTTATTTTATTGTATTTTTTTAAAGGGCGACCAATTAGGAATGTTATCAGTTACTGATGGCTTTTTTATAACCACCTGCTGCATGATGTGGCAAATAAGAAATATATTCCCAAAACAATGCTCTATTTCACTACTAAGGTAGTTTATGTTTATTTCGAAATCTGCAGTATTTCTAAATCTGTTTGAATTTTAGATTTTCCAAAGTTGAGCATATTTCTATAAGCATATTTCAATCACATGCCTAATGCAGACACAAAACGTGCTGACTCTGATGATGATCCGGTGGCATCATAATACTGCTGTATTTGGACAAAGTGACTCCTGAGTCCCCCTGCTAAAGAGCAGATCATCTGAGACAGATCCTCCTTCCCTGTCAATATTATGGGCCTTGGATTCGAAGTGAACTTCCTAACACTGAAGTAGTCCTTACTGAAAAAAAAAGCCACTATATCACCCCAATATTTACCAGATATTATATCACTTGCATTAGATTTATTGATGATGCAATTTTCAGTATTGGCATCTGATAAGGATACAAGGATTGATAACACCATGCACAGTGGTTATTTCTTTCTGTTTTGCTCTAGTTAAAAAAACAACAACAAAAAACTTATCTCAACTGTCATAAATAGGAATGTGTCTTTGTTTCAGTGAAAAGAATCCATGTTTTAGTTACCTTTCTGATACAATGCATGGATAACAGAAAATCTAAATAGTGCTCCATTGGAGAAAGGTGCTTAAAACTAATTCCTTTCTTAAAGATTTGGGAATGATGCCACAGTACTATGAAATGCACATTGTCCTCTTGTGATAGACTAATTTATTTGCCTGGAATTTTGCCACATGCTTCCAGGATTAGGTGCAATAGCTCCTTCTGACTTGCATGGGTGAATCCAACTGGCCCCACTGAGAGCAACAATTATGCTGGGGTAGTACAATAGGACAGTGCATGCACCATTGAAATTGCAAGAACATCTAGCGGGGTGGCCTCTAAACCCAAATGTGGTAGCATACATTTGTTGTGAAGCACAAATTGACCTTCTTTACTACTAATTTTCCCACAACAGTACAACATTCAGAAAATAGGCTACAGAGTACTATTAAAGGTGGTCAGCGAAAACAATTGTCTCCCACTGCTCTTGCACTAATTGTCTCTGTCACATATCTTCCCTTGTTCTCAGCACTGTACTAAGGTTGGTTGAAAAAAAACATTATCCCAAAGAGGTTTTGCACTGACAATGCAACGTCTATAATTTAAGTAAGAAGGCAGTTATATCATAATATGATATAATGTGCCATTTGCTAAAACTTTTATTTATTTTTTTCAGAATGCACAGCAGACACAGAAATGTTAGTCATTGTTAGTTTTTTTATTTCTGTTTGTGGAAACATAAAAGACATTACCTTAAAGAACACAACCTCAACAATGGCAAGAAGAACTTTTTCAAAAACTGTTAATTTTCACCAGAGAATAATATTTGTCTGCTAGCCACAAGAAAGGCAACAAATAACAGAAAAAAATATAATAGAAGCTAGATATATTGGAAAACTTGATGTCAATTTCTCAGCAGTTGATGACTGTATGCTGTATATTAAAAAGTTCGAAGATTTCTGCCAGAGAAAGCAAAGTATTAGTGTTCACGATACTGTAGGATGGAAAACTTAACAGCAACCTTATTTAATTACAGTGTGTAATTACAGTGTTACTACTGGTTATTAATAACATTATATATCATTTAACATTTAACACATCAACAAGAGATCATTTAATCTATCCTTCAAGAATAAGAAACTATTCTAGCATTGTATTTCAGTGACAGTGTAATAGTTAATAGTAATTAGGCATTTGTGGGTGAATATACAGTAGCAAAATTTCTGGACTATTAAGCGCACCCAAATATAAGCCGCAGTAATTTGACAAAGATTTTTATTTTGAACATAAATACGCCGCACCTGTCCATAAGCCGCAGGTGTCTACATTGAAACTAATGAACTTTACACAGGCTTTAACGAAAGACAGTGTCTGTTACACGACTTGTATCTAAACAGTGGCCTACCAGGAAAGTCATTGTTCGATATCATCCATATTTATGATGTGGTGCGGCCCGATTCAGTGGGAGCGCACCCAATTTAATATAAAGGGTTTCATTGGTTCAACTGAAACTGTTCAGCAATTTCAATGGTCTAATGTTACGTCGCTCAGTTTTTTTGGCTTGAAGTTTGTGAAACCGCGAAAAACCAGGAAAAATCCATAAATTAGCCGCATCGTTGTTTAAGCACATGATTCAAAGCATGGGAAAAAAGAAGGGGCTTCTAGTCCGGAAAATACGGTATTTTAAAAAGAGCAGAAAGAAAAATATGTGCACCCAAATCTTGAAAAATCTTTTTATAAAATATTGCCAATCAAGTCACCTTACCATTGAGTACAATGCAGATTTAAAGGTAACATTGTGATGGCAAAAACTGGGTAGTCTAGTCATTTACTATGAGAAGACAGCTAGGCAACTACTAATACAACTGACCAGAACATAATATAAAAACAGTAAGAATGGAACTGGTTACTGGGTATGCTTTATAATTTGCAGAGTAAGTTTGATCATCATTTAAATTGTATTACCATAAACCCATCTGTTATCCAGTTGAAGAATTGTACCTGAATAATAATAGCATACTCACAGGTGCTGTACAATGAGAAGAGTTAATTGAGTTTGTTGTAAGTGAAATCAGAAATGTCTGTGCCATTTGACCATCATTGAATCAGGTAAATAATGCTGAATCAGAGACTCATTCACAGTACATGTAAGTGCATGCTCAGGATGAGAAATCAATGTTTTTCAAGAAGGAATACACACACTCAGGCACATCAAGGGCAGATTTTTTCTGATTGAAAATGCCACACCAAAACTTCCCAAGGTTAAACTTGATCTACCAGAGAAAAGGTCACAAGTAATTTGTTTCATAAGGAAACCGAAGGAATTTTTTCAAAGGTGGAAAGTTTTCATGACTGCCGCCTTCAGAGTTTGTAAATGTTTTAATGTTTGAACAACAATATCAGTTTCCAGTGATAATTAATTGGGCAAATAAATATCTTTTAATTACAATTAAAGAGAAGTTAATCTCTACATGGGGCACTAGGACCCACACAGAAGGTCATAGATAAGAGGTTATTGTCAAAAGAAAAAATAAAATGATGGAAGGCTCAAAAACAAACAAACAAACAAAAAAAAAAACCATGCAAAAAAAGCACTGGAAAGGCTCACAAAGCATACATTGAGCACTTGTCATTGCACGTGTGACTTTCTCAAGAACAGTGTCACTTACTTGGGTCACACTACTGACGCACAAAATCCAAGCTGTTATACAAGCTTCCTGACCAAAAGATATTTCATAGCTAAGGTTCTCTTTAGGATTTGTCAGTTACTACCACAGTTACTGAAAATTCTGGGAAAGGGACCAGAACTGGCTGTGATGAAGTCTTTATGAAACGGAGTAGACATTAATGTTTTACACTTACACATTATGTCCCAGAGCAACCACTGCAACTTGTACATAATGCTTCACCATACAAAAATGCTGCAGTAATGTCAAGAACAGCAGATGTTAACACCCAATTATATTTACGTTCTGCTTACAGGAATGGAGAGAAATTATGCACAGACAGACTGAGAATCTTGTTTCGGGAGTTAAAAGTTTCAGTCATATACCTGTATGGTAATGTTATTGTAATAGCTCATCAAGCTTCCATCTTTAATTTTTCTTCACAGAAGAATGTTCTTTTTACTACTACAGCCTGAATCCAGAGATGATCATTGTTCCTTAATCCAGAGATGATCATTTTTCCTTTTTTTTTTTTTTTTTTGGTATAATGGTAATTAGGTCCATCATATGCCTGGCTTGGCATGTCTGATACAAAACATGCAGTTATTTAATACCCCTGCTGTAGTGGATTTAATTTAATTTAATGTTAATTTAATGTATACTTTGGAATTGTAAATGATTAGTAGAAAGTGATACGTTGCAGGAACAACCAGGAGACTTAAAATATCCCAAAACATTTTTAAGTGTAAAAATACAGTATACCTGCATTGTTTTTGTTGTGTAAACACAGCTAAACATGCAGTTATTTAATACCTCTGCTGTAGTGGATTTAATTAAATTTTATGTTAATTTAATGTATACTTTGGAATTGTAAATGATTAGTAGAAAGTGATACGTTGCAGGAACAACCAGGAGACTTAAAATATCCCAAAACATTTTTAAGTGTAAAAATACAGTATACCTGCATTGTTTTTGTTGTGTAAACACAGCTTTTACTTATAAAGCATATGTTCAAAATGTCCAAGGAAAATCTTTTGCTTCAGCCAGGCTGTCAATCAAAAGATTATAATATCATGTTTGATTTGTGAGAGTGGCGATCCATTCATAATTGAATGTATGTGATTTTTGTATCCAGTAGAACAAAATAGATTTAGTTGAACAATGTAAATAAAAAAAAAATTTAACTAACAACACTGGAACATCAAATATCAAGCCATTAGCAAATCTGTTTCATTCGCATACACTATAAAGTATGTACTTCGGTATATTTGCACTTCTTAACTGGTCTGTAAAAACTTTATAAAAAACCATTTCATGTTATTGAAATTTATAAAAAAAGCTTTTACAAGCTCAACAATCATGATAGGAACACTAATCATTTGGCTTATTATGCATCAAATGCAATTGTCTCTTGGAGCATCCAGTGCTTCACATTAGTTTACATGTTGTTAGTACCTCATTCAAATTTTCAAAGTGTATCATCTCATCAAATTCTCTAATTTAGAAAAACTCCAAAAGGAAACAAAGTATTGTAAAAAAAATACATGCAGTCTAAGATAGAGCTATTAGACTGTTAAATATAGAGCCAACCTGATATTATGGCAAACCCAGAACGAGATTAATTTCCATGGATTTCAGTAAAAAGAACGCCATCACCATTTTCCACCGGAACTATAATCATTTATTACATTACATGCCAGTAAGCTTATGAAGAATTCTTATGAATTGGCAATCAGGAGACTGTATTGACTTGCATACTTGAGATAGTGGGGATAATCCAGTACAGCACAGCCTCACTTGCAGCCTTAACAGGTTTGACAAAGTGGTTCCTGCATTGGATAAATTATCACCATGATTTATGAGGAAAGCTTTCATAAAATGGTGCAGTAGGAGGAGAGGAGCAAGAAGAGAGAGAGGAGAGACTGATAAAGTGGCAGAGACATACTCAAAATCAAGAGCATAGAAAAAAAAACAAAAAAAAACCCTAAATGTATTCCCTGACAGAAGAGCACTTCCACGACGGTGTCTCTATATCAGAGCCCTCGAGGAAGCGCGCATGTCAACAGTGTCATGATTGGCTTTGTAATTACCTCCCACTTCACTTCAGAACTGGTGACTTGTGCGTACACACACACACATACACACACACACACACACACACACCTAGTGTTAGATACCACATCTGCAATGCTTTAGTCATGGGTTGCCTAGCAGTGCCATTACAAGTAACTTAGCAACAAGGGAAATAACTTATTACCCAAATACCAAGGTCATACACATACATGCAACATTCATTTGCCAGTAGAGTGTTTCTCACAGTGTTACACAAATAATAATGATCATAATTCTACTACTAATAATAATAATAATAATAACCGTATAGCAAATCTCATATGATAAACCATGTAAAGGATGGTTTAGAATTTTCCAAAAGAATTGCAGTAGCAAATTATATTTGCAAAGCTGATACTTCTGGGGTTGCCATTGTGATGAATAACAACCTTGCCATAAATGTTTGTTAATTAGGTTCAATATGAAAAGTCTTTTGGAAAAAAATAAACTTGTCAATTTTTTAAATGAGCAATATGCAAGTACTGAGCAACTATACAAGTATAAAATGGTTACATGCATTTTTATGTATATATTCATTTAAATTTTTTAATAATATAATTTCCATTATGTACATGACTCACAATTCATTTGACTAATAAATACAATATATGAGGAACCTTTATGTTATTCAATTTAAGTCTAGAAAAATTTGGTGCTTGGAAAAATAGTACTTCATTTACAGTATATGGTATTAGTATAGAAATTAAGTACAACATCACATTATCATCACAGCCACCTGTAAACATTGAACATCCCATTCCAGATGTGGTCTTCTTTATACTTTATGAATATTTCCTAGTATCTTTATCCAGGAAGCCTTATTACAATATTTTTTTTTGTTGCGTGGCTATGGAGATTGGCCTATATAGTCACAAAAGTATTAGTGAGAGCAGGCACTGGGGTCAGCTAAAGAGTCAAGGGGCATAGTCAGTGTTCCAGCTCATTCCAAAGGTGTTCAATGGGGTTAAAGGTCAGGGATCTGTGCAGATCAATCCATGTCTTGATAGATCCCACTGTGTGAAGAGTCGCATTGTTATGCTGAACATGGTTGGGGGCCCTTAGTTCCAGTGAGGTGAATTTTTAATGCATTCAGCATACAAAAACATTCCATACACTGTGTGCTTTCAGCATTGTGGTAACAGTATGTCAGCATATCAGTGTGATGGTCACATATTCACAAAGCTCTAGCCATATAGACATATATAATGCACATATATGGTGCACTGTGGCAATAAATTTGATGCAAATTCATGGTGCGGTTGGTCACCTCAAAAAATGCTATAATGTATTTCATAATATAAATATGTGATTACTGTTACTGATAATAGTTGCATTTGAGATGCATTACAATAAATTCATTCATATACATTATAGCCTCATTAGGGTATCACTGTGTTAATCAGACTGTTCTTCCAAATATAAAAAAAAAGTAACACTTTTTAAGAAAGGTCTCCTTTTCACACATTTATATCATCTTACCTGTTGCATTTAAAATGTGTTAAATGAAACAATGACTATTGATTATGTAAGATTTCAACTTCATTAAGACTCAATTATTAATCTTTATTAATAATATTTCCTGCCCTTGTAGTAATGCAGTTTACACAATATGGAAACCTAACTGCATGCACATTCTTACCTGTTCTCCAACCACTATCTACTATCTTCTATCAAAGAGAGCAACTAGCAAACAGAGTGACTAGCAAACTGTTCTCTTTCTCCTCTTTTTTCCTCCCAGCCCTCCACTAAAATTAACAGATGACTCTGCCTATATCACAGTTGCGAGCCAAAGACAGAGCCAACACAAGGGGGTGGGGGGAAATCGAAAAACAAACAAAAAAAAAACGTCTTATGTACTTTTTCCAAGTCTTATGGGCAGGTTACCTGTTTCTCTAATTCCATCTTCTGGGTCAGAGCAAACTGTTCTCTTCCTCCTCTTTTTTCCTCCCAGCCCTCCACTAAAATTAACAGATGACTCTGCCTATATCACAGTTGCGAGCCAAAGACAGAGCCAACACAAGGGGGTGGGGGGAAATCGAAAAACAAACAAAAAAAAAACGTCTTATGTACTTTTTCCAAGTCTTATGGGCAGGTTACCTGTTTCTCTAATTCCATCTTCTGGGTCAGTATAGTCAGTAAACTTTTGTCTTCTAGTGTCATTAAAATAAAGATGGTTTGCTTTACCTCATGACTGTCATAAAGACCCATGAGAAAACAATAATAACTCTGGTGCTTCAGTCGTGCTACTCTGGTGACTATTTGGGGTGACTGTTTGTGCAATAAGCAGGCACAAGGGTTGTGTGAGTGAGTGATTAAGAGAAGGCTCTTTTGAGTTGAGGGAAAAGGAAGAAAGGGGGCAGATGGCAATATGTTTGCTGTGGAACAGATCACAGACTTTTAAAAATGTACTGGAGCTGATTTGAGGTCTCTCATTAGCCAGAAACAAGAAAGAAGAATCCTAATGCAGCAGCTTGAAGAGTCCAGGTCTGCGTGGTCATATCACAGCCTGACTTTAATAGGAAAGTGACACTGAATAAATCACATAACACCAGGAAAGGCTTTTGATCGTTCAGAGTATGAGTGGAAAGATCACAAGAGGATACTTTACATACAGTGTCTTGAAAAGAATCCATTTAAAGAGCCAGGGGTAGCAATGTAGACTTTGACACAGATATGTGGATCCACAAAAGCAAGACAGAGAGAATCTAAAAGACCCAAAACTATATAAAGACATATATCAATATGAGAGATATATTATCTCTTACAAGTATACTATATGTAATATAAGGTAGACAATAAATATAGGACATGCTGCTTTTTAGTCATTGCTGATAAATATTATCTATATTTTGTAACTATTTTATTTTTTTAATATTTAGTATTACAAATATCATAAAATCCTACAAATCACAAGAGATGCATATGCAATGTTAATGTGATTTTAGCTGATTTTAGCTG
This sequence comes from Silurus asotus, assembly GCA_024362625.1. Lineage (NCBI taxonomy): Eukaryota > Metazoa > Chordata > Actinopteri > Siluriformes > Siluridae > Silurus > Silurus asotus. The sequence continues at coordinate 3,033,189 of MU533908.1, forward strand.
GAATACAATTTTCATTTCAATGCCCAACCTCTGGATGGAGCTCTCTTTAATTGAGGACCACTCTGTGCAGCTGAGGTTGGTTCCACACCAGCAGCCTAAAGATCCATGAAGTTCCCTTTTGAGTCTGGTTTCTCTCAAAATTCCTTCCTTATGCATCCCAGGGAAATTTTCCTTGCCACAGCTGTCGCTGGATGCTCATTGGGAATAAACGCAAAATTATAAGGAACACATTTATAGACACTAAAATAATACATTCTTTTATGCAACTTTTTTTTCACCACTTTATCTCACTTCAAGACAATGACCTTTGTAAAAGCAATATACAAATACAATTTAATTAAATAAAAATAGACAAAAAGAGAGACAAACAATTGCATTCATTGTTAATCACTATTAACTAGTTAGAATATCACTCCTGTTTTCCAAATTTATTTAGACAGGACAAATTTATTTATTTTATTTTTTTATTATATTTATATTGAATATTTATGCATTTTTTCCATTTGTGCCACTTAAAATATGATAATTTCTCAAACTTGGTTTGTAATTTTTATATCCTCGCCTTGACTCAAATGCCTGCATGTGAGGTTGTACCTATTTTTGCATATTAAGTGATAAAAAAAAAAAATAAGAATCTCAATAATTTCAGTCCAGTAACTCTAAAGTGTGTTAATCTGGCTTACTGCATCAATCTAAAAATAACCATACATGACCTGGGAGAAAAGCAATCCGCTCACCCAGTCAAGGGAGAGCTGCTCTTAACTACTTCGAGAGGCAGCCGTGATGAGATTTTGGCCGATCGATGCCATGCTGGGTGACTCGAACACTCCAGAGGCTGTACACTGCACTCTAGTGCACTTCTCTTTTTTCTCTATTCTTCCTCTCCTGCCTGTAAAGTTCTGTGCTAATATGGCATGGCCCCCTTCTGCTTCAGGGATTTCGCAGGGCATGAGTCAGGAATAAGGTCTCGAACAGAGACTGGTTTCCATCCATCTTTGTCTTCTCGTACATATTTTTTTCAAAAGACAGCTGTCACAATTCAAACAGTGTATTCAGCACACACAGACACAGGGAACTAAAATCACAAGGTTGATCACAAAAAAAAAAAATGGCTGGAAGGCAATAAACTTTATCACAGTTATGCTGTTACCCGCCATAAGAAAGTCAAACAATGAGTGTAATTTCCATTTAAATAAGCAACAACAATAACAAACGCATGTACAAATGTAGGTCACAAATAAAAATTGATCAACCAACCAATGTGTATCAACTGAGCATTTAGGAAGACTGTAGTTTTCCCAAATGTGCCAGTGAGCAATAGCCCTCGTGCCACTTTAATTCTATTGAGGGCATATTTGCATGGCATCATGTCATAACTAGGGTTTCTTAACGGCCTTCTTAACTGTTGGTACTTTATATATTTTTTTAAATAAAATTTAATGCAGATCCAGAATGTTGAGTCAGCATATTTCTAATGCTGTTTTCACAACAACACAATGTAAAGGGCACTGTTTCTAATAATAGGTGGTATTGCATCTACTGTATATGTTATGATCAACGGTGTATATTCATATCTGTGTGTGCATGAAAATATTGTAATAAACGGTGAAATAAAACTTGTTTCTAAATTGCCTGAATAATTGTGGCAAGTTATTGTGTTTTGAGCAACGACTAAAATACCCGTGATTGACACAGTGCTTTACTGTGCAGCCTTGCAAAATGTTGTAAATTGCTCTCACATTTGAAGTTAAACTTTACCTCAGTGGTCTGAGAATAGAAAATCTGCCTGTCCATCACCATGAAACCACTAACACCCACACACTTTTATAAAATGGGAGTCATTTAGCCCACGTAACCAGAAGGTAATTTTTATGTGTGCTTTATGGCCTTTGTTTTGTCTTCATGAATTCATAATACCATTTTTGAGGAATAAAATTAGCAGTTTTGCAATAAAGTGTAATACTCAAACCCGTAGAGTTCGAGATTTTTTAATGTGTCATGTGAAGATCCTATCAATCCCACATAATGAGTGTTATGACAGCCATTATATAGAAATCATAAACATAGCATTATAAATAGTCTACAATATGTGTTTGTAAATTAACAGGCCTGTCAATGCTGGTTACTTCTTTGCACATCTGCAAGTGAGAGACAGTGTGAGATCAGATTTAAGTACCTAACCACTTTCTGCTGTCACTAAATTATACAAAGTGCCTGAATAGAAATGAAAGAAATAGAGTTGCTGGCTATTATATATATGGCTTACACACTGTAGATTTAGATGTAGATGTACATTTTTCTATACTATTGTCTCTTAAATACAAAAGTTTGTGGACACGGAACTGATTTCTAATACTCTTTTTGCATATTTAGTCCCCATGTACTGTAATATTAACCTGTCAGTAGGAGTAAGACAGAGAACATGTGTGTGAATGAGAGGGAGGGCAGTGGAGTAGTTTGGTTGTAGGGAGAAGAGGTGGAGAAGGTGGAAGAGTTCAGGTACCTGGGGTCAACAGTGCAAAGTAATGGAAAGTGTGTTAGAGAAATGAAGAAAAGTGTGCAGGCAGGGTGGAGGGGATGGATAAGAGTGATAGCAGGAGTGATTTGTGATAGAAGGGTATCTGCAAGAGTGAAAGGGAAAGTTTATAGGATTGTGGTGAGACCTGTGGTGTTGTATGGTTTAGAGACAGTGGCATTGAGTAAAAGACAGGAGGTGGAGCTGGAGGTAGCAGAGTTGAAGATGTTAAGATTTTCATTGGGAGTAACAAGGATGGACAAGATCAGAAACAAGTGTATTAGAAGGACAGCAGAATGCTGAGGATAAAGCCACCAGGAAGGATTAAAAGAGGAAGCCCTAGGAGGAGGTTTATGGATGTGTTGAAGGAAACCATGCAGGTAGTTGGTTTGAAAGAGGTTGATATAGAGGACAGAGAAGTATGGAGACAGATGATCATCTGTAGCAACCCCTAATGGGAGCAGCCGAAAGAAGAAGAAGTACTGTAATAATATCCTTCACTCTTCTGGGAAGATGTTGCACTACATTTTGAAGTGTAATAGTGAAGATTTGTGCTCATTAAGCCACAAGGATTTTAGCAAAGTCAGCTACGGATATAGGGTGAGGAGTCCTAGGGTGCAGTCCGTGTTCCTAATCATTTCAAGCTTGTTGAAGTCAGAGCTCTGTAGCAGGCCACTCACTACCTTCCATATCTAAGCAATGAAACCCATATTTTTATGTAGCTCAAAAATAGTGTCATGCTAGAATAGGTATGGGTCTTTTAGTTTAAGTGAAAAAGAAATTGGATGATACTGCATTTGAAGACATCCAGTTGTGTGCCTACATCTTTGTGGTAACAGTTTAAGGGAAAAAACACATATAGTTTGAAAAGTCAGGTGTCCCATCTTGTTTTTTTTGTCCCTATACTGTAGATAGATAGATAAATACTGTGTGTTGTATTGCTTCCAGAAGTAATGCAAAAACATGTTGAGTAAAACTAATGTAAAATGGTAAGGAATAGGTGTATATTGTTAAAACTGCAAAACTACAGGCATTACTTTAAAGCTTAAGGGCAGATTATTTGTAATAGTAACGAAAAATATAAATATTTCAAGAGAAAAAGTTGTTTAAAGTTCACATTCCTCAGTTAATAAAGTAAGAAAGCTGCACTTTTGCAATGTTCTGTTGTCTTGCATCAGAAAGCAGTTGTCAATGTACTCTTAATTCTAACAAATTACAAGAAGATAAAGTGTCCACGTTGCTCTATGCTTTAGATCGGAACTACTGTATGCCTGGGGCATCTAAAGCAAATATGTAAAATATAAAAGGAAATTTGAAAAAGAGTAGTGTGTGGTTATTTTATTTAAATCTGCTGTGATTTAAAAACACTATAAACGTGTGAATTGACTCATCTTATTCATGACACTTCTATTCTCTCTGATTGAAGTCACATGGTGACATGTTACATTTAACATGAAAGAATAAGCTTTTGAGAATGCTTTCCACATTCTGCTATAGTTGCATTTCTGTATTGCTTTACCATACTCAATATATTTAAAAAAAAATTACATTTATTTATTATTATAAGATTCAAGTGAAGGGTTGTTTCTGATACTGTATGTTGCTTAGCAACATGTGCTTGTGACAGATGTTGATCTCCAAAGTATAGAAGGATCTTTTTTCTTTATGAGACTAAGTTGGGTTTATTAATTAATGAAAAAAATGGATATGAACAGCATGATTCTCCTCTTTCCACTTTTCGTTATGTAAATTATGATGATAATAATAATAAAAGTACAAGTCAAAAACAATTTGCTTACTATGTGCAATTTGAGTTGCTAGTTACTAGTATAGTCATTATCTATCATCTGCAGTGTTATTTTTATAGCATATTGGCATGAGGCATGTTAAAAGCAAACTTATTTAAACTTATAATTTGTACTGGATAAAGTATTTCCCTTGTGAAAGACTCATGTTTATCATCTGAGAGCTATCAAATAAGATATTAACATTTTTTTATCACACCAACATATTATATACAGAATTCCTCCTATGAGAGAGAATTGTTTGAGCTGATTAGCTAATGAAAGTAAATGACATAAGAACAATATGAACAAACTTCTGCTTCTTATTTTTACAACCAATTTGATGTACTTTTCTCATAAATAATGAAAGCAGTAGGCTCAGACTTTTTGCCATTAGAGTGTTATGATTATAACATTACTTCATAACGCCCACATAGAGCTTCTCCACTGATTATATTTCACAGTGGAGTACTTAGCACAGAGCAGGAAGAAGCAGCATGTACTGTGTTGTGCGGGGTTGGCCGATAAACAGAGGAAGTGATAACTGGTACAATATAATAGCTGAGACAAGCTAGAGCTCTTCAGTCCCAGATCTGCAGAATGGATCATCAGCAGGAAGTAAGTACTATTATTTAACTATACAGATAGATAGATAGATAGATAGATAGATAGATAGATAGATAGATAGATAGATAGATAGATAGATAGATAGATACCAAAAAAATGGCTGCTTGGTTAAGTATATATTACAAGTATATACATTATATAACTAACCCTTAAGGCCACAAAGGACATGGGGCAGGTCATAGGACGGTCAATGTCAGCTTTAGTAACTACAGAAAATAGTTTGTGTCTCACACTGTCGGAGATTAACAACAGGGACAGGGCTTTTCTGCTGAATGCCCCGATAGCTACTTCTAGCCTCTTCGGTGACACAGTTGACATGGCCAGAGAAGGGTTTAAGAAGTCAGCAAAGCAGTCGGCGGCATTTAATCAATACTTTCCTTGCTGCACACCCAGCCTGACATGGCCGGGTATCACAAAGCCCATAAACATACACTCTAGGCCCAAATCGAAGGAGTCTGCCAACCGTAGGGTGTTCCTCTCCTCGAACAGACGGGTGTTGGTAAAGCAGCCCTAACATTCAGAGCGCCCTATATTAATGGGGGCGGTCTACACCTTGCGCGGTGCTTGTACCTCCTTATTACCACCAGGTGGCCAGGCTGTTATCTCCGCTACAGAATGTGCCTTGGAACCAGACTAATCTGATGTCTGGGGCCAGCCCCGAAGGATTGGTTCCCCGATCGGATGCCTTGGCACAGGAGGCCAGTCTGTTAGCCCTACCACTGGATGTGCTTTGGGGCGCAGCCTCCCTCCAACAAGTCTCTCCCTTTGTCTCTGCCCAAATGATCACTGCAGATGTAGGAGACCCGCTGGCTCCAAACTTCTGCAGGGTATTGCTTCAGCCACTCTGGGAGGGTCAGAGGCCAGCCTCGAGAGGCTGGTTCCCCTGGGAGATTTCCTGGCAGCTTGGGAAAAGGGTGGGTTCTGCGTATAATAGAGAGGGGCTACTCAACTCTATTTGCATCCTCTCTTCCCCACTTCAACAAGTGGTGTCCCTCCCTGGTGGGAGCCAAAAAGGCACTGGTCCTGGAGCAAGAAGTATGCACCATCCTGAGGAAAAGAGAGAACCACCTTCTTGGGCTTAGTGTGGGACTCGCAGATGGACGGGACCCCATTTGCAGGTTACGGTTAGGGTTAGGGTTAGGGATAGGATTAGGGTTACGGTCATCTTTAGGATTTTTCGAAATTTTAAAATTAATCCTATACACTTATTATGATAGATAATAAATTATTAAGTTTATAGGACAGCGATCTGTATTGAAAAGCGAAGCACAGGGGTTCCCATCCATCTGCATACCGTCTCTCTACGTCGAAAAGCGGCGCGAAGTGTGTACCTTCGGCATCGGATGTGGACGCCGTCGGACGCAACATCCACATCGTCGATATGTGACAATGTGGGGTGAGAATGTGCTGGTGTTGCGGGCACAATTGTCTCCCACCTGGATCGCAGCTATCCTAACTGCAGTCGAGAGATTAAGAGATGGCCAACCACTCACTGTGAAGCAGATCCAAAGGCCGCTGGATCTTATGGTGGCAGCGTCCAACATGATTCCACTTGGCCTTCTGAGGGCCTCCAGGGGGCAACCCACTCAGTATTATCAAGGTGTCGAGGCAAGCTCTTCAAACCTTAGATATATGGAAAGAACTTACTTTCCTGTCTCAGGGCCACGTCCTGGGAGCTCCTTGTCACGCTGATGATGAACGCATCCCTCCTGTGGTGGGGGGCGTTCATGACTGCCTGGAGCGCCCAAGGTCGGTGGAACGAGCTACATCGTTCATGGCACATAAACTGCCTGGAGATGATGGCTGTGCTTATAGCACTTAAATACTTCATCTGAGACCTGAGGTCCATATGGACATCACGTTGATGGCCTCATAAGTGGGTCTCTGATCTCTCCCCATGTACAGGCTGGCAGATCCTCCTATAGACCCAGAGGAAACTCCTCTCACTGAGAGCAGTTTACATTCCGGGCCGGTTGAATTGGAGAGCAGGCGTCCATTTGAGGCAAGGGCCGAGGCCCGTGGAATGGAAGCAAGCTCCACCCCAAGTTGGTGGAGCAGATATGACAGAAATATTACAGAGCCCTGGTGTTTCTGTTTGCGACTCGGGAAACTTAGCACTGTCCCCTCTGGTTCTCTCTCTATTACCCAGCCCCTGGGATGGATGCCATGGTGCAGACATGGCCAAGGCTTGGGAAGGAGTACGTCTTCTCCTGGTGGCAACTCTTTGGCCAGGCAGACCATGGTTTACAGATCTCCTCTTGCAGGCAGCGGGAACCCTAGTTTACCCCCGCCCAGAAGCTATGGCTGTGGCCCCTGAGGGGGCACAGTTTCCAGCAGCTGGTCTTTCTACTGAGGAAATTGAGATCATCCTCTATTCCAGAGCTTCCTCCACGAGGAGGTTGTATGCCGCTAGATGGCAGCTGTTTACCACGTGGTGTGAGTACCACCAGTTAGACTCAGTCAACTGCCCGGTTGGTATAGTGCTGGAGTTCTTGCAGGAACAGTTTGCCACAGGTTTGGCCCCATCCACCCTGAAGGTTTATGTGTCTGGCGATCGTGGCTTATTGTACCTCGCATGCATGGCAGTCGCTGGAGAAATACCCTCTTGTGACACGTTTCCTACGCCCCAGATATGACCCAGAGAGCAAGTGTGATATTTGGCTGTTTTGTTGTCAGCTCTATTTGAGCTCCCCTTTGAGCCTTTAGCCAAGTGGCCCTTAGGTACCTGTCGATAAAAAACTTTCTTTTGGCGATATCCTCACTTAAGAGGTTTGTGGACCTACAGGCTCTGTCTGTTGCCCGTCTCTCCTGGAGTTTACCCCTGGCATGGCCAGTGCCTTTCTAAACCCTAAAACTGGGTATGTGCCTAAGGTGCCTATGGCTCCCTTAATAACTTCGACGTGAGAGCCACTCCTGGCTCCTCTGTCCTCTACGCTTGTAGTGCTCAGACACACTGGGCATGGTCTGGTCAGTATATCGTGATTGGACACTCGTTCACAAAGCATTATGACACAGCTTGAGTTCCTGAAAGGGAACGTTACTAGGTTACGTATGTAATCCTAGTTCCCTGAGGGAACTAGATGCTGTGTCAATAGGCCCTACTCCTTGCATCCCTGTGGTGCTTACCTTCTCTATTTTCAGAAGCTAATGTAACTACCATCGCTCAGCTATTTTGTAGCTTTCTGGGTTACGCGACGTTGCCCGACGATGATGGCACGACTTGCCTATTTTTCATGTGATTTAAAGCGTGAACAACGCGAGATGTTCCCAAAGCATTTCAACGCAGCTTCTTGTTTACTCAGGGAACTAGGTTTACATACGTAACCTAGTGACGTTTCCTATTTTTACCCCTTGGTCTTGTTGTGTATGTTTCATCTGATTTTTGACATTATATCATGTAATGAAGAAGCAAGAAGTGAATACAAATGCAAAACAGTAAAACAAACATAAAAATAAATTTTAAAAAAGGGAAAAAAACACTAACTGAAAAGAGAAAGAAACACAAACCATAACTTAAACATTGAATGGCATTGAATATAGGACAACAATCTTGAAAAAATACCATAGAGAAAAAAGGGAAGAGAACAGCTGAAAATGCTGATGGGAAAATGGGATGTAAATATCTGACTGTGTCAATCATTGTCTTATTTTGTTAAAGTGAATTTTTTCAAATAAAATATTTGTATATAATTAAAATATAACACAAATATCATTAGGTCAGATAAATTACAATTAAAATTTACAGTGGCAGGAAAAAAAAAACAGGAAGGGAAACGCTAGCGAATGAAAACTGATTCATGTCAATATTTAATTTTCCTTCTTTTTAATTCTCCTTTCTGTTTCATGAGTATTAAGACACACACACACACACACACACACACACACACATATACACACACACACACACACACACACACACACACACGCAAACACACAGTCAGAAAAAGGATGAGGCTGATAAACGGAGGAAGCGACGATATGTGTAATATGATAGCTGAGACAAGCAGGTTGCTTGTGTTTAGCCTGAACTCACAGATCTCCTGGACAGATTAGCTGAGAGAAGTCGTTAAAGTCAGGCTCATTCACACACACACATATGCTGAGTTTCTGATAATCATCGCACCACCACCAGGGGAGGAAAGACCTGGTTAAACATACATTTGATGGGCAGAGAGCAGGTCATGGTCCTTCTGATATACACTCATCCACTGATAAACCCTATCTGATGAGGGAAGGAAAGCTCAAAACCTGATTTTCCAATGCCATAACTTCACACACACAAATACCCAGTGCACAAAATGATCAGAGGAAATGCATTCCTTATGCATGAGCATGGTTCTTTTCCTTCCTGAGTTACTTTAAATGGAGATGAATGTAGGGATATTATTTCAAACAGGTTGGGGAATATGATATGAGGTTTTTTCGTAGTCAGCCAAGCTTTCTACACTTTGTTTGAATACTCAGGTTTATTTAGCAATGTGGAAAAGATGACTCTTAGTGAAGGAAGGCAGGCAGTGGATTTATTTTCTGGGTCAGCAAACTGTAGAAACTGAGCTGTCTGCGAAACTTCACTTATTTAAAAAAGTGAAATAATATGTACATACTTTAAATGGAAGCTATTATACTCTTCTTAGACTTGTCAATGGCAGAAATGTGAGACTGGAATTGTGCTGGTGAGTATTTGAGAGCATTAATTAGTCATCACTTCAACTTGTCTGTAGTTTTTAGCAGTAAAATTGCTTCATTAGCATCATCTGTATGATCATGATACATTACAGTATATACACAAATGTTTGTAGACACCTGGACATAAAATGTGTATGTGCTTTTTGAACATCCAATTCCACATTTGGTACCTGTTTGCTCTTATATACTGATTGATACTGAATGAGTGAGAAGGCCTGGGGTGCTTTTAGAAATCCAATGGATCCCAATGATGTTTTCCATTTCTAGAACTACAGACTAACAGTCAATCAATCAAACAATTAATCAATCAATCAAACAATAAATTATTTCATCTATCTATCTATCTATCTATCTATCTATCTATCTATCTATCTATCTATCTATCTATCTATCTATCTATCTATTACTGTTTAAGTAAAGGACTGTAACTGAAGCAATTAACAGTCTAGACTTATGCAATTAAGGACAACAGGGATTCTCAAACATTACTTTTAAAATGGCATGCCTTTGAACTGACATTTTACAAACCTTTAAAGAGTGAGACAAGTCACATGTTTTCAAGTCATTCATTTTAATTTTATGTTTAAATATAATTTTCTTTTAGCTTAAATTGGTGAAAAAAGTTGCAAATGTCAGATCACCCACCCTCAGGATAAATGTACATCAGATAAACACGGATTCCCCATTAAATTTGTCAATGAAAATAATAAAAAAGTGTAGATAAAATTTACAGGTTATTTGTAAAATCTCTATAAAAAAGAAGTCAATATTAAACCAAAAAAAAGCAGTTAGAGAAAGAGAAAGACACACATGCATGCATACAAACCCATGAACACACTTTCAGATTTCAGTTTCTTGGTATTAGGTCCCCTCTTTTCAGTAATGATGGTGTTCGCTTAAATTGGCATAGACCAAAAACGCAAAACCTTAAGGCAAAACCTTACACATTATTAATATCCATCATAGTGATCTGAACACATGCTTTCAAAAAAGCAACGTGCACATTTTTGTGCAAATAGGCAACAAAATCACAGATGAACCTACATTTTAACTAGAACTTAAGTAATAACTTACTTTTAAAATAAGCATTTAAAACATCTTAAGCTTTTTTTTTATTGTCGTTTATTTCTAATTTTAAATGTAAAAAAATAATAATAATCCAGATTTTCAATGCGGTCTCAGTACAGACATTTTGACTCCACTGAATATATACAGTATGTTATATATATTATATGATTGAAAAATCCAATAAATTGTGTGTGTGTGTGTGTGTGTGTGTGTGTGTGTGTGCGCAAGCACATGAAAGAGGCTAGCTGCTACCACCGACAGTGACACTAATTAGCAGCATATTTGCAAATGACTTGTGGAGAGAGAGTCAAGACTATGGGGCAGCAAGGCAGATCAAACTTGACCTTTAACTTCCACTCTGATTCCAGGCCAGTAGGAAAGTGAGTAATAGATAGATACAGAGAGAGAGAAAGAGAGAGAGAGAGAGAGAGAGAGAGAGAGAGAGAGAGAGAGAGAGAGAGATTGTTTATGCTGAAAGAACAACACATTAATTATGTTTGTATACGTATTTGGGCATGAATATGTGGCTGGGTTTGTATGAGTCCATGAGTAATGTTGCAGGTTTGGATCATCTGGTTCAAGTAAAGGGAAACAAGGCAGTAGTGGACAAAGTACACCAACCATGTACTTGGGTTAAAGTTGAGATGCATTAGGAAGGAAATTCCTCCAGTAAATGTTAAAGTACTCCTTTTAAACTTTCATTCTAGTAAAAGTACAAACGTATTTGTCTTCAAATGTACTTAAGTATCAAGTATCTTATCATTTCTGTCACAAGACTCTTGCTTAATCAATTGAGTTTATTTGAAAAGACTCCAATGTTTCTCTTAGCACACCAGTCTATTAATAAAATAATATTAATGAGTCAAACACTGTTTGATTTATATTAAATTATCATGAGCCCAAAACATTATTTTCAATTACTTGAAAAAAGTCATGCAAATAAGGCCGGTGTGTGTTGTGGCAAGTTTAGGATTCAGGATTTAACTTTATTATTTAATACTCTCAAAGTGTTATACTTACTGTATGTTTGTGCTAATTAGATACCACCACAATCAATCAAAACAAGGTCAAATCAGTGTGCTCTATCCTGATTGGTGTCTTGCTCTGTTCTTGACCAGTTAAGGTTTTATCCACTCATAAATTAAATGGAACGACTGATTTAGCAAATTGAACGTAAGATATTTGACTTCGAAATGTAGTGAAGTTTAAGTAAAAGTCTTCCCAATTGTAAATACTTCAGTAAAGTACACATATTTGAAAAAGCTACTTATGTACAGTAACTAATTAAATTTACTTTGTTACTTTCGACTATTGATCCAAAGACATCCTATACAATCGTGTGCCTCCAACTTTGTGCAAAACATTTGGGGAAGAACCACATATGACTAAAAAGCCAGGTGTTTTAATACCTTTGGCCATATAGCGTATAGTATAGGTAAATCTCAGTAAAATCACGTTGCAGTAAATTCAAAAATCTTGCAGTAAAATCATGCAAATCATTATATCATCAGTAAGTCATAGTAAGTCTTTGTGCATGTGTGAAAGCTCAATAATGTTCCAAAATATAGACAACTTCTGTGAATGTAAATCAGAATATGCAAATATGGGTCTATATCAGCTCATTAATCCTCTAGTTGAGTACCAGGCATATTTGTGACAAGAGGCACCATAAAATATTTAGCTAGACACATAGTCTTGATACCACTCCAAGGCAATTCCAAGACACTTAATTATCTTTGAATATATCCAGATTCATCGGATATGAATCAATAAATAATTTCACATCAATGCTAAAACATTTTATTTCTTTTGGAAGCTACTGTTGAATTAAGTCAGACCTTTTCTAAAACAAAAGATAATGATTAAGAGAAAAAAAACAAAACAAAGCAACAAAGCAAAACTAAATCAGAACATACTTTCAAAACAATCATGGACAAAAGTTTAAACTTTTCCCCTCTTTTCAGTTTATCTAGTAATAGCTCTTCAAAATGTAAATAGCTCTTTTTATTTGCTTCTTGGTTTCTGGCTGAATACTTTGCTTTTATTGCCTCACTATAATAGCACCTGCATATATTAGGGTGCATTTCAGCTAAATCAAATGTATATGAGTGTCAAGATCGTATGCAAATGACTTGTAAATAATGTAAATATATGACTTACAGTATGTCCAGGCAGCTCCAACTTCCTCCCAACACTGTTTGTTTCTATGCAACTTTAATGAATAAGAGCCAGAAAGGGAAAAAAATAAATGCCAGAACAAATATTGCTTACAAACCCATCGTGTGATGTTGTCAGGCAGCTGATACATGTGCAGTTGGAGCCACTTATAAACTTTATTAAACCTGCAGACAAATCTAATATGTGAAGCAAAAACAAAGTAAAAAACAAACAAACTATGATCAGGTGATGAACACTATGAAAAATGAAAACCAGAATGACTATGACAATATACGTGCTCAGTGAGATTTACATACACTATATAAATATGTATTATGTATCTGGCTATATGATTAAATTCAGGTATTTGTAATTAGTAATGAGATAAGCTACAATGTGTGTACTGGGTGTTGGTTTCATTAAAAAAAAAAAAAAAACCATCATGTTTAAAAATCATGTGCAATAATGGGAGATTACTGCACATAAGTTAGTCACTCTGAAATTGACATAACATACAGTATGTCATAGACACATCACACATCACAAAAAAAGTCATAAACATTTTGCTTATGTGTTAAAACATATTTACTAAGAATTAGATTTGGCAATGGGGGTTGGGGCAGCTTGTAGGGAAAAAAATTAATGTGTTGTTTGAACAGAAAAGGTGATTTATATATATATATAGGAAGGACGTTGGTGCTTATCAATTTTCATGAAGCAAGAATGACAGGAAAGACACAGGATATAACTAATTACACTAAGCTTAGCTAACCTCACCAAAAATATAATGGGTGGCACCTGATCTCTAGCCTAGGATGTCTAAACAATCAACATCACCTACTGTAAGTGGTGAAATGTAACTGTTGGGATAGTGTAGACAAAATGGTGGAGCAAGCAAGGGCTTTGAAGTGCTTTAATATATAATATGCTTTGCTTCTTTGGGTCCAGTTAATGTCTCCTGATTGGTCAATTTCTTGTCGACGACTTAATTGTGATTGACACAGGGCTCCAGGTATTTCAGGACAGGAGATACGAGCCAAAGGCAATGCTTCTAATCAAAGGTTTTGTTGAATAAACAAACAGTTAATGGGCCTAGTGATTAGAAAACCAGTACAGGAATGCCCTTGGCATTACTAGAGTAGGTGGTTTCACAGCTGAGATTAACACAATAGCAGAAAGACACAGGATCTAAAGAATGTGCTGTTGTAATTTTTAAATATGGTCTGGCAGGTGTCAATGTTAGAGGTGGTGCAAGGATTAGGGAGAGTTACTGCTTGCCAGAGCAGGTTGAATGGCCACAGTGCACTGTTTGAGACGATTAACTACCTCCTACATTCTTGATCGGAGGTGAACCAATCTACCCTGAGGGTCTCCTAGCAATTTACCTTACTCTGTGACAGCCTTATTGACTTTGGAACCAATGAAGCTCTGGATACTGGACTCTAGATACTGTCCAAATGCACATAACATAAAACCTTATTCTAAAGTGATGGATACAAAACCAATTTTTACACCAGAAGCAAAGGGATGTAGACTCAATTTTATGGTCACTTTAAGCTTCATTTCTGTCTGCCTGTATATGCTGATTATGATACATTAATGCAGTAATAGTATCTTAGAGGGAGCACCTCTAACATGGAGTCAAACCCTCAATTACTGTACATGTTTTCAGAGGGCAAAAATTGCATATAACAGGATGCATGGCAGTGGAATTTGTGCTAGAGGACCTTGACATGCTTTATCCACACCACATCAACCTTGATCTGCAGCAGAAATGTCTACACTCAGTGGCTGATGTTAACAGGGCTCCTATGCTAGCTGACTTAAAAAAAAAGCTATACTTATTAAATTAAAATTTCTTCAACAATATGAATAAACAGTGCTGCTGGTTGATGTAAATAACATATGGCATTTTAGTTATTGACCAACAGTACACAATAAAGCATGATTTTCTTTATTTTTTGTAGAATTTCTCAGAAGAAAGTACTAGCATTCCCTGCAAAATGTGGAAACAGAGCAAGCCATGTAAACAAAAATAATGTTATAGTGTAATATTAAAGCAGACCGGCAAGATTGCTTTAGTTTCATTATTATTCGGCATCATCGCCAAATAATAATGAAGCTGAAAAAATAACATTTACTGACAACAATTTATTTCAAGGTTGTGAACAAACTTCTATGTCATACATTGTGAAGTGTAATTGCTAATGTTGGATGAGGCGAACTTATGTTTGTGTAGTTAGACTTCAAATAAATGTTGCTCCAACATATTTACATATCTCTTCTCATCTTTTTAACACATTCAGATATAAGCTACTCAGTATCCTTAATTGCGGTTAAGTAGATTAATCAGCACTCATTGCTCCTCTTCATATTATTTATATCATTCACAATGAAATTCTTTCTCTCTCTCTCTCTCTCTTTCTCTCTCTCTCTCTCTCTCTCTTTCTTTTTACCCTTCGGCTACTGTTTTTATAATGAAGCACCTGCCACACTCATAACTCACTTTAAACAGCTTACACAGTTATGTATTCATTAATAAAGGATAAATATAACCATTATTTTGTCTTTCTTTCTTTCTTTCTTTCTTTCTTTCTTTCTTTCTTTCTTTCTTTCTTTCTTTCTTTCTTTCTTTCTTTTTTCTCCCTTCCTTTCTTTCTTTCTTTCTTTCTTTCTTTCTTTCTTTCTTTCTTTCTTAATTAGTTTATTTCTTTCTTAATTAGTTTATTTCTTTCTTAATTAGTTTATTTATTCATTTATTTTAAAGCTGGTGAGAGAAAACAGGATTGAAGAGACTTAATTAGTGACTAGAAAAAGGAGGCAAAAGAGGAAAGGTAGAGAGAAAATAGGGCAGAGGAAGATGAAAGAAAGGATACAGCAAAACGATGCAAAAGAACAATCTAAAAAAACATGGAGATGGAACGAGGATGAGAGTTGAAAAATGACATTACTGCAAAAAAGACATGGAAGGAGAAGGGAAATAAGAAGATGTGAGTGAGTAAGTTACTTTATACAGGTTGCATTATATGTATTCAAGTTGTGGTTAATCAATAAATACCTAAAGAGATATTTACAAAACATTGAACTTCATTATGTTACACAAAATATTCTAAAAATAAATATAAATAAGTTTTTCCTCCATTAAAGAATGCAAAGCCTTCTCACAACTAGTATATATACAAAAATATTGTATGTAATATGAATAAAATATGTTCCCTAATATGCTTGTAATAAAATAATATGAACTATAACTATTTATATTATTGTGGAAAATTTTCATTCAGTATTAGAAAGAATTAGATTTCAGTATTAGACAGTATTAGATTATTGATTTTTTTATTTGTTTTTACCTGCTCAGATATATTTTCACTTTGACCTGTGTGAATAGTATTAATAGGCTAGAAATAATCTGATACTTGAAATTGGGATTGTAATATAAAACCAGGGATACAAATTCAGTTAGGTGAAACTTGACCTATTTAGGCTAGAAGAATATATAAAATCAGGAAAACGAATAGAAAAATCAATTATTTTTGTGTGAAAAATATGTAATTTTAAGGTTTCAAATGCCAACAAAAAAATAAAAGCACAGGGCCAATTTTATATAAAAGCTTTAAATGTTGTTCAGCAAGTGTGGTTTGTACAATGCCTCCTACTCTAGTTAAACATCATCAACGCCAAGTGCATGTTACTATGAAAAATCAACTCTTTTGTGTGAAAAATATGTAATTTTAAGGTTTCAAATGCCAACAAAAAAATAAAAGCACAGGGCCAATTTTATATAAAAGCTTTAAATGTTGTTCAGCAAGTGTGGTTTGTACAATGCCTCCTACTCTAGTTAAACATCATCAACGCCAAGTGCATGTTACTATGGGTTAGCTGCAGGTCCCTAACCATAAACCCAAACTCTTTGCAGGATGGGTCTCAATAGTTTTATGCTCTCATAGCAGAATATAGTCCTGTAATTTTTGAGTGGACCATCAGCAGTGTAGGAGCTTGTTGACAACATAGAGGAACTGCAGTCCCATGCATACTGCCAAGTCCTCTGCCCATGACTGGTTTACTGTTACATTAACCAGCTGGCAGAGTGTCACAATCTCTGAGGAAACCACAAGCTAAAACAATTAACAATTACCAGCTCTTCCAACAACCAGTGTAATGTTCTGCACTCCTTGTTTTCGGGGAACTTTAAAGGGTACTTTAAAAGTGCAGCCTTCAAACATGTTAAACTTATCACATCTAAGCACTTCACCTGCCCTCTCAAGCACCAATGAATCCTGGACCACTGCTACATTTCATACAAACTAATTGCAAAGGAAGTCTACAAGACACAGACTCATCCATGCTGCCATCTTCCTCACCCCTAGATACAAATTGAGGCTAAAACCCTAAGCTCAAGTTCAGAGTTTGGTTATGTGCTGGATGGATCAATTAGTGCCTTTTACAGGATGCTGTGAATAACACAGACTAGAACATATTCAGGCACAACATTGATGATGTAAATGTTTTTTTAATGAAAACTGTGGTGTTATTCATCAGAAACTGTTGGAGGATACAGTCCACAAAACCTTCATCATAACATCTACCACCCGGAAGCTGTGGGTGGATAAAACAATCTGAAATGCTGTAATCTTTCACCACTGCTTATTATGTTGGGCTCATCATTGGGAACCTGGACAAATTCAAGGCTGCAAGAATGAAAGTAGTATTTACAGCATTAACAGCATTAATAGGACAGTGCTAAAGGCTGCATGAATGTGAAAAATAACAAAGTGGCAAATGCTTTTATCAGCCCTGAGCATGTTGTGAGAGCACCAGGAAGGCAGCAGGAACAGATGGGATCACAGGTCAGGTCTGCACTGGCCAGCTAGTTTCAGTGTTCATGAAGATATTCAACCTTTGCCTTTAACAGTCAGAAATCCCCTCATGCTTCAAACAGTTTGTTATCATTTATGTCCCAAATAAACCCCAGCCTACTCACCTTAACATCCATTGCCCAGCAACTATAGACTTGACCTCAGTTGAGATGAAAGTGCTCTAAAAACACCTACTAAAGCATGAGACTGATCTGGAGCTGGAACTGATCTGGATCTGGATGCTAGATAAAATAAAAGTATGTTAAAATGCTGTTTATTGAGTGCAGTTCAACATTTAATACTTTGATTCCCACAAACCTATAATTAAATTAAAGGACCTGGAACTTAGCCCATCCCCTGTGGCTGTGTCAAGTCGAGTCAAGTCAAGTTTATTTCTATAGCGCTTTTCACATAAGACATTGTCTCAAAGCAGCTTTATTACAGAAACCAACAGTCAAGGTGAATGGTGTGCATTTATCCCTGATGAGCAAGCTGTGGCGATTGTGGCAAGGAAAAATGTCATGAGGAAAAAACCTTAAAAGGAACCAGACGCAAAAGGGGAACCCATCCTCATTTGGGTGACATCAAGCATGTGATTATAGTCTTTAAACAATACAGAACACTGGAAAGTGAGATCTAACATGAGCACTGTAGTGTAAGATTGTAAGTAATGCACTTTCAACAGTCTTATACAGTCATTATGGTTATAAAACTATGAGCTACTGAGCAAATTAAAAAATAGCTCAACATTTGCGATCATTACAAATCCAAATCTAGCTTCTCCATGCCAGAGCCTTTAAACACTCCAGGAGGTCCAATGTCAAAACTCCACACATGAAGTGGGATCCACTTGGCACTGGTACATCTCTGGGTGGTATGCTGTGTATCTCTAACTTCCTCATAAACAGACGACAAACAGTATGGGTGTGTAGATATGTCTCACCCTATCTCACCCTTAGCCCTGGAGCACCCCAGAGTTGTGTCCTGAGCCCCCCGTTGTCACATTCATATTTTTCAACTTCCAGAATAAAAGCATGTAGATTGGTGCTAAGAGAATAATCACCTCTTGAGCATCAGCAAGACAAAAGAGTTGATAGTGAAGTTTAGCACAAAGCTGGAGAGAAGCTACCATACCCTAAGAATCAATGGGGTCTTAATAAAAAGAGTGAACAGTCTTTGGCATATTGGTGTTCACATCATGCAGGAGAATTAACAACCTTTTGGAGAAAACCTGTCAGCGTTTTTTACCACCTTAAATGCTTAAAGGACTTTGATCTGTCCTCTAGGGTGCTAAGGAACTTTTACACCTGCATTATCTAGAGCATCCTGACAGGAAGCATCACAGCCTGGTTTTGGAAAAAGCACTAAGCAGGCTCTCCACAAGGTGGGGCAATCAGTTGAGCTCATCATTACCTCCCTGACCTATACTCTATCTACAGAAATCTTGCTGAAAATTGCTGGGCTATGGCCAGGAAAATAGTAAATGACCTTAGAAATTCAAATTTTAAGTACTTAAGTAAACTACACAGGTTATTTTTGTCTTCAACAGGACAACACCTAGGACTAGAGCTTGGATTAGTTTGCAACACCGACTACCTCAGCCTGACTATTGTATCTAAACAAAATCTTTCATATATCCCACTAACAAATGCACACATCTGAACTTTGCTCAAAATACAGTAATACTTACATACACAACAAACAAATTATTTTATATATCTGTTTCATATGAATTCTATTTGATCTATTTCACGCACAACCATCTCTAGGGTTTACAAAGAATGGTCCGAAAAAGAGAAAATATCCAGTGAGCGGCAGTTCTGTGGGCACAAATGCCTTGTTAATGCCAGAGGTCAGAGGAGAATGGCCAGACTGGTTTGAGCTAATAGAAATGCAACAGTAACTCAAATAACCACTCGTTACAACCGAGGTATGCAGAAGAGCATCTCTGAACGCACAACACGTCGAACCTTGAGGCAGATGGGCTACAGCGGCAGAAGACCACACCGGGTGCCACTCCTGACAGCTAAGAACAGGAAACTGAGGCTACAATTCGCACAAGCTCACCAAAATTGGACAGTAAAAGATTGGAAAAACATTGCCTGGTCTGATGAGTCTCGATTTCTGCTGAGACATTCGGATGGTAGAGTCAGAATTTGGCTTCAACAACATGAAAGCATGGATCCATCCTGCATTGTATCAATGGTTCAGGCTGGTAGTGGTGCTGTAATGGTGTGGGGGATATTTTCTTGGCACTCTTTGGGCCTATTGGTACCGATTGAGCATTGTGTCAATGCCACAGCCCACCTGAGTATTGTTGCTGACCATGTCCATCCCTTTATGACCACAGTGTACCCATCTTCTGATGGTTACTTCCAGCAGGATAACGCGCCATGTCATAAAGCACGAATCATCTCAGACAGGTTTCTTGAACATGATAATAAGTTCACTGTACTCAAATGGCCTCCACAGTCACCAGATCTCACTCCAATAGAGCACCTTTAGGATGCGGTGAAACGGGAGATTCGCATCATGCATGTGAGGTGACAAATCTGAAGCAACTGCGTGATGCTATCATGTCAGTATGGACCAAAATCTCTGAGGAATGATTCCAGTACCTTGTTGAATCTATGCCACGAAGGATTAAGGCAGTTCTGTACTAGTAAGGTGTACCTAATAAAGTGTATATGGATCACATAAAATTGTATATACCTTAGAGTATTCAATGTGCAGCTTGAATAGCACTCCATTTTAATTTAATTTAATGTCCTCTAAAAATAACTCAACATACAACCATTATTGTCTAAATAACTGGCAACAATTGTGAGTGCAACCCAAGTGAACATGTCAAAACTGTGTCTAATGTGTCAATATTTAGTGTGAGCATAATTGTTATCAAGCACTGCCTAAATCCTCTTGCGAATGAAATTGACCAGAGCTGAACATGTTGTTGCTGGGATCCTCTTCCACTTCTCCATAATGACATCACTGAGTTACTCGATGGCTTAAGGAGCCCCACAGGTACTTGGCCACTCCATCACCTTCACCTTCAGCTTCCTCAGAATGGCAATGTATTTGGGGTCATTATTATGTTGAAACAGAGGGTTCTGAAGGGAGGGAATCATGTTCTGCCTCAGAATGTCACAGTACATGTTGGAATCCATGCTTAATAAACCAGTACTCCCTAGTACCCGCAGCACTCATGCAGCCCAAGACCATAATGTTACCACCACCATGCTTGACTGTAGGCAAGACCCAAGCTACGTGTTACTCCTCACCATGGTGTCGCCACACATGCAGAAAACCATCTGAGCCTAATGTCTATCTTAGTCTTATCAGACCATGAGATATGGTTAGGGTAATTCATGCTCTTGGACAAGTTGTCTTCAGACAATGTTTTGTATTCTTTCTTGTGAGCCAGCTTCAGAAGAAGCTTTCTTCTGGGATGACAGCCATGCAAATCAAATTGTTGCAGTGTGCGGCATATGATTTGAGTAATGACAGGCAGACCTTCCGCTCCTGCAACGTTTAAGATAATGTTGGCAGCACTTATGCATCAGTTTTTTTTTTAAGCCAGCTTCTGCACCTGTTGCACAGCACGAGGACTCCACTTCTTTGATCGACCCTTGTGAGGCCTGTTCCGAATGGAACCTGTTTGAGAAAACCTTTGTAACTCAGTTTTTTACCCTATAACTTCAAATACAAACTATTATGATAATGCTGTAAATGTGTAAAATATAAAAAAAATGAAGATTCTAATAAATATTTTTTTTACATTCGTGAATAAATCCAACCACCCCTGTGACAGATTTTATTTTATTTTTCCATGATCCGTGACTGACACAGGAGCATTTGCGGCAAGGATTTGGATGTCTGGGAGAAGAAAATCTAAAGTGTGTATGCACTTTGACATGGTGAAAAATTATCCAAAACAAATGAAGAGTTTTGCCAAAAGCTCAGAGTCCAGCTTCTAAACAACAACAAATATGATCAATATAGATAATAAAATTTTATACTAATAAGTATATGGGCAAAACAAGACTCTCCACTCTTTTATTTATTTAATGGCTCTATCAATTTATGTATAGCATATGGTATTGGGACTCCTTTCGGCTTCTCCCATTAGGGGTCGCCACAGCGGATCATCCGCAAGTTTGATTTGGCAAATGTTTTTATGCTGGATTCCCTTTTCTAATGCAACCCTCCCCATTTATCCGGGCTTGGGACCGGCACTAAGGTTTAAGGTTCGATCCCCGGTCAGGGAACCCGGGCCACAGCGGTGAGAGTGCCGCATCCTAACCACTAGACCACCAGGGAACTCTGCTATTAAACATGTGTTGTTTCCAAATATTTCTAGCACCTTCAACATATATTGATACTTATACCAAAGTTTTTTTCTGATACAGCAAAACAAGGCTGGTATTTAAGCTTAATAGCCTGCAGACATGAGAATGTCGAAAATCAAATATATGTTATCAGATATACTGTAGACCAGCCAGGCACAGAGTTCGCCTGGTTATGGTGAATAATCTGCTCCATTAACTTTGTCAGTCTTGAGGCTAATGCTATTGAGAGCAGCTTGCAGTCAATGCACAATAGTGAGTTTGAGTGCTTTTTCAAGTCATCTCTCCTGCACATCAACACTAGTTTACCAGCCATCTCACTGTCTTGTAGAACCTTTAGCTTTTCCCGCTGTATTATTGCCCAACTTTATAGAACTCTACAGTGAGACCATCTTTACCTGTCATATGGCCATTCTCCATTCCCTGCATAGCCTCATGGAGCTCTCCAAGTGTCATTTTTTTGTTCGTTACTTGGATTGCTTGCTTTGAGAGCTTCAGAAAAGGGTTGATAAAAACCCATCCAACATGAACCACTCTGCAAAACATCATCGTCATCATAGGCATTTCTTTTACTTTCATAACCAGGTCTTCAGCAAACTCATTTTCTTGTAAAGTGTTTGACATCATGAACAAAATGCTTATGGTCTGTAAAAATGATTCTAGATCATTTGTGAAAATGATTCTGTTTTTGCCAATCTGTTATTCTTTGATGTTTTCAACTGTTCTCCTTCAGAACCAAAAAGAAACACATTATCCAACATATAGTCATTTATTATGCTGTTTGATTTTTTTTGCTTTATTTTCTTCCTTACTTGGCACTTATAAGCTCATCCTCCATGTTTTTTTCTCAGTCCAGATCAGCTGAATAACACCCTTGTGTGGCATGTTCATCTGATTAGGGTCTCTCGGGGGACTATTTAGCCAAACAAGGCCTGTTAAGAGTAAAAGCCTTTCTGGGGTTGGTCCCACCTATCAATTACATTTACCTTTACAGCATTTGGCAGATGCCCTTATTTCTAGAGACATACATTTTGCCACCCCCTCTACTTGCAACTAAGCTATTGAGGATTGAGGGTCTTGCTCAGGGGTCCAGCAGTGACAGTTTGGTGGAGCTAGAATTTGAGGTCACAACCTTCTGTTTGGAATTGTAACATTTTTACCACTGAGCTACCACTTTCCCCTATCAGAGGCTTTACAGGGACACTAAGCATTTACATTTACATTTTACAAAAAGTGCTTTGAGTCTCTAGCAAAGAATAAATCTACACTGGTATGCTAGATTATAACTTAAGAAAAAAAGAAAGAAGAAATCAGCCCACAACTCTGTTGAGCGTTTGTTTTTTTATTTATTTATTATTTATTTTATTGTAATATTTTAACAAAGCAAACTTGGAAAGTATAGGTTCAAGCCTTTTAGGTAGAGGAAGGTTTTCACCCATCTCTTAGCCAGGGACTCCACTGTTCACAAATCTTGACCTGGCAATAAATCACCTGGGATGACCAGCAGTACCTTACTAGGGCTGGTTCAACAAAGAAGGGTTTTTCCATGGTTGGTTAAGATGAGCAGGACTGTTTAGGACCAGGGCCTATTTAAAGTTATTTCAGGTAAGCAGGACCTATCAAAAGTTGATGCTGCTCTAGTGGCGTTTGTGGGCTGCAAGCTGAACTTGGGGCTCACTCTACTTGGGCTTTGTGCAGCAGCTCCAGAGCTTTCAGCAGCCATAAGGGAAATGACTTCAGGAGCTCACATGCATTCTACCCATTCTGCACAGAAACACCGGGATCACTCCGTGGATGACTCAGAATCGCCCCGTAGCATGCTACGCACACACGCTCAGGCAAACACACAGCGACTCTCTTTCCAACGCACACAAAAAACATTATTAATCTGAGATATTATATAGAAAAAATGGTTTAATTGCATGCAGGATAAAATTTATAAAACACCAACTTCTCTCACACTCTCTAAACACTCCTCCACTACACATATGCAGAAAGGGAGGTTAAATAAAGAATAAATCCGTGCTCTGCGTATTCTACATATATACTTGTGTCCCTCATGTGTGAATGATCAAATATGAATGAAGAAAGCATAACTGATGATGAACTGAACTAAAAGATGCATTTTTTTTAGTTGTTGCTCCTCTTAAAAATTCTGCACAGAGAAGAATAAAGCAAACCCTTTAAAAAAAAGGGTATACTTTATATATATTATATATTAAATACAAAAAATATATATATATAATTATTAATGTGTAATATTTATGTAGACAATTTTCTGAGTTTGTTCCCAGCATGCAATCTAGTTTTCATTGTTATAAATGTTATTATTTTTATTATCATTAGTTAGCAATTGTTAATGTTTGCTCTCATTCTTTAGTTTTCATGCAAAGGTTGACTAATTTACCTTAAAAAAAAAAAATAAAATATAAGATTTAAGTCAAGTCAAGTCAAGTTTATTTCTATAGCGCTTTTCACATCAGACATTGTCTCAAAGCAGCTTTACAGAATTTAAGAGTTAAGGTGAATGGTGTGTTTTTATCCCTGATGAGCAGCCATTATTATCATTAGTTAACAATAAAATATAAGATTTAAGTCAAGTCAAGTCAAGTTTATTTCTATAGCGCTTTTCACATCAGACATTGTCTCAAAGCAGCTTTACAGAATTTAAGAGTTAAGGTGAATGGTGTGTTTTTATCCCTGATGAGCAGCCATGGCGACTGTGGCAAGGGAAAACTCCTTTAGATGATGTGAGGAAGAAACCTTGAGAGGAACCCATCCTCATTTGGGTGACATCAAGAGTGTGATTATAGTCTTTAAACAATACAGAACACTGGAGAGTGAGAACTATTTAACATATAGTCTTTCTTTTTCCATTTGTCGAGTTCTTTTTTAAGAGTTAAGAGTTTATTAAGAGTTTGAAGTTGACATTTTAATAAAGAATTTTAGTTGTATTGCAGTATTCTATGTGTGTGTATTTGGGGGTTTTACTTCAGTAAGAAAATTGTGTACTTCATACTCTAATGATTAAATTATTACAAAAGAAATACATATAGTTCTATAACAGATTTGTATATATTTTGTGACTGGTTGTAATTAATACTTGATTGTGAATTGTTTAATTGTGATTTGCATGGACCCTGGGAGGTTTCTTATTTTTGTCAGCTTGTTTTCTACTGTGTTCAAACTTCCAGTTAAATATTGTACATTTTTAATCTGATAAGACCCTCCTATTCTTATTTTCTCTCAAAATTTCTCTCATTGTCTCTCACTATCTTCATTTGATTTTTTGTCTTTGTCTTTTCTATTTGGAATTCTTGAGTTCAAAAGATACATACTTTTACATTTAGCATTTACATATATTTTTTATGGCATTTGGCAGACACTCTTATCCAGAGTGCTTTGAAGTCTCCATCCATAAATACATTCTAATGCTGGTTCATTAGGACACAGACTCAGAATACCATCAGTCTAAAAAATTGTTGGGAGATAAATGTATTTATTTATAATTTTTTTATTGAAAGAAACTTTTGAAGAGGTACGTCATTTGAGGACTGATAAAAACTCAGTTTTTTCCATCACCTAGGTGCCAGAACAGAGCATCCTGAGATATTGTAGGACCAGCCAAGCCGTGGTTAAGGACCGCAGGAAGCATGGTGTAGTGTTTAGTGAGATACGTTAGAGAGATGCTGGTCCATTTTTAGCTTTTTTGTTGAGCATCAGTGTTTTATATCTGATGTGAGCAGCTACAGAAATCCAAAAGAGGAAAAATAGCAAACCCAGGGAAATTTAAAACAAGTTATGTGGCTGCATTTTGGATCAGAACATACATTAGGAGAGTGCAAGCAAGCAAGCAAGACTAATACAATGATATATGATTGAGAAGATTGTAAGCATTCAACTAAAAAAATCTAATAGGATTCGTGCATATTTCCAATATACACTATTTCTGCATGATTAGTCCATGTTGTAATTATCGCCATCTAATTTATTTTCATTTCACAATATTTGTTCTTTTTATTATTCAGATGCTTATGAAATAGCTGTTCCTGCATCTTATTATTGTGATTTTTTGTTGTTTCTTTTTTTTATTTTTAAATCAATGTATAAGAAGGTTTAAGTCATTAAATAGTAAAGTACATATATGAAAATAAAGTGGGTTATTTCATCTTTTTACTTTAAGTGTGCTAATTCAATTTGTAAATTGTAAAATGATGCCACATTTTGGTTAATTTGATGCATTTGCCTATTAGGAGAAGAGTTTGTGTAATATTGGCCTCCAATGGCACTGTCCAATTTAAGTACAGCCCAAGGGATACATTTTAGCATACAGTATGTGTATGTGAGCAATGTACAAGTGATATGTACATACGATAATAAGGGAATGGTAACCTTGTGTTTAAGGCATTTGACTTTGGATCCTAAGGTCATGAGTTCAAATCCCAGTCACACAAAGCTGCCCCTCCTGGGCCCCTGAGCAAGGCACTTATCCCCATAGCTGCTTACTTGTATAAATTAGATAGGTTGCTCTGGATATGGGTATCTGCCGAATGTTGCAAATGTAAGTCAAACTGACAGAGAGACAAACAGACAGACATGGATCAAATCCAAAATAAACTAAAACAGAGTTCAGAAATTAATTTGCGATCATCACAACTTCTAAATGAAGCAGATGATCTTTATGGTATAAGCAGAAAAACAAAGAAAGACGAAACACAGAACAGGTTATACACAATAAGTAACAGAATAATAAAACAACAACGAAGGTAAAGACAGGACAAAAAAAAATGAATCAGTGTCCACTGTTTTTGTATTATACCGAAATATTTTTTTATTAATTCCAAAATATAGCCCAGAGTCATTATATTAATCACTTGTTTTCATTCTCCTTTATACCCATCCTCTGTTTCTCTCCCAATGTCACTTCAACATTCTGCTTGTATCGTTTACTTTTTTTTCCTCTCGTAAGTCGGATTTGATCGCTCAGTCGCTTTCTCTTTTTACGACAATAGTGAAGGATAAACTCGACCTTCTGCCTCCTCTCACTCTCATTCTCCCGGTGTTTTCTGATTGATGAAGCAAGCAAGACACCAAGGTATGTGTGGTTGTGTTTTAGTGTCTACATAAAGTAAATACGTACACATGGCTGTGTGAGAATTAGTGATTTTGCCTCTATGTGACTTCCCGTTTATGTGACCATGTCTCTGTGTGTGTGTGTGTGTGTGTGTGTGTGTGTGTGTGTGTGTGTGATGGAGTAGGTCGTGACTTGTTGAGCTGAGTTCAGGTGTGACTGTCATGGCCGACTCATCAGTCACACGCACCTTAGGGATTCGTCTCCGAGCCCTGCATGTTGTCAACTTGTTTTGTTTATTTGCCCTCAGGCAAATACAAAAAACATATACGCATACACACATGCACATGCACACACACACACACACACACACACACAAACACACACACACAAAAGTTTATAGAAAGCACGAACAGATGTTTAAACAAGCTGAGAACAGCCTAATACTTCTGCTTGCTGATGCACTTTAGAGACTTTGTAAAGTTTACTCGCAAGTTTTATTGCTCTTGTTGATTTTTGTCCAGGTATTGTCCATTGTCCATTGCAATCTGCCATTCTGCCTTTCATTGCATATCTTCCAAAGGGAGCAGGAAGAATAGAACAGTGTTGAGAACGAAAGTGAAACTGTGAAAACGGGAACGCAGGTTAGATGCTGTGTCCCATTTCTGGGCAGTATGAAAGATTCATAGGTTTGCCGGTGTGTGTGTGTGTGTGTGTGTGTGTGTGTTTATGTGTTACAATTTCTAGGATCAGTTCATGAGCCTGCTGTGCTCTCTCAGCAGGATATCGGAAGTCAGCAGAAGAAAAAGTAAGGAAAAGAAGCAAAACAAATGGTGAAAAAAAATCGCATTTCTTCAGGCAGTAAAAAATCCGATTGGATCACGGTCACTTTTCAGGAAATGTCTAAAGTGTTTGCAGAAGCTACATGCACATACATATAGTATCGTGGAAGTGATAAAAGAACGTAACTTGTGAAAGGTTACCTAAAATAAATAAGACATAAGACAGATAACACAAGTCTGTCTTCTCAGTGGTTTCACCTGTTAATAATAGATTTAGTGGAAACAAATTAAACAATACACTGATGTGTACAGAGATATGCATGTTGGTCCGTGTAAATATGAGTAGAAACAAGTTTTTGGCAACACTAAACTGAAATAAGTAGCGATTAAAGAGTTTAATGTTTCAAAAAAGGCCACATCAGAATTTAAACATTGAGGCCTGTCTACAAAACCAATAAATGTACCACCACTCATCTACAATTCAACACTTATTACACACCACACTTCATCATATACACTCCAATCCTTTAGCACCACTTGACTGGATTGCAAGTATGCATCACTTCTCTTCCCTGTTCTTCATCTAGGTGGTGAAATGGTCTTACCCTAGATGTCTCAATAGCTAAAGCATGGGCGTCTTCAAATGGAAACTAAAGAACTCTTCTTTCTCATTCTTAAATTACCACTTTATTAAAAATGTATCTTGGGTTGTGTTTTACCCTCACTAGCTTACAAATCAGAATAAATGTATGTATGGATACAGATGTCAAAGTATTTAATTTCAATGGATAAGGGCATCTGCCAAATTACAATTATGGCATTTAAACATATTATAATTTATATTAGAAAATAATAATATTTATAAAGAAACTATAATAATTACAATAATAATAGTATATATATAT
>MU533908.1:3062004-3132984 GCA_024362625.1 Silurus asotus
TATAGTACACTACTATTATTAGATATATGTATACATATATAAACACTTGAATTATAGTCTAGACTGTCTTATTTTTTTTATCCTTTTTTTATAAAGCATTTTATATTTTATCTGTGTAACTGGTTTCTCTCTCTCTCTCACTCTCTCTCTCTCTCTCTCTCTCTCTCACACACACACACACACACACACACACACACTCTCTTTCTCTCGCTTTTATTAATGTTTTATTTACTTTTTAAAAATACTGCAGCTTTAAAGAGGTGTGTCTGTATCTGTATGTCATTATTGCAATATATTGTGTTATTTTACTTCAGAGTGCATTATGCAAGTATAAATACAGATCCAGGGGCACTGTTTTTTCCTTTTGGTCTATTTGTTTCAGGTATTGGGACAAATAAAATATATTTAAAAACATAAATAAATAAAATCTTGCCTTGTACGGTGTAGTCATTCAAAACGACTGCAAGTCATAACGTTATGAAGAGCCTGATGCATGAGGATTTTCATTTCTTCGGAAACTGTTAGTCATAACATTTGGCAGGTTTTTCACTTAAGTTTCATCAAAGACAACACAACAGTCACAAAGGAGTCAACATAAGCTGTCCTTCAGAAGAGTCCTACAAGTTTAAGCCAAGTCTTGCTGGTCACAATCTTTTTGATGACCAATGCCACAATGTCGCCTACAAACCACACACCCACAACCCCAGCTGGCAAAAGTGCTGTTAATGGCTGTTGTGATGTGGCATGTCGTAGCAACAGAACCACATAAAGCAGGCTAGATTGTGGAAAACAGAGAGCAATGTGACAGTAATACAAAAAAATCTAGAGCAGAGTAGCAGAACCAATATACATGCTGAGTGCAATCAAGTACTGTGTCTAATATTCAAGACCTATGGATCAGGCACAGATTAATAAGAAAATACAGGAAAAAGTGACTGAAAAATATTTAGGTTAAAATACAGGTTCATGAAACAAACCAGTTAATATTATGACTACAAAACACACCTATCATTAATAATAATAATAATAATAATCAATATACATGCTGAGTGCAATCAAGTACTGTGTCTAATATTCAAGACCTATGGATCAGGCACAGATTAATAAGAAAATACAGGAAAAAGTGACTGAAAGATATTTAGGTTAAAATACAGGTTCATGAAACAAACCAGTTAATATTATGACTACAAAACACACCTATCATTAATAATAATAATAATAATAATAACAATAATAATAATAATAATAATAATAATAATAATAGAAATCTATGAACAAGCATGACTAATCAACTTGCCACCACGGACAACATATTAAAAAGGGTTCAACATTTACAGGGGGCAATAACATCAATTAGACATCAATAAAGAAAAAAATGATGAGTTGTCACATGTCATGTTGGACTAATTGCACTGTCTGAATTATGACATAATTATGATAGATCATCATAATCTATCAGTTTTGCATGCCTGTGTCATTATTATACGCATTAGTTATGCCCCTAGCGCTACGCAATTATACGCTAAGCATAATCCAACCCTCATCATACATGTATGTTGAAAAAAGAGTGAAAATTGAACTAAATTATCAGGTGCCCAAGGCAGAAAGCAGTGAAAAGATGAAGCGCAGAAAAAAATACAATTTTGTAAAAAGAATCACATGTTAATGACTGTTCAAGTCAGCTATTGATGTTTATTTGGTATTTCAAAAAAGCTTATTTAGAACTACTTTACTATAAAAGCTTTCATGAGTGGCTAGCAATATATTGGGTTTGCTAAAGTTTTAGCAGGAGAGAAATGTGTGAAGAAATGTATGTGGATAGCAGAGGCTGTGAGTGACATGTAGACAGTTCTTATTTGAATGTCCACATGATCCTATCAGTTATGCGCTGAAGAGTATAAAGTCAAAATTTTTTATGTAGTAATGGATGTGACTGTTATATGTGTCACCGAATGAGAGTTTTAAACCTTCAAAAAGACAAATGAAGAACTGATGTGAAAATGTGAATCTTCCCAGACTTACCCCTGACTACAATGCATACTATTGAGATCCTTGGTCTTTTTTTTATTTTATTTTTAAAGCAAATACACGTAATCTAAAAGCTTTTGATGTCTACTATGGCCTCAGATTATCTCACTGGATTTGCAATGATCAGATGAAATCGCAACATTTGTTCTTTGATGCATTAATGACCAGTGTTGTGCTCGTTACTAAAAAAATAGTAACTAGTTCCAGTTACTCGTTACTTCATTCAAAAAGTAACTCTATTACTTTGTTGATTGCTTACACCGAAAAGTAATGCATTACTATTAAAAGTAACCTTTTATGTACTTTTTTAAAGAACTTTCTTTAATGTTTCCATTAATGCCCTTTTATGCGTTATGGTCTATACAAACACAAAACTGACTTAAATAAAGAGTAATTTTTAAACACTATTTTATTGAAGTCAGACCAACACAAACTAAATATATCACAAGGATTTCTGAAATAAATTACAAAACAAGCTGAATAATATACTTACAATCAAAAATTAAACTGGCTTCTGCATCATAAAAGCTGTTGTGTTGAGCCATTATGTTAGGTAATATAAGCTTAACTATGAGCAATGAAGAACAGAACACCGGGTTAGCTTCTAGCTTCGTCGAGGCATGGAGTTTCTGGAGAAGCTTCGGCAGATTGGAGTTGCTGTTTATCACAGTGGATATGACCTTCGAACCAGAAAGACACAGCTTACATTTGACTAAAAGGTCTTTATGCTCAACTAAAGTGAAATAATGAGCATATTTCCACTTGGAGAAACTCGTTTGCTCTCGCCTCGACTCGCCATTACTGCTGCACAGACCTGAATAAACAAAGACATGCGCACACCGTCGAGTTTACAGTGGTTCATCCACCAATCCTACAATGCGTCTCTGCTGTAAACAGGTTCGACTGTAGGCTACACTTCAGCCAAAATTAGTTCATTTAAAAAAGTAACAGGTAACGCACCATACGGTAACGGAGTTACTTTATTTAAAAAGTAACGCATTACAGTATTAGTTACTGTCAAAAGTAACTGTGTTACAGTAACGCTATACTAGTAACGCGTTACTGCCCAACAATGTTAATGACTTTGCAAATAAGATGTGTAAAGTATAAATTTTCCATTAAATAAAAGGTGACTACCATGCATGGATAACCTTACCATGCTGCATTGTTTGCAAGAATAAATAATGTATGCATTCCATTTTTGGGGGGATGGGGGTGCTAACAAGTGTGCTAACAAGAGTCCTGAAACTCTACACAGATATAAAACTATGGTTATGACTGAACTATGAAACCTGGAATATTACCCACTCTGTTACTTTACTGCATTTTAACCAGAACTATAAAAAAAAAATTCTAAACTGAAGCGGTAATTGCACCCATCTTGAAACCAGAATCACTTCATTTCTCATCACAGCGCATAGTTTGATCTATGCAAGCATCCTCTTCATCAGGTAAGGAGAGGTGGAACGAAATTGGAAGGCACAATTGTTTGTTAGCAGTAATTTGGATGATAGTATGACTTGACTTCACTTGAGATTTGATTTGAAATCTGCTGGTAAGAACATGATTGAGTTTAAGAGCCACTGCAGGCCCTGATTATCATTTAAACATGTTGTCATATTCCCCACCAGAACCACCGCTGTGTTTGGAAATCTGTAGGAATCATCTCATAGAAGAGATAAAAGGAGGGAACGATGTGCATTGCAACACCCCTGCTGTTCCAGATGTGACAAAAAAAACAAAACTTAACTCTCTTCTGAGTGTTTATCCTTAACAAGTCAAACACACCATCTGTTCATCAAATCATTCACTGCTGTGAGAGTCTGAGGGAGAGAATACGCAAATCAGTGCATCAAAACCCACTACCCCCCGCCTTCATAACCCCTTTTTTGGGAGATTTTAACAAAACAATAATGGGAGACATGACTAATGAGGTATTTGAGTTCACATATGCAACAGTGAATGAAATTACCGGGATTGGCAGTGTCTTGTCAAAATGATAGAGAATATGCATTCATGTTGAAGCGATGAGTCAATGACGCTCTTCTTGCCGAACTGTGAAGAACTTGACCTTTTAATAACGTGATATTTTATAGTTTTCTTTTTGAGTTCTCTATGGTCTCTGGTGTTGCTATGTGAGGAAAGAACAGGCCGACTGTACAGAAGGGCTGCATGATAATCACAATTATGTATTTAATCCTTAGAAATGGGAGTTTGAAGATAAAGACTTCAAAAGGAATACTGTTTACTGTGACATACTTTGCTAACTCATAAAAAAAAGATCATGTTTATGATTGTGCATATTGCATTCATACTTTTCATAGAATTACCAGATAATTCTAGCATAATTAGTTCATTGTACAGCTCTAATCTATATATAACTTGAAATCATTTGACTTTATTGTTTGGTTACTACTCATTAAATAAGAAAATTATATTTTTCCAGCTTTCAATTGAATAATTAAAATGTACAAATGAACCAGGATAAGAGATAAACTAGTACTAACATTATGTGTAGTTTGAGAGATGATGGGTAAGAAGTAATGAAAAAAGTATTTTTTTTCTCTTAACATAACAATGAATTCTTCAAAAATGCCATTATCATGTAAACTTTCTTTCGGCTTCTCCCATTAGGGGTCACCACAGCGGATCATCCGTATTTTTGACCCGCATGTTCGATTTGGATGCTCTTCCTAACGCAACCCTCCCCGTTTATCCGGGCTTGGGACCGGCACTAAGAGTACACTGGATTGTGCAACCCTAAGGCCATGGAGGTGAGAGTGTCAAATCCTAAACACTAGACCACCAGGGAACCCGACATTATCATGTAAATGTTTCTAGACAGAGCCATAATCTGTTGGATTCACAGCTTAGCCCCAATTTACACCACACATGTCCCAGACAAATCAAATCAAATCAAATTAAATTTGATTTTTCAAATACACATACATTGAGAGTACGACATGCAGTAAAATGCTTTTTTACAATGGTCTGACATTCAAACATAAAAGGAAGTAGAATATAAAGGAAATGGAATATAGAAAAATAAACCAAAAGAAAAAAGAAGCTAGATAAATAAAAAGTATAAACTATATAAAAGATCAAATATTTGAAATATATGTACAATGCATATGTGTATATACATGGATCTGTATGACAGAAAAACAGTCAAATATAAAGTGATTAACATGATTGTACTTAAAGTGTCCATGTGAAGTATGGTGTGGTATAAAGTGGCACTGTGCTGTGCAAGTCCAAAGTTGAAGTGACGGTCCAGGGATTCAAGTGCCATAGTGCATAAAAGTAGAAAAAAAAAGCAGAAAAAAGAAGAAGATGGAGAAAGAGGTCCCGTACTAGATCCTGGGAGTCTCCTGGTTTAAACTCCGAATTACCTGTGGAAAGAAGCTTCTCCTCATTCTCTCTGTGCTTGTTGGAATTGCTGAGGTCCTTCACAATCTTCCTGGCCCTGGTCCGGCACCACGTGCTGTAGATGTCCTGCAGATCAGGGAGCTCGGTGTGGATGGCATGTTCAGCTGACCGCACCACCCTCTGGAGGGCTCGCCTGTCCTGCATGGTGCTGATCCGAAACCAGGAAGTGCTTCTACCTGTCAGGACGCTCTCATTGGTGCAGGTGTAGAATGTCTTTAGCACCTGAGAGGGAAGTTTCAAGTCCCTTAAGCGTCTCTGCCGGGCCTTCTTCACCAGGGTGTTGATGTGACAGGACCAAGACAGGTCCTGTATGATGTAAACACCTAGGTACCGAAAACTGTCCACTCTGTCCTCTGGAGTCCCGTAGATGTTATGCGGTTGGTATGACCGCTCCTGCTTCGTGCTAAAGTCCATTATTAACTCATTAGTCTTGCTGACGTTCAGGAGAATGTTGTTCTCCTGGCACCATCTCTCCAGGTTTTTAACCTCCTGTTGGTAGGCCATCTTTTTGTTGTTGGAGATCAGGCCCACCACAACAGTGTCGTCAGCAAACTTGATGATGGTGGTGGAGTTGAAAGGGCCCACACAGTCACAGTCACAACCCTGGGGAGCTCCAGTGCTGAGGGTGAGGGTGGATCAGGTGTTTGCCCAGGGTTGATCAGGTGAGGGTGGATCAGGTGTTTGCCCACCCATATGGCTTGTGGTCTGTCCGTCAGGAAGTTGGAAATCCATTGACATAGTGGCAGGCTAGTACCTAGAGGTCCTAGTACCTCCAACTTATAGGTGAGCGTGGAGAGAATTATGGTGTTGAACACTGAACTGCAGTCCACAAACAGCATATTTGCATAATTATCTTTTCTGTAGTCCAGGTGACTCATCATTGTGTGTAAAAGATTTGCGACGGCGTCCTCAGTAGAGCAGTTCTATCTAGTTCTTGTTCTAGTAGTTCTGTCTGGTAGTGTTGCAGTGATGAAGTCTCTGACCAGTCTTTCAAAGCACTTTATCACTACTGAGTCAGGTTAGGGCTACAGTATGGTAGTCGTTGAGGCATGCGGGCTGGTGCTTCTTTGTGACAGGAACAATGGTAGACTGTTTAAAGCATGAGGGTACAAAACAGACTGTTCCAGTGAGAGGTTGAATATCTCAGTGAACACCGGTGCTAGCTGGTCAGCACAGGCTTTCAGAACCCGAGCTGTGATGCCATCTGGTCCTGCTGCCTTCCTGGTATTCTGAATACCAGGACATTTATATCTGGTATTTATATTCTTCCTCATTATCTACATTTTGTGATTGGATTTTATTTGCCTGTCATTATGCCATTTAGACAGCTGTATAGATAGACTGAAAAAAGTTAGCCTGCTGTCAACACAACAGGGACAGGCCCTCCAGAGACAATTTTACTGTAGAGTCTGTACTTACTTTTCCTCTGCTAAAGAAAGAATTGTTCTTGACAGTTATTCGGTTGGATGGGAAACGATTTACAGTAATAGTGAGCCTTTATTCCTGTTGTCTTTTTTTAAATCATTTAAGAATAATGTTTGCACACATATTGCATTTACAATTATCGTTATCATTCACATAGAATCTACAAATTATGAGAAAATATACTGAATGAAGAGAATTGTGCAAATCTAGTTAAATACTATAATATAACATTAAAAAACACTCACATTTCATCAGACGTAAGAGACATTGGAATACATTGTCCATCAGCCACTGCATATCACTGGACCTTGTGTATTGTAATTGATGGTGTTGCCGTGAAAAGAAGAAGGCCAAAGAGGAGTTATAAATAGATGTGTTGAGGAATAAAATGCAGGTGATTGGTTTAAAAGAGGAAGATGTAGAGGACAAAGTGATTTGGAGATGGATGATCTCGTACTGGGCTCATACTGTCTATATTGTCTCACATTGTCAGTATTGTCTTTTATAGTGTGTTTTTGTCTTGTCTTGTCTGTTTTGTCTTGTATAGTCTAAGCTAAATGTGTAGTGTTATTTATGTATGTAGTTTAAGAGTCACTAACAGCTGAAACAAAATTTCTTGGCCAATAAACCTTATTCTGATTCTGATGATCCTCTGGGGGGACATCTAACAAAGGGACCCCTAACCCCTCTGTGATCCTGTTCACCCTGTACACATCAGACTTTCAATACAACTCAGCGTCCTGCCAGGAAACTGATCCAAGACTTCATTACAAGGTGTGAATGTAACCATCTGCATCTCTAAAACCACAAAGACCAGGGAGATGGTGGTAGACTTCAGGAGACCCAGGCCTCAACCGGAGCCTGTGACTAATAACGGTGACTGTGTGGAGATTGAAAAGAAGTGGAGCTGTATGATAGAAAAGATTGGACTGCCAACATGGATGCTCTGTGCAGAAGACGACAAACAGTGCAAGACAGTGTAGGACAGGGGTGGCCAACCCGCGACTCTCGAGCCGCATGCGGCTCTTTGCCTGGTTTCATGCATCTCTTACGTTCATATCGAAATTTGTGGGGGTTTTCTAATGTGCGTGTTCACTTCGCTTGAGTTCAATACAGTATTTTTAAGACTTAAATGATATTGCCCCTACTGGGAAATCATGCGTTTTTTTTTTATCTCACGCACATGCGAATTTGACAAAAATACCGTAATGAACTCATGCGAAGCGAAAAACGCACATGAAAAAAAAAAATTTTTAAGTAAATTTTAAGTAAACAATGTGTGTCATTATCATGTTGGTGTGTGACATTTACAATAAATCTGGCTGAGCAGAGGTAGCTGTGTGTGTGTGTGTGTTTGTGTGTGTGTGTGTGAGAGAGAGAGAGAGAGAGAGAGAGAGTGAGTGAGTGGAAGGGAAGGGTGATGTTTGTGTGTGTCCATGTGTATGATGTGGCTCTTTGCGGTAACACAATAAAACATGTGGCTCTTGGTATCTTGACTGGTTGGCCACCCCTGGTGTAGGACAACACAAGACAGTGTAGGACAACACAAGACAGTGTAGGACTAATACACAAAACACAAAATAGCACCATCAGTCACCTTCTGTATACAACACAGTGCAGTGGGTAAAAGAGAACTGAGTACAAGAGTGTACATTGTAATTTAACAAAATGTAAACAAGAAGGTTTGTGCAAAAACAGCATGTAAACAGCATGCAAAACAGTTTGTAATAATGAAGCGATATAATATGGGTGGTGCTGAAGACATGGGTGTGTGAAGTGAATGTTTGGGGTCATCCACAATGCTGTTGGCTTTGCGGATGCAGTGTGTGCTGTAAATGTCCATGATATAGGGGGGGGGGACTCCGATTATCTTCCGTCCTCACTATCCTCTGTAGGGTCTTGCGATCCAAATAGTGCAGTTCTCAAACCAGGCCGTGATGCAGCTGCTAAAGAGACTCTTAATGGCCCCTCTGTAGCACATGGTCAGGAGGGGGGAGAGAGATGGGATTTCCTCAGACTTCTCCGGAAGTAGAGACGCTGCTGTGCTTTCTTGGTGATGGAGCTGGTGTTGAGTGAGCCATTCTGATCTGCACTATACACTGTACACTGTCTGTCTATCTATCTCTCTATTTATCTATCAAGGGCAAGTAAAAAAAGAAAAAGGCACTGCCTTGTACAGTAATTAGCACTTGTTTGGACTCACCATGCACGTCACTTGTTTTTCATGGTTGTTGTCACCCTTCATGGTTCAGGTTATGCTTCCTGTTTCCTAATCTGTTTTTTTTACTGCTGTATTTTGTGTTGCTGTTAAATAGAATTATCTTGCAGTCCCCTTCATCCTTGTCACACTCCCTATCCTAAAAAAATATACAATAATTTGTGTTTATAGAAAATGAATTTAATGTTATATTACGCAGTAAATATATTTTATCTGCTGCACAACATTTTCCCTTTTGAGTGTATGCATGCACAGTATGTATGAGAGAGACATGAGAGAAAAAAATGAGAGGAAAACAAAAAAAAATCAGACAGAAAAACATAGAAAGAGAGCATGAGTAAGAAAGAGAGAGAGTTTTTGTGTTTGGTGGCTGCTGAGAGCGTGTGCGTTTTTGTTGATTTTGCCTTATCTGTGTGTTTTGTGTATGTGTGCGTTTGTGTGTCTTCTCAGAGGCTGCCAGGCCACAGATAATCTTCCTGCTGAAAGCAGATTTGCGACTCTACTGCGCAAAAACATGGCTGCCGTTTCCCTCACACTCGGCCTAGAGCGGCTTACACAGCTGATCCACACTCCAAACACTGCACTGTGGCCCCCTAAAGCATCTCTCTCTCTCTCTCTCTCTCTCTCTCTCTCTCTCTCTCTCTCTCTCTCTCCCCCTCTCTCTCTTTCTCTCATTCCAATCTATTCCTCAGCCAATCTTTCTCTCTGTCCTCATTTCCTCCTTTGATTCCCTATTCCCAAGAGAGATCAGCCTCTATAATATTCATGTGCAAATGCTTTATTGTTTCGCATTATGTCACATTTAGTTAAATGTGAGCATAAAGATGCCTTACATAAAAAGCCAACACATCAAAACATAATTCATTAACAAACACCACCATGCCAACTTTGCACAAATATTCTCCAGCATCAGCATTGTTCATAAAAAACTCCAACATTCATCTCACACACACACACACACACACACACACACAAATATGCCTTCATTTAAATCATTTGTTATTATTGTTGTACTTTTACTTGATGATATATAACCTAATTCTATGTACATGATGTAAAATTATTTGTTATATATTCATACTAAATACTAGTAAACAAATATTCAACAATTCAACCTCTTGCTTTTCCGTGCATTTTTGTAACGTTTTTCCGTGCATTCCAGTTTTCTAGGATTTCCGTTTTCCAGGATTTGTTGGGTAAGATGTTTTTGTGCAAGTTCTATGAGAAAGAAAAAGCAAATGTGTAAATGGTTCAAGAAAAAGTTTAACAAATATACAAACAGTTTTGGCTGACCTTTCCTCACTGACCTTTCCTCCTGTTTCTTAAAAAGTCCATCTTGCATATGTCCTTGTATATCTGCGATAAAATCAATTTTATCTTCTTGTCAGCAATTGTGGAATGAAAAAAAAACAAAAAACAAAAATAATAATCAGCAATTAAATCCACATGAATATATCTAAGCTTGTGCAGTTTGCTACAGAGTTGGTTTGGGAGCTCTGGCTAGTGCGCTCCCTGACCGTCAAATCAAAGGGTGTGAAAATTCTGAAAATATTATATGCATGCTAGACAGCCCCAGTGCAGTCAAAATTAAAAACTCAGCTTTAAGCAGCGTGTACTTTTTTTGCTTTTACTTTACATACTGTACACTGTCATATTCACTTTTTAGAAATTTCTCACAAGCTGAATGCAAACAGATATGAAAACTACATTCTTTCTTAGTCACGGCACCTTTACAGTCCCATGTCAGGAGATTTCATACCTTTTTGACATTCTCTGGTAATTAGCATTTACACCGATCAGGTATAGATTTATGGCCACCGATAAGGCACAACATCATGACCAACTGCTTAATATTGTGTTGTTCTCCTTTTCACTGCCAAAACAGTCCTGCACTGTCGAGCATTAACAGCATTAACTTCTTCTGCAATTTAAGATACAGAAGCTCGTCTGTTGGATCAGACCACACGGTCTAGCCTTCACTACCCACATACATCATTGAGCCTTGACTGACCAGACCCTGTCACCGATTCACCACTTTTTCTTCCTTGGACCACTTTTGATAGATACTGATCACTGGGAACATCCCACGAGAGCTGCAGGTTTGGAGATGCTTTTATTTAATGCCTTAAATTTATCCCACACACTAACAGGTGCCATGATTAAAAGATAATCCGTATTATTCATGTCACCTGTCATAATGTTATAATGTCATAATGGTATGTCTGATCGCTGTACATACAGCCACACTTTTCACCACACTACTGTTCCTCACACCAAGTGTCAGGATATGTTTTTTGTTAAGTCACAGGTTGGTGTTTGTAATTTTAATGTATGTTTTTTTTTTTTATTAAATAACTGCACTTGCATCTGCTTCTCATCCTTATTAAGGGGCACTAAACAAAAACATTTCCTTTTACTTCACCTACACTAAACATTACAGTAAAACATGATCAACACTAACAGAGTCAATACTATTCAATAAACCTAGTTACAAAAAAACTGCATGAATGAGGAAGCATATTCAAGACACTAGGTACATACATGACTCACCATCACAGATAGAGGGTATTCTTTTTTTATTTAGAATGATGGGACATTGGAACAAATATAATATTTAGTTACATTTATGCACAGCAGGCCTTATTAGAGTATGGACAGGATGTATTCGACTGCATTTTTAATTCACTCTGGTTATCTTTGTATATTGAAATTTGTCTGAATCATTAATTGTGAGATAGGTATATAAATTAATCACATACAGTGCACACCTCTACTTAAGTCTAATGAAGATAATCTGAGATAGCACTGCCAAGTCTCCCACTTATAGATATAACTAGAGCAGCATTATTTCTTGTCAAGATAAACTCTGCAATTATTGCCCTTTCTGTCTATTCTCAATCATCAGTTGTTACTCTGCCTGTGATATTACTGTACAAACTGGCCTGAAATTCACATAAATAATAGTAAATTTTTTGGCAGCAGGAGCGGTTAAAGGTCAACTGGGGACAGAGAGAAGGCGGGTTGAAACAACAAGTAAGGCATAATGATTCGAACCTGTGTCTTATTACTGTTAGTCTACCTCCTGAGTCATTCTCTGCACTCTCAAATACTGGCTTCTACACTTCTTCCTCTATTCTTCTACACCTTATTGCGCTGCTTCTGGGAGTTCTGTAGAGAATCCGCCAGAAAAGAGTTTATCTCTTCCTGGTGACACCTTGTTGGCCAGGCATACAGTGGTTCAAAGACCTGCTGTCCCTCCTCAAGGGACCTTCTTGGGAAATTCCTCCCAGGAGAGATCTTCTATTACAGGCAGGGGAAACCTTGGTTCACCTTCGCCCAGTTTTATGGAAGCTGTGGCTAAGGCCCCTAAGTAGGGTGCAGTTCCTAGCAGCTGGCCTCTCTACTGATGTAGTAGAGACCATCCTTAATTACAGAGCTCCCTCCTTGAGGAGTTTGTTTGCCACTAAATGGCATCTGTTCACCACGTGGTGTGAGCACCACCAGAAGGACCCAGTCAACTGCCCGGTTGGTCCAGTTCTGGAGTTCCTGCAGGGACAGTTTGCCACAGGTTTGGCTCCGTCAACCCTAAAGGTTTACGTGTTCATTATCACGGCTTATTGTACCCCTCCTGTGGGTCAGTTGCTTGGGAAACACCCCTCGTGACACGTTTCCTGCGCGGCACCTGTTGGCTGAGGCCAAGGATACGACCCAGAGTGCCTGTATGTGCCTTGGCCATTGTGCTGGTGGCTCTATCTGAGCTCCCCTTTGAGCTCTTGGCCGAGGAGGCTCTTAGGTATCTGTCGGTTAAGATCGCCTTTCTTCTCCCAATTTTCTACCTTAAGATGGTCAGGGACCTACAGGCTCTTTCCATGGCCCCGTCTCTCCTGGAGTTTGCCCCTGGCATGGCCAGGGCTTTTTTCTCCCCTGAACCTGGTCACGTGCCTAAAGTGCCTGAGGCTTCCTTACAACCTGTCGTTGTGCGAGCACTGGACACATACCTCCACAGGAGTCCATGGAGGAAGTCGGAGGAGAGTTGTCTCACTGATGCAAACCTTCACTCTGTCCTGAGAGTTGCCCCAGCACAGAACATTACCCCAAAACATTAATGAACTGGCAGCCAAAAACAATGCCAAGCAAATTGCCATTGGAGGTGTTAGCTCAGTGGTTAAGGCATTGGGCTTTGGATCTTAATATCACAGGTTCAAATCCCACCACCACCAAGCTGCCTCTGCTGGGCCCTTGAGCAAAGCCCTAAAACCCTCCCCTGCTCAGTTGTAAGTCGCTCTCGATAAGGGCCTCTGCCAAATGCCGTAAATGTAAATTGTTGGGCAAGTAAACAAAAGAAAAAAAATGTGCAGAATGCACTGCTCTTACTTTCTGTTTTGCACTTCATTCTGTATCCTGTCTGTCATGTTGTTTATTAAATTTTGACAGTGAGTGTTTGGCCCTCCACTTAGACCCAGGATTTAATTTTAACCGCCTCTATGATTGAGTTTGACCCAAATGCTCTAGATCATCTGTATTGTTATCCAATTTGTGTCTCTGTGCTGCTACCTGATCTGTGTGTTTTGATCTGATGTGCACCAAAAGCTATATATTTGTTTGTTTAGCAATTACCATATTGGTACATCTATCGACTTTGGAAATATATTTTTGAGAGTGTTATGATCTCTTCAGAATCATGGCTGGCTTAAATGTAATCATTTTTTACAAGTACCCAATCACTCCTTGGCTGCCATTAAAG
The DNA here is from genome assembly GCA_024362625.1 of Silurus asotus. Lineage (NCBI taxonomy): Eukaryota > Metazoa > Chordata > Actinopteri > Siluriformes > Siluridae > Silurus > Silurus asotus. The sequence goes on from MU533908.1 coordinate 3,075,849, forward strand.
CAAATAAATAAATAAATAAATCCAACTTTGTTCAGAGGACAAAGTCAATGTCAGATGCAACGCTATGTTACCTTAGGGAGATGAGTGCATCTGTTGTTTACACAACCACCCAAAATGGTGAGTTTTCAGTGTGTTGCCATGTCAAGGAAGTGCTCATAGTCAAAATAACAACTAAACTACTCTACTTTTGTTCTCTAAAACTATGCCAAGACTTAAGCCCAATTTAGAGAACACTACAGATCAGATCTCACACACCCAGACAGCAAAACACTGTATGAGAAGATTGTGCTTGTTTTAAGGTGCTCTATTAGTAAATACAATATGTGCTTTGGGATACATTCATAGAGAAATGAGGATGATTCTGAGGCATATGTAATGTAAATGTAAGCTGTATAGTAAAGAAAAGATGTGTGGTAAGGTATAAGACAGTCAGAATGGGGTGGACATGTTTCAGTATGACTGTATAATTGATGAACCACCATAAAGAATAAACCAAATCTGCTGTTCCTATATGATTATGCTACATTTGCTTTAGGATTTATAGGACATTTGGCACCAAAGACAGTGCATGTGGGACATTTTGGGAACAAAGTGAGAGAGACCCGATTGAGATGGTTGGGACGTGCAGAGGAGAGACATGGGGTATATCGGTGGGAGAATGCTGAGGATGAAGCCGCCAGAAAGAAGGAAAAGAGGAAGGCCAAGAAGGAGGTTTATGGATGTGGTGAAGGAAGACACACAGGTAGCTGGTTTGAAAAAGGAAGATGTAGAGGGCTGAGTAGTATTGAGATGGATAATCCGCAGTGGTAAACCCTAATGGGAGCAACCGAAAGAAGATAGAGAATTACAGGTTGGTCTATTGATAATATCCACAGCCTAAATTTAGCATACTTCAAGATGTAGATTGGCTGGTAATCCAGTGTTTATCTAGTATTCTGGGAGAGGCTCCAAACACATCTTGACATCCATCAGTGACACATAGTGGATGAAGATCAGGAAAGTGAGACGATTGGTACACAATGGATAGCAGCAAGCACATGCATATTAGGGTATGACAAACAGGATGCAGATCTGGTAATTACAGCATAATATGGCAACAACACAGGGAGATTAGGCCACAAGACAGTAAAAACTCCTTTGATAATGAAGTGGATGTTTATTATATAGACACAAAAACATACTGTAACAAAAGTAGCACAGTTTAAGAAAGGACACAAAGGCCAGATCAGTATATACAAAAAGGCACAAATCAGGTTGTTAAAAATGCCAGGAGATGCAGAAAAGGGTGAAGATGCAGAAGATGCAACAACAATGCTCAACCTGAGGGGCACAGACTGCGAAGCAACACAATCAATGCAGATTACATCTGGGAACAACAAGGGGAACACAGTCGTGTAGTGACACAGGGGACACAGGTATGGTTGTGACATGCAGCATGAAGAACAGGTAAAGATACTGAGAACAAATATCAGGTAGCACCATGTGGGGTGGAGGTTAAAACAAAAGATAAAAAAAAGACACAGGGGACACCGATTAGATAGCAACAGGCGGCACACTGAAGCTGACTGAGTAGCATCACACAATTCAGATAGCAGTGGGGAGACAACAAGTAGGTAAAATTCCCACAGGAGGCAGATCGGATTAAAAAAAAAAACCCTAGATAACACAGTTTGAATACTGACACAGGGCTTGTAGATTGAGTAGCATTACAGGGGGCACAGATTAGGTAAAGACATCAAGGACACCAATCTGGTACAAAGGAAAGTTTTTGATAAAAAAAAACTCCAAAAGGAATCAGATCACTTAAAGGAACTCAGATCAGGTGGCAGTATGGGCGACACAGTGTGGATAATAATACAGAAGATGCAGAATACTTAAGAGCAAGAGCAACACATCAAGTTAAGTCAAGTCAAGAAGCTCTTGTTTTTATTTTAACCAAATATATCTGACACTGATAAAGTGCATCATGTCAACAATACAAGACAGTGTGTGGCAGATATACAAAACAGATAATAGCGCTGACCAGTATACATACTGTATAATATGTTATACAGTACAATGTGTAAAAAAGTATAAACAAGTGTGTACTTGTAAACATAAACACAAAATGTTGTCCAAAACAGCAACAGCAGCAATCGGGTAGGTGTGCAGTTATAATATAGATATATATATATATATTATAAAATGGATGGTGCTGTAGACATGGATGTGTATAAATTGAAATAAATATTGAGTGTGGGTTTGAGTTCAGGTTTGTAGCAGTTCAGTAACACAAAGTTGAGTGAGCATGTGAGTGTGAGTGTGTTTTAGTTCCAGTTCAGTTCTGTGTGTTGAGGAGCCCGATGGCTTGAGGAAAAAAAATGTCTAATTGTGAGGCCTGAATACTTCGGTACCTCTTTCCTTATGGTAGGAGATTGAAGAGCGTGTATAAGGTGTGTTTGTGGGTCATCCAAAACCTTGTTAGCTTTGCGGATGCAGCGTGTGGTGTCTGTGACAAATACGCCAATGATCTTCTCATCTGTCCTTACTATCCCCAATACTGTCGAGTCTTGTGGTCAGAGTCGGTGAATTTTTAAAACCAGGCAGTGATGCAGCTGCTCAGGAATTTCTCGATGGACCCTTTGTAGAACATGGTTAAAATATGGAGATAGAGATGGGCTTTTCTCAACTTTTGCAGGAAGAAGAGAGGCTGCTGGGCTTTTTTTGGTGATGGAGCTGGTGTTGAGTGACCAGGTGAATTTCTCAACCAGATGAACACTAAGATATTTGGTGCTCTTGACAATCTCCATCGATGTTTATCGGAGAATAGCCGCTCTGTGCTCTGTTGTCTGGTCCAGCAGCCTTCCGTGGGTTAATTCTGCATAGAGTTTTCTTCACTTCAGCCGTGGTTAGATCTGGTCATTGGGAGGAGAGATGGTCTTCCTTGCTGCCACATACTTCTGCACCTCAAACACAGCGTAGAATTAATTCAGCTGAATGAATTCTACGCTGGGTTTGAGGTGCACCAGAATCTGGGAGGGAGGCATCACAGGCAGGTGAAATTGTTTTGTAGCTCATGATTGGCTGGATGCCCTGCAACATGTGCCAGGTGTCTCCGCTCTCCTGGAAGTGGCTGTGGATTCTCTTGGCCTGTACGATGGCTCAGGACAGTTTGCCCCTCGCTGTCCTTAAGGCTTTCTTGTCCCCTGCTTTGAAGAAGGAGTCTCTAGACATTAACAGCGCATACTCCTTTGCAGTCATCCACGATTTCTGGTGGGAGTGTGTGGTAATGGTCTTGGGGATGGTCACGTCATCAATGCACTTACCAATGTAACTGGTCACTAATGATGTGTACGCATCCAAGTCGGTAAAGTCGCCATTGGTTGCAGCCTCCATAAACATGTCTTAGTCAGCGCATTCAAAGCAGTGCTGAAGAGCAGAGATTGGCTTCTGTTGGCCAGGTTCTTATTTGCTTTCGAACTGGCTTTGAACGCCTGTTGAGGAGTTTGTATGGTGGGATCAGAATGAGATGTGGTCTGAGTAGCCGAGGTGGGGGAAGGACTTCACCTGGTATAGGCCCGGGATGATTGTGTAGACATCATCCAGTGTGTTTTCCCCTCTGGTTGCATAGTCCACATTCTGAGTTTGGAAGCACAGTCTTGAATTTTGCATTTTGCATCAGGCAACAATACAGACAACACACATCAGGCAACAATGCAATCAAGGCAGATAAGGCAACAATAAAGGCAAAGCAAATCATCTAAGAGATGGAAAGTGACACATGGACTCATGTTGTTTCCCTTTTTAATTTTAAGAAACATAAAGGAAAAGCCATTGAATAGAGTTAAAGATGATTTGAGTTTCAGTTTGTCACTCTGTAAATTAATGTTTCGCGGTAGACAGTAAAAAAATAAGAATTTAGCAAAGGGACATTTAGGAATAAACATTTAGAGGATTGTTCCAAATCTTCATCCAGACTAGCCTGCAAATCCAGTGCTTTTTGGATTTGTGTTCGTGGAGAACTAATTGAGCAGCTGAAATACCACTCTGTCTCAACCCACGTGGGCACACATGGGCCAAACCTCTGTAATCCTGCTTTGCCAACTGCACAGCATCGGGAACTCTCTCCATTCAAAGTTAATTCAGTTTCTAATTTCAAGGTGCTTTTATTGGCAAAGGTGTAATTGTGCTGTGCCAAAGCAATTAAAAAAAAAGCTTTATAGCTTTATAGAGAACCCACTGTAACAGTTTATACTGTAATACACATTATACAACAATGGGTAGAATGCAAGTCAATAGTTTTTATTCTTTTTCTCTGAAAGATTTTATTAATATCAGCATGAAATGCTGTGAGGATATTGATTGTTTTTTTCCAGCATTGTTATTTAGTTATTGAATCAATGATTGGGCTTATGTGTGCTTTGCTTCTGTCAGTTGTATAGAAAAAAATGGAGCTTTTACAATTAAACAGTGAAAAGAATTTATCCTAAAATATACATGACAAATTAATGTCACCAATAGTTGTGTTAGGATTTACATTTCACCTAAGCTTAAATACACTATGAGTAAATTATTAATTTTATTACACATTTGGCATGATGCTATGCATCTTTTGGTATTCATTTACAATAACATAAAAAATAAAAATCCACCATGTTGCCATTTATTGATTTATGAATTCTACCATTAACTATATAAACAATGGTATTGGGACACCTGACCTGCCATATGTGGTTCTTCTCCAAACTGTTACCTTAAATATGGAGATACACAATTGTATAGGATGTTTTTGGATGTGGTATAATAAAATTTTGCATTCATTAATCTTGGAAATCCAAACCTGTTCCAGCATGGCAATGCCCCTATGCACAAAGTGAGCTCCATGAAAATATGGTGTACATGGTTTGAAAAGGAAGATCTTAAGTTGCCTGCTATATAGCATTGATCTTAACCCTACTGAACACATTTGGGATTAATTAGAACACTGACAGCACCCCAGGCCTCCTCACCCTACATCAGTACCTGGCTTTACTAACACCCTTGTGGCTGTTGAATACAAATGTCCAAAAGCACAGTCTAAAACCTAAAGAAAAAGTTTTAACTCTAAAGTATTTATATTACATTAAAAATAAAAAGTGTCTAAAAAAAAAGTCTAACTAAAAAGAACTGATGATGAATTCTGCATTTCTGCTCACCACAGTTGTATTTGAGTTGACATTTGAGTTGTGACCACTCTAATAAAGAAGGCATTTCCACTATGCTTTTTGTTTTTTTAATGTTGAATGTTTTAATACAAAAGATTGTTGGGAGTAAGAATCCCTCAAATATTCCTCAGTAACAGTAATTACTACTACCTGTTAAAGTGTCACACTGTGAACTGGACGTCACATCATTTTAATATTAGGGCTGTCAGTTAATTAAAATATTTAATCATGATTAATCGCATGATTGTCACATTTTTTTATTTTTTATACTCTAATCAACATGGGCATTGACAAATATTGATGATTTACGCAAATGTATGTTTATTATTTGTAAGATTAAACTCAACATAGAGCATGAATACAAAAATATTCTTGTAAATATTTTAAAGTAATTATGATGTTTTAAATTATGTAAATTATCAGGACATGAAACAAAACCTTTACTGTACTTTACCGAAGAAACTGCATCAAGAAGATGATACCAAAGAAACTGTACCTCATAACTTTCATACGGATTACATAAACAGACATTATTTGTATTCGATGTGAATGGGTTTATTTAAAAGTAGACATTTCAAGCTTTCTATACATATATTATTATATTTGTGGAAACAGGAATGCTTGCTGCATTAATCGTGCGTTAATAAAACCAGTACCGTCCTAATGAATATATTTATGCAAAACTAATTAGGTTGTTACCTAATTAATGTATTTAAGCTGAACATCCACCATATAGAACACAAGCAAAAAAAAAGATGATGATGATCAGGAATGTTTCTGTTCTCAGTAATGTTTACTTCACTGACTTCCTCTGTCTCATCCACGTTAACCGTATACTTCTTGCGGTCTTCTGCCACGCTTGTTGTTAGCCTCGTAAACTAGTCTAAGTCTGGGGTTTGAAAGCCAGAAAATTATACACCAGTGGATTGAAAAGGCCGTGCAATGACAGGAAATATGTTGATGTGCTGAAAATGGCACGCAAATGAGAAGAGAAATATTGACATTTCAACAAAAGTATGAAAACAAAAGTAACCAGCCTGTTTAGAAAATTTAAGAAGTAGAAAGAACATATATTTGTGTAAAAATGTGAAGAGTGAAAATAAAAAAAAATAAAAAATGAATAGTGAAGTAAAGTACTGATACCAAAAAAATCTACTTTTATATCAAATACTTTTCGACCTCAATGGCCATGTTGGTGAAGGGAACAGAGGTGATGAGAATTTGATGGGTGGATATGGCCTTATGGAAATGTAGAAGGGCAGGGTTAGGGTTTCTCTGGAAAGAAAAAGCAAGACAAAGACATGGTGATGGAATGAGGAAGTACAGGAGAGCATAAAGAGAAAGAGGTTAGCGAAACAGAATTGGAATCGGCAGAGAGATGAGAAGAGTAGGCAGGATTACAACAAGATGTGGCAGAAGGTGAAAAGAGATGTGGCAAAAGCAAAGGGAAGGCATATGAGGAGCTGTATGAGAAGTTGGACACTAGGGAAGGAGAAAAGGATTTGTATTGATTGGCCAGGCCGAGCTGCCAAGCTACAAGTTAGATCAGTAAAAGATGGAGATGGACATGTGTTGACTAGTGAGGAGAGTGTGTTGAGAAGGTGGAGGCAGTATTTTGAGAGCTGATAAATAAGGAAAATGAGAGAAAGAGAAGGTTGGATGATGTGGAGATGGTGAAGCAGGAAGTGAATAGGATTAGTAAGGAGGAAGTGAGAGTAGCGATTAAGAGGATGAAGCAGAAGTTTTTACCAAGTAGTTTTACAAGATTCTGGAAGGTGAGAGTAAGGGAGATGTGCAGACCTGCAGTTACTACAGGAAAATAAAGTTGATCAGTCACACAATAAACTTATGGGAAAGAATAGGGAAAGCCAGGCTGAGGGAAGAGGTGACCATCTGTGAGCAACAGTATGGTTTTATGCTGAGGCAGAGCAGCACAGATGCTTTATTTGCTTTGAGAATGTTGATGAAGAAGTATAGAAAAGGTCAGAAAAAGTTGCACAGGTGTGGCAGAGAAGTATGTGAGGGTGGTGCAGGACATGTTTGAGGACAGTGTGACAGCAGTTAAGTGTGCAGGTACAGCAGACTGGTTCAAGGTGGCGGTGGGACTGCATCTATAATCGGCTCTGAGCCCTTTCCTGTTTGCAGTGATGATGGGCAGGTTTATGGACGAGGTCAGCGAGGACCCTCCCTGGACTATGATATTTGAAGATGATATTCTGATTTGTGGTGAGAGTACGGAGCAGGTTGAGAGGTGGAGGTACGTGCTGGAGAGAAAGGGAATGAAAGTGAGTAGGAGTAAGACAGAATCCATGTGTGTGAGTGAGAGGGTGGGCAGTGGAGTGGTGCGGTTGCAGGGAGAAGAGGAGGAGTTCAGTTACCTGGGGTCAACAGTGCAAAGTAATGGAGAGTGTGTTAGAGAAGTGAAGAAAAGATGGCATGGTGGAGTTGGTGGAGAAGAGTGATTTGTGTAGAAGGGTATCTGCAAGAGTGAATGGGAATGTTTATAGGACTGTGGTGAGACCTGTGATGTTGTAGGGTTTAGAGACTGGCATTGACTAAAAGAGAGGAGGTGGAGCTGGAGGTAGAAGAGCTGTAGATGCCAAGATTTTCATTAAGAGTGATGAGGATGGACAGGATTTATAATGAGGATAGAAAAGAGTTTATTAAAGGGACAGCGCATGTGCATCATTTTGGGGACAAGGTGAGAGAGGTGCAATTGAGATGGTTTGGACATGTGCAGAAGAGGGACATGGGGTATATAATGTAGGTAGAAAAATGCTGAGGATGGACCCGCCAGAGAGGAGGAAAAGAGGAAGGCCAAGAATGAGGTTTATGGATGTGGTGAGGGACAACAGGTAGTTAATTTTAAGAGACAGATGTAGAGGACAGATGATATGCTGTGGCGACCCCTAATGGTAGCGGCCGAAAGAAGAAGAAGAAATGTTTAATGTAAATATTAACTAAAGACTTAAACCTGTATCTCCATGATAATAATCATTTTGCTGCTGCCAATGGTTCCTAATAAAGTGGTCTGTACATTTATGCATGCCAAGTGAGATAACAGCTTGAGTATAAAATTTAACTCTAGGGCTAGTACTCATTTGAAACCTTAGAAATTCCCTCACTCATTACATTCTCTTAGAATTTAGTTTAGTATCAGTTTTAAAATTATGGTTAAAATCCTATTAAAACCTTTTTTTGCAGTTTAGGTAACGCAATATAATAATGGTAAAATATTTCCATAATGGACAGGTCACTGTATATAATTAACAATAAAGAGGATTTGCTTGGAACTTTCATTCATATCATCATTATAATTGTTGTACCCCTTAAAAATTTTGAATTCAGTATGTGCTGATTAGTCAGGGAATGTTTAATGATATGATTTATCTCAAGCTCACCTGAATGTATATTTACTTAATATAGGCTTTAAACTTTATTTCTTGCTCCTGGCTTTAATTTTCTCAGACTATAAAATACAGAGTTGAATAATTACACACAAATGCAAATGTGTTTCTAATTTCCATTTCAAAATATTCCTCGTTTTTTTACACATGCTAATCATGATGTGTCATAAATAATGAAAAATGAAATCTCTGCATATTTACAAGCCTTCAGAGGGACCAGGGGAAAATGTCATGCTTTATTTTACTGCACTGGGATAACTGTCAGTACTCTAAGGAGGTGGAATAGCGAAGTGGATGTTTTTATTCACTCACAATGTTGTCTTCCTGCAGACCGACTACAGGCAGACGTTGAAAGACGGATTGTTTTATGTATACTGTTTCTCTAGTGGATTCTTGTTAAAAGGTCAAAACAAACACTCAGATTTACTAAATGGAATCGGAAGCAAAACTGAAGATACTCTTTGCTTGCCCTGCTGATGAAAGACAGACTGCTGTCTGAAATATGTTTTTTTTTTCTGGAAGATCATTTTATTACACGCACTGTATTTCTTTTCACGTGTACTCTTGCTGTTATCTTTACTAGGGACACGTGGACAATTGTCTTTCATGTTTTTATCCAATCAGCCAATCATGCGGCAGCAACACAATGGATTAAATCTGACTTAAACAGATCAATACCGTCATGGTTACACCAAACATCCAAGTAGTGAGGAGTTCTCAGTGACTTTGACTGTGGCATGGATGCTGATGCAATACAGTTTGCAATTTTCAGAAGCTGCTGATCTCCTGGAATTGTCACCCATCAGCAATATCTACAAATAATGGTGTGAAAAAGCAATCCGAGAAGAAAGGCCAGACTGATTTGAGTCGATAGGAAGACTATAACATTCAGATGCCTGGAGCCCAAATCCATGAGCCACCTTGCCTACCGACTTTGCCTACCACCAGAAAACCATTTCAAAATACATATTATATTGACCCATGAGGTAGATAGGTTACAACATTAGGTTCAAGCCAGTTTAAACAAACAAACAAAGTATTTCTAGATAAAAAGTAAATAATTGTGTTATTAGTGAATATATGGCACATATACAATATAAACCATTGTAAGAGATGTTAAATGAAGGTAATGTAAGGTATTGTAAACAAACACTCAACTATTTACTGAATGTTAATGTTAATGTTAATTTTCTGAAACCCTCAGCTAATCTTCAGGCAACTTGAATAACTTTATTGGACACCATGCATGTAAGATGTACTGCAAGGTATCCCATGTCACCCATAAAATTTCCCGTTTGTGTCCATTTCCTCTCAGAAAGATTTGTTTGTCTTTTTCCCCCAAAGTCACCTATAGCTTGTTTATTAAAGACATCCAGATTTCTGTAAAACTGCTTTGGCACATATTGAGCCATATGGGACATACTGTATATTGTTAAAAGTTTTATAGAAATTACATTTTAATCAAATTAATAATGATAAATAATACAAACATTATATTATATTTAAAATATATATATTTTTAAATATATATATATATATTACCATTATAGCATGTGGCAATGGAATTTTACATCAGCTACACTGTCAAACACACACATTCACACACCAGTGGAAATGTGAGCTCATTTGCCCTCTAATCCAAGAATAATTGCAAATGAAGCAATTAAATGCTCAATTGCAGGGATTCGTTTAAGATGGTATCATGTGGTGCCTATTTATTAGGATCAATCAGATGCAGAGATGTGAAGGAGATTCACATCAGACATCAAGAAATGCCTCACAATCTTAATTAACACTTATCCATGGGGGGAAGAACAACGTGCAGCTTTTTCCAGTTTTGAATGGACATCTTATGTGATATTGCAGTAATATAATTGTATCTCATGCCATTTGCATGTCAGCCTATTGCATTTTGTTGGCCTTGAATGTTTGCAATAAGAGTTAAGCTTTTAACGTAACTGTCTTAATTGCACACTAAAGCCTGGATGATATATTTATTTGGGTAATACAGTTTGCTTATATTAAATCTCTTTTTGGCATACACAAAAAAACGGCATCGTTTTTTTTTTTATGTGTTTCATAAAAAGCACATTTAGGAACAAGATGCTAATCGGGATAAACAACAAACATATGGTAAAGTTCTAGGCAGGGCTAATAATGCATAAAAAGTGTTGTTGTTTTTTTGTGTGTGTTCCAACAGCCAATCCATAATGTGTAGTCGAACTCATAGGAAAATAAGAAACATTAGCACGGTTTTTCACACTGAGAGCTGACTGCATTTCAACCTATACATCATCCGCCATCTGAGATACAACCCACATCATTACAGTTAAAAGTAGTGTTACAAAAACTCTGGTAAATCTAATGCAGAGTCTTTACACTTAAATCTTCCTTGAACAAAGATACAGTAACTAATGATAATCACTGTCAATGACAAATCAACAAAGTAACAGAAGGACTTCTACAGTACATGTGTTTACAAGAAAGCTATCATTAAAATACACATTTGTGTACACCAAAGGACAATTTAGTAGTTCCAAGTTTCCAGCCGGTGTTCAAGTAGGTGGGAGGAAACAACAACCTAAAAGAGAGCCAGCTACTACAAATCATAAGACTAAAATGCATATCTTTTGGAACCCCAAAGCATAGTAAAGAACATACAAACTTCAAGAACACCATTTTTCAACCCCCAACCTTAAAGGTGAGAAGCATACCTCTAAACCACTATGTGTACCGATCAGACATAACATTATGACCAGCTGTCTACTATTCTACTTGTTGCTCTTTTTGCTGCCAAAACAACCTTGACCTGTCGAGTATTAACTGCATTAATTTCTTCGGCAATTTGAGCTACGGCAGTTCGTCTGTTGGGTGTGACTACACAGGCCAGACTTTGCTCCCCATGTGCACCAATGAGCCTTGTCTGCCCATGACCCTGTCACCGGTTCACCACTGTTCCTTCCTTTGACCACTTTTGAAAGACACTGAACACTGCAGCCTACAAGTGCTGAAGTTTTGAAGATGCTCTGACCCAGTTGTCTAGCCATTACAATTTGGCCCTTTTCAAACTTGCTCAAATCCTTACACTTGCCCATTCTTTCTGCTTTTAACACATTAAATTTGAGAACAAAATGTTCACTTGCTGCCTAATAAATCCCACCCAATGCCATGATGAATTGTTGACCACTGTTATTCACTCACATGTCATAATGTTATAATTGCATAATGCCATGCCTGATCAGTGTATATTGTGAATTGAAATTCTTTGGTGTGAGAATATTGCTTATTTCGCTGGTATGGGTAAGATGTATTAACATCTAAATTATAAGGTTAATAATTATCTATGTGGGGTGCCACATTTTTTTTTTTACTCCATACATAACTCCTGTATTATTAATATTTAGTATAAGCATTTTATATAAAAAAATTATATTCTGCATGCTTAAACCATAATACAGACACGTTACATTCATTTCTGCCTTGGTCCACACTCAAGTCCATCCCGGTGCTGCACACAATAAATCTCCCATTTTTAAGATACCCCGGTGTTTCTGTTTCCATTCTTCATCACTCATATACCAAATAAAATCCCATGCACCCAATATCTACCACCCTGGCCTTTAATCACACTGTGAGCCCCAGCCCTAGACTGGGACACAACAATAATTATATTTATTTCCTGTAAATTTCAACTCCATAATCTTTCATCAATAAATGCAATCTCTTTTAAATAAAAAAAAAGAACTGAAATTAACAATACATGTTTTCCCAGTAAACGAACTTTGTTGATTTTAAAATGTGACTTATAAAATATTATTAAACCAGCAATTCAAATCAGCATCATGCCTAATGCATTATGTTGTCTATCATGTCAAATTATTTGAGTGGTGCCTGTCTCCATGTTAGCTGTTTCGTCACACCTCGTCAGTGAAGTCTGGACTTTCAACACTGTCCAGGATTAAATGTTAAAATTTTAAATATTGAATGGAGTGCCTGGATTTAATCTCTTCCCAGTAGCATGGATCACAGGAGCATGACACTGGCAGAATTACACTATGGCAAAATGAAAGACACTCTTCACAGGAGGAGGGAGATGAAAAAGAGCTGTAAAAGTGGGTGACAAAAATCTGCCAAAAGAGGATGGAATTTGGGACATTCAGATGCTATTTTATTGCAATTTTATTTTTCATGGTTACTTTAAGATTTGTGTGCCTGGAATACTAGAGAACACCCCAACACTTTTATCCATTGTGATCGTGGCAAGAGATACATGGTAACATGGGTATGAGGGCCAGGTGTCTGCATACTTTTTGCTATACAGTATAGTGTATATTTAATTTGTTCATGCCCTATATATGATTACAGGTTAAGGAATTTAACTTGCTCAATTTAACATTGTCTATTTTTATTTAGGGTTTACATAATGAGCTAGTAGTTGGGTTCAACTACACCAAAAACTGACATTAGTAAACCAAACTGTCATCCTTATTACTAGCCCTATGTAAGGTTGAGATGTAGGCAGGCTGTGTAAGATCCATATGCGTTTATTAAAACACACACAAATCCAGAGAGCAGGGTTGAAGGCAGAGTTGGAAAACAGACAAAAGAGTCAAATATCAGGGAGATCAATTCACAGAGCAAACAAACCATATTAACACAGAAAGCGTCAAAGTCAAGGGAACAGAACAGAGTCTGCAACACATAAACAGTCATGAACATGAACGGCTCAGTATGTAGAAAGAACTAACAATAATTTCCGTTGTGGGTAGCGTGAGCATGGCTTAAGATGGCTAAAAAGCTGGAAGTGCCCCATGATCTGGATGGTAAAAGAATTCAGGTGATTGCTCCCTCTGGTTGAGCGAAGGGGTCATTGGTGGGACCATTACACCCTATCACAGTAAAATTTGTGATAATGCATATGGGTAAATTTTAGTACATTCCTTGCAAGCTTTTAATGGCCTTAACAACAAATCATTGATCTGGATATTTGAAAGAATGTATCAAATGTACCCCTGAGAGTTTCTTGCTTGTTTAATTTAATTCAGTGAACTATTAAGGGAAATTGTAAATAAATAATGATTAAAGATTATTAAATTATATATAAATATATGTATATAATATTATAAAAAAAATAACCACTGGTGTTACATTTCCTAGCGATCAAGCATCACAGGCATAGTCTAGCCTCAGTATATATAATGTGTGTGTGTGTGTGTGTGTGTGTGTGTGTGTGTGTGTGTGCAAATAGAAAGGAACTGAGAAATAAATAATATACTGATGAACATAATGTTTTCTTGCTACTTCACAGGCAGTACAGGAGTGTGAGATAACAAAACTAACAAGCTAATGAGGGAAACAAACTTATGGTTATGATATCTGGCATGTGTATGAGGCAAAACGAAGCATTTGGAGTCAAATGTCAACTAAGTCATGTGGTCGCTTTATTGAAGGACCTGCATGGACACGTTCACAAAAAGTAATCCAAGTGATTCATCCTGGATGAGTGAAATAGACATTTATGATAAATAAATAAGCTACACAGAGCTTGTGCAAAAAAAACCCAAAATAAATAAAAAGGAATATCAAAACTAGTCTCCCCTCTGGAAAAAGTGTGTTTAAAATGTAGCATTTTTTAATGATGCACCAGTAAAAGCCCTGGCGTTACACTTTCAGAAGGCATTTTCCCTTTGTGGTGGATATTTCCTTACAACAGAAATTGAATTACAGTGTGAGATTGGATAACACTGTATGAAAGCAGTGGAGCCAGTGCTCCATTTAACAGTCCCCTAAAATATCTGCTTTCTCTCTCTGTCTCTCTATTTCATTCCTTTCCTAGTAATTCATGTAGCAAATTGCTTTTAACTTCTTCGCCTAAACCACACTCATATTCATTTTGCCCCTCATATATCAACATTTGATGAAATTAATAGTTTTTTATATATACATTAAAAAAAAGGTGTTTTTAGGGACTTATATGAGTATTTTTTCTTACTTGCTTATAGATGCACCTTCCTGCTTTATTAATTCGATACTGTAAACCAGTTCTGATTGATCTGTTGTAACAGATGTGATTGTCTTTCTGACACTGTTAAAAGGACAATCATTTTATATTTGAGTGGTACCATAGTAGTAGCAACACTGTTGTGTGCCCTTTGTTACGGTCTGCTGGGGTGCACTTTGTGACAAGCCATGTTACAAATCTTTAAGATTACTTTTACTTGTGGTCTTTACTACTTCTAAATGAAACTGCCCTAATGGAGACGAATGGATGGTGTTACATATCTTGAAGCAAGACAGTGCAAGAGCAGGTCTTTATTATATCCAAATTATATACAGACAAATCCAAAACAGAAAACAAAAAGTATCATGGTAAAAATAAAATAAGGTAACATTGAATAGACAGATAGAATTGTAAACTTGGATATCAAAATGGTATTTAGAAACTCAAGGCTTGGCAATAGACCCAACACCTGGTTAGAGATATACAAGATAAAATTGCCCAAAGCTATAGAGTTTAATGTGTACAGTAAAAAGCATCTAACTTGTAGCAAAGCCAAATAAAGTCATAGTCTTTACATGGTGAGGAAGGGGAAAGTTGAAAATTGATCGATGAATAAATAATAAATAAATAATACATAAATAAAATAAATAATTCTAGGCTGACAGAAAGTAGGTTTTAGTATCTTCCAATCTGCAGTGGTGGATGAAGTACACACACCATGTACTTGAGTTAATGTAGAGAAACAGTAGGTAAAATATTACTCCAGTTAAAGTGCTCCCTTAAAATTGGGTAAAGTACAAAAGTATTTGCCTTCAAATGTACTTATTAAAATATCCAAAGCAGTATGATTTCTTATAGCTATAAAACTAAAAACTTTCTTTCGGCTTCTCCCATTAGGGGTCCCCACAGCGGATCACCCGCATGTTTGATTTGGCACGGGTTTTTACGCTGGATGCCCTTCCTAACACAACCCTTCCCATTTATCCGGGCTTGGGACCGGCACTAAGTTTTGTGCAACCCTAATGGCTGGGGTTGGTTCCCTGACCAGGGATTGAACCCGTGCCGCAGCGGTGAGAGCGCCACATCCTAAACCACTAGACCACCATCATCATAACTTTTTTGTCACAAGAATTCTCAGATTATGTAAAAAAATACTCCAATGGTACTCTTAGCACACCAGTCTATTAATAGAATGATATTATTCAGAGACAAACACTGATATCGAATACAATTATCATGAGCCCAAAACCTTCTTTTCAACTACTTAAAAAAAAATAAAAAGTTTCTTTCATCATTTATTACTTTCAAAATGTTATGCTTGCTGTTGAACTGATGCTGATCTGCATGTTTGTGCTAAGTAGATACCAACAAGTGGCAATCACAAGTTCAAGACAGAGCACATGCTCTACCCTGATTGGTGTCTTGGTGTGTGCTTAACCAATTATGTTTTTATCCACTCATAAATAAAAAGAAACAGCTGGTTTTGCAAAATGTAGAGTAAGTTAAATATTAAAGTAAATGATTTGACTTTGAAATGTAATGAGGTTAAAGTAAAAGTCACCCTAAATGGAAATAATTCAGAAAAAAATAATAATAATTACTTTGTTACTGTCCACAACTGGAAATCTGCCTGCTAGTATGTTAGTTAGAAGCAAATCTTAACACACAACAGAGGTCCACTGTTCCAGTATATGGAAAAATATAAAATGTATAAATGCAAAAGATGTACCATGGAAGTACAGATAACAGTGTAATTGAGCATACAATGAGTAGCTTGGTGAATCAAAATGCTGCAAAGTAGGAAATGTACTCCATGGCATTTATGGTTAATGACCGCAGTGTTTGCTGGGAAATAAAGTTTTAGTTTTGCTATGACGTGACATACAGTACTGGCCAACAAGTTTGGAAACACTCAGTCCATTATTCTTTTTAAGAGACACATCATAGTACAGATGCCATAGAATAGTGTTGATATATTGAATGCTAGCCATGTTGGTTTGGTATTCCTTTCACCTACCTCTTCTGCTTCAAATCAACCACAAACCATGCATCCACCTTTAAGTCCCCCTAATGGGGGAATAGGCAGCCTGGTAACATCTTCACCCCTGTTCCTATTCTTAGTTCTAGGTTTTGTTATGAGGTTACAAGGTTATGAGGTTACAGTTATCTTCTTAAAAATCATCCACCAGCCTTGTTTGCTTTTTGAAAAGATGTCGACATACCATCATTTTTTCAAGCGCTCACTTTTTTATCCATCTCAGGGTCATTTCCACCCATTAGAATAATTAGACAGCCTCTATCTTGCTGCTGATTTATTACATTTTCCACATTCTCACCATGTGATAAACAAATTTAGCCCTGAGTGCTATTCATGAAACTTTGTTGCTATTTTATTTTTATTTTTTGCATATTCTGATTCATGATAGATCTTAGGGATGCCTATTTCCACATAGCCATGCTTACTGCTCACAGGAGGTTCCTAAGGTTTGCTTTTAGGGAAGAAGCTTACCAATATCAGTTCTCCACTTCAGCCTAGCACTCTCAACCTGCACCAACACAAAGTGCATGAATGCGGCTCTAGCTCCGCTAAGCCTTCAGGGCATCCGCATTCTTAACTATATCGATGACTGCTTGATATTAGCTTGATCAGAACTTCAGGCGGACCAGCATCAAGATGTCGTTCTCGCCTGCATGAAGGAGCTGGGGTTAAGACTGAACTCAGAAAAAAGTGTGCTTTGCCTGTTGCAGAGAACCACCTTCTTGGGTGTAGTGTGGGACTCAACCGTGTTGCAGCACGATTGTCTCCCCCCCAGACTGCAGCCATTCTCACAGCAGTCAAGAGAGTTAGAGAAGGTCAGCCACTCACTGTGAAGCAGTTCCAGAGGCTGCTGGGTCTCATGGCAGAAGCGTCAAACGTGATTCCACTTGGCCTCCTCCATATAAGACCTCCCCAGTGTTGGTTTACAGACAGAGGGTTCTCTCGAGGGGGCTGCCCACTCCGTACTTCCAAGGTGGGCTTTTTGAACCTTAGATATATTGTGAGAACACACATTCCTGTCTCAAGGCCCCGTCCGGGGATTGGCCGCTTCGCCCAATGTCGGTGGAACGAGCTTAATCGTTCATGACACATAAACTGCCTGGAGATGATGGCTGTGCTTATAGCACTCAATCACTTCCTCTGAGACCTAAAGGTTTATATGACACACCATGAGACATCCCAGGCCGGTTGAATTGGAGAGCACCACCCCGAGGTGGTGGAGCAGATATGGCAGAGATATATCTGTTGCAAATTGGGAGATTGTGCACTGTCCCCTCTGGTTCTCTTTCCCTCACCCAGTCCCGCTGGGGCTGGATGCCATGGCTGAGGCTACATCTGTACGCCTTCCCTCCTAATTTACTGCTCCTGGAAGTTTTGGAGAAAATCCACCAGGAAGAAGTACGTCTCCTACTGGTGGCACCTCGTTGGCAGGGCAGACAATGGTTTGCAGACCTGCTGTCCCTTCTTGAGGGACCTCTTAGGAAAATTCCTCGCAGGAGGGATCTCCTTTCACAGGCAGGGGGGACCCTAGTTCACCCCAGCCCAGAGTTATGGAAGCTATGGCTGTGGCCCCTGAGGGGGCACAGTTTCACACAGCTGGTCACTCTACTGAAGTAGTTGAGACCATCCTCCATTCCAATGCTTCTTCCACAAGAAGGTAATATGCTGCTAAGTGTTGTGAGCACCACCAGTTAGACCCAGTCAACTGCCCAGTTGGTTTAGTTTTGTAGTTCTTGCAGAAACAGTTTGCCACAGGGTTAGTCCCGTCCACCCTTAAGGTTTACATGTCCGCTATTGTGGCTTAATTGATCCCACAGGGCAGTCTCTAGGTTACGTATGAAACTTTAGTTTCCTGAGGGAACGAGAGGCTGCGTCAACAGGCCATACTCCCAGCATCTCTGCGGCACCTACCTTCTCTTTTTTAAAATCTTATGTTGCTACCATTGCTCAGCCATTTTGTAGCTTCCTGGTTTACATGTAGTTTACATGTAGCTACCTGGTTTTACGCCTGCCACTGATATGCCTATTGGCCGGATTTCACACGTAATTCAGCTCGTGGCAACGCGGGCTGTTCCCAAAGTGTTTCAACGCAGCATCTCGTTTCCTCAGGGAACTAGAGTTACATATGTAACCTAAAGATGTTTTTGTTAATACAATCAAACATATAATTCAAAGCATGTTCCTAACATCCTACAAAACCACATAAAGGTTGCAGTGAACAACTTCTTTTTCTTGTTTTGGCTTCTCCCATTAGGGGTCACCACAGCGGACTTTCTGTCTGTCTCCTGGTAGCACCATCCTCAGCATTCTTCTACTGATATACCCCATGTCCCTCCTCTGCACATGTCCAAACCATCTCAATCTCACCTCCTTCACCTTGTCACTAAAATGTCCTTCATGCGCTGTCCCTCTAATAAACTTGTTTCTAATCCTGTCCATCCTCGTCACCCCAAATAAAAGTTGCAGTGAACATAGGGCTGAAATCAGGAAATAACATTTAAGTGTCTTAAGGAAAAGGAGTTTCATAGAGGCAGACGTGTAAGCAATACAAACACACACCTACAGCAATAAAAAACATTTTTTAACAGTGTAACAGCACCTAAAAAGGCCAAAGTTAAAGGGCAACTTACCACATATCTCGTTCTTTAAAATGTGCCAGAAATTCAAGCACATACACTTGAACATGCACAGGAAAGGCACAACATTGTTTTGTCAGGTGAATTAGTGCTGGCTTTAAAGTGCGGCACAACATTTAAAGAAGATGCCATGGCAAAAAGAACCGATTTAAAAGCCAACTTTCATCCTCTGAAAAAAATAAATATACTGGAATATCCCTTCCTAAATATGTATGGCATGTGCTAAATCTTTAGTCAGCTTAGGCATTTACTTACGGCTTATGGCTATGCCAAGACCAGCCCTGTCCTCTGTCTATAAGAAGGCATTTCCTTTGTCTTAATAAAATTACTGGTCTTATTTGTCTTAATATATGGATTTGTTCTTGGCTTGCTTTCTTTCTTTTTTTTTTTTTTCTCATATATATTAAATTTTCCTTTAATAAATGGCATTTAGAAGAAAAACCGGATTTCACAAATGCAAGGTTTTAACTTGATGGTATTCTTCCTCCCTGACCCAGTGAAGTAGGATAAGGATATATTTTTGATACAGATTACAAAGCACTTCTCGTGCTCTGGATAAGAGCATCTGTTAAATGCTGTAAATATAAATAAATAGGCAATATAAACTTGACAGCATAATCTGTGAATTAAAGTGCTTTCGTTAGTCTTCCCATGCATAAATTTACATGTACTTAGAAGCAGACGTCAAAAGGCTTCACCAAAATTACAAGATTTCCATGAATAATGAATATTTTGTAAATGTACTATAATGGTGTACAATATTTAATAGCAACATACTGCTCTTTTATTGTATTTTTTAAGGATTTTGCAGTAAATATTGCCCTGGTTACAGTAAAACAACTAATACAAAAGTGTTTTGGGGTCAACAGGTACAAATTTGTAGAATTTCTAGAATAGAGATACATACAGAAATTAAATACAGAGGCAAACAATCTGATGTAACACCAACAAACTGTTTTAGAATGTAGATAAAATAAAACAAAATGCATTGGCGTTCACGTGATGCATAACCTTGTCTGCTCCCTTAACACAATCACCATAACAAAGAAAACCCAGAAGAATCTCTACTTTAAGAGAAGACAGCAGAGAAGATTATGGGGGTCTCTTTTATTCAATCCATCATGCTCCATTTTCAAAACCACCAGATGTTTGTCTGACCACATACCCCTTACACACTCTTTACCCATCTTTCCATCTGGAAAAAGGTACACTCTAACATCCAGACCATGTAACAGTTTCTTTCCAGAAGTTATTTAACTTACAAAATGCAAGTAGAATGCAAGGAGAATGATCTAAAATTATCTCAATTGATTTATTTTGCAAAAACTGTTGCAAAACTCCTATATGTTTACATGTACAGTATTTATTATTACATGGGCTATTTACACCGAACAAAACTATAAACGCAACACTTTTGTTTTTGCCCCCATTTTTCATGAGCTGAATTCAAAGTTCTAAGACTTTTTCTATCTACACAAAAGGCCTATTTCTCTCAAATATTGTTCACAATTCTGTCTAAATCTGTGTTAGTGAGCACTTCTCTTTTGCCGAGATAATCCATCCACCTCACAGATGTGGCATATCAAGATAGCGATTAGACAGCATGATTATTTCACAGGTGTGCCTTAGGCTGGCCACAATAAAAGGCCACTTTAAAATGTGCAGTTTACTCACATAGCACAAAAGCCACAAATGTCGCAAGTTTTGAAGGAGCGTGCAATTGACATGCTGACTGCAGGAATGTCCACCAGGGCTGTTGCTCGTGAATTGAATGTTCGTTTCTCTACCATAAGCCGTCTCCAAAGGCGTTTTAGAGAATTTGGCAGTACATCCAACCAGCCTAACAAGACCATGTGTAATCACACCAGCCCAGAACCTCACATCCAGCATATTCACCTATAATTTTGTCTGAGACCAGCCAAAGTTTTCATACTGTCAGAAACCGTCTCAGGGAAGCTCATTTGCAAAAAAAATGTTGTGTGGTGTTCAGCTCATGAAAAATGGGGGAAAAAACAAATGTTGTGTTGTGTTCAGCTCATGAAAAATGGGGGAAAAAACAAATATTGCGTTCCTAATTTTTTTCAGGTTATGTGCACTTCACACGGTACTGTACTGATTGATGCTGCCCTGTCACTGCATTTAATGTCTCATTGTATTGTGTTGTTTGCACTAAATGGAAATCCACAAATCAATTTTTATCCAGATTTATACTTAATGACTAGCTGTGTCTTGTTGTGCTTTAGAAAGTAATATCTTATTATAACAAATTATTTTAGACTTTTTAACTATTACAACCTCCAAATATCTCCAAATATTTACCAATAACAGTGAAAAGGTTAGCTCATGCTAGCTCACTAACCAGAAAGAAAAAATATCTATGAATAAAGGTATGTCAGGATTATGGACTAGAACTATGTTTCCTATCAGCCGTTGCACCTCGCTGAACTACGGGTTGGTATTGTTTGCATGCCTGAATGTGTGAATCACATTTGCAGTTCATTAGCACTTGAATATACTGTAGATTCACAGTATTATTTGTCTCGTGTTTGTCTCTCCATGGTTGTATTTGTTCCTAGGAGTTGCATTCAAGTTTTTTTATTATTATTTTATTCATTTTTATTACATATTTTGTTTTGCTGTGTTGTTTCATATATGTTTAAAGATTATTAAAATTCTTTGCTCTTGCATCTACACCTGTCTCATTACATGACAAGTGTCTATCTACACTCTAAAGACTTATATAAAAACTCATGGACAGTGACCACCAATCACATTTATAACATTACACTTATTTCAATATATTGAAGTGACTTACATGATCAACACCACATTTCTCAAGTCCCATGAGACTCTTCCCAAAAAACAGTTAACACAAATTTCCAAGCACACATTTTATTGGATACAGTCACATTCAATTTGTCCATTAATTGAATGAGAAGACCCAAACCCATACCAACATGACAAAGCCCTTGTGCAAAAGTGAGCTACATTAAGATATTATTTACATTTGAGTGGAAGATCACGAATGGGCTGCTTTGAAACTCTTAACCATATGGTTGGAGATCTCAACCCTATGGAACACCTTTGGGATGATTGGAACGCTGACTGCATCCCAGGCCTTCTAAATCAGTACCGGACTTTATTAAAACCCTTGTGGCTGGATGAGCACACAGCTCCACAAGCTCATTTGAAAACCTTTTGGAACATTTCCCAGAAGAATGAGAGAGATATAATACAAAAGCAAATGGGTACTAAATGTGGAATGGGATGTTCAGAAAGCAAATACAAATATATGGTCTGGGGTTCACAATCTTTTGTCCTTATAGTGTAGCTCAGGTAGTACAGTTTCTTTGTTTTAACAATGCTGAACAAAATAAGGTTTTTATAAGTGCTCACTCATCTTGTCTTTTTTATTCAAGCATGATTGCCCTGTGCTTGTACAAACCCTCTTGAGTGTTCAGCTGAGCTTAACATGAACAATAACTGTGCCTGAATGTTTGCTTGAATGTTTCTGTGATTCATTAGAAATTTTGCCTGGTGTTACGTTGTGGGGCTAGATAACCAAACTTGTAAGGAAGAAATAAATATCTTGAACAGTGTTATATTGAAACCTTTTACTGGGGAATTTCAATACAACAATAATAAAAAAGTATATAAATAAACCAGAGTCATCTTGTAATCCATATGGATACACACCGGAGAAGAGATAAGATCAAAAAACAAAATCACAAAACAAAAATAAATAAATAAAAGCTGGCTGGGCCAAAACTTTAGAGAAGAGCTGAAGTAAAATATAAGGGTTTGTAGTAGTGAGAGATGTTGCCTACTCAGGCAGCACTCAAAGGCTAGAAGGCATCAAGTCAAGTCTTGATCCAATGTTTGCATAAAATGATGTTGCTAAGGGCTCTTCTACATCTGGTTGATTTTTGAAAGCAGTGTAGTGAAATAAAAGGATTTTTTTTGGATTATTATTTTTTTTTAATGCTACAAATGGTACTTGATACTAGCTAGCATTATTTACAGTCTAAGCCAAATTATGTATTAAGTTAAATTATTAAGGAATACTAAATGTGTGTATTTTATATAAACTTTAAAAGCAGGTGCGCTTTTGAAATTTGCTGAAAACATTTATATATTTATTATGGACTAAAAGCCTAAACGTCAAATAGCTTCCCATTGCAAAGTATTTGCAGTAAAAAAGTTAGAGAGGGCATTTCTTAAAGCACCATGCACTGCACTTATGCAGGACACCAGAATAACTCTGTAATGAAAATAGTAGAGTGTACTGCATTTCCTGTAGACATATGGTGCATTTAAATATTCACAAGTGGTGAATGTGTATGAATATTGTACCTATGCACCTGGTAGGCCTTGCAAAAAATAAACTAATTGAGCTATGGATGTGACATCCTAACAGAGAGGCTCTGTACAATACATGGGAAATACTTCACAAACATCCAGTATTTGTGTCACAGGTCTCTGGGTGTGCAAGGACATCGAGCACTGACTTATTCATGATGTGTGATGAAGTGCTACAGGAGGAGGGAAAAAGAGGGGGAGACAGAGGGAACAATGAGGAGATGCAGAAGAAAGAGAATATAAGATACAGTATGAAAGACAGAATGGGAGAAACAAAGAGATGGGGTGGGTAGATGGATGGTGCAAGAAAGAAGAGCATGGAATCGATAGTAATAAACACATGCACACACTTTAAGAACAACTTCTCCATACTATTAATATCAATGGTGGACCATGCATTTCACACACAAGTCTTCAGTGGTGTCCTACATGAATCAATCCACCTCTTAATAGCAGCATTATGACGCCATGGCTATAGAAACCATCAATATTGTAGAGAGATGCAGTACAACAGAGTGCTGCATCACAAACAGGTATTTCATTCAGCAAGAATGAATGCCATCGCTAAAGCAAGAAACCCAACATTCTCAATTCAACAAATCTCCTTTCATAGCCGCCACAACTGCACCTCCCACAAACATATTTTTAAGCAGATGCATAAATATTAACCTCATAAAATGACTTTGGGTTTTCTGTGCATTTAAAGGGGATTTGAAATGAAGGCAAATTGTGTGGGTTTTTTGTGAATGACTTTTGTGAATGACTTGTATGAATAAAGAAAACAGCCGTTAAATCCACACAAATATATTTGAACTTGTGCACTTTGCTACAGATGTGGTTTGTAAGCTCTGACCATCCAATCAAAGGATGTGAAAATGCAGACGTTGTTTGATGCCTGCTAGATGGCTCCAAAGTCAGCAACTCGCATTAGCTTCAAGCAACATGGATTGTAAGCTACAGGGCACCCAACATGATAAAAATAATGATTATTACTATTAATATCATCAGGAGCAGCAGCAGCATCTTTTCTAATGATTTGGCCATAGTTATTAATGATGAATGATGTGTGATAGATAGAATATTATTCTTCTAAGTGTTATCAAAGTGTTATCACATGGTGGGGGGTTTGGAGATAATAACGCTGTATTAAAAATAAACTGCAGACACTCTGTGACGTCTTTGGCATTGGGACCCAATAGGAAGAAAATGAGTATTTATTTAATAAATGCCAGGGTCCGTAGCTAAGATGTGCTCTAATCATGCATGCTGTGTGAAGAGGCTGTCAGACAGAATTCTCTTAAAAGATCAATCATAGATGAGCAATAAGAGCTGGAGAACCTGGAGCTATTGATTTGCTTGTAAATGAGCCGAGCTTCCCAGAAATGTACAGTACATCAGCAGTGCTTTCAGACAGACTCAGAGAGAGGATGTGGGACAGGGCGTGTGTTTGAGGGTTTGGCTGTGGAAGGAACAGGGGGTGTTTTTTCAAGAGTGTGGGACAGATAAAGAAAAAAAGTAAGAGAAATAGAGATGGACATGGGGAGATACTGAATGCCAAAAAGATGTAAGAGTGAAAAATAATGGAATGAGGGTATTTGAGATAGTGAGCAAAAATAAGCCAAAGATGTGCAAGAGGCAGAGAGGGGAGAGAGAAATAGGAAAGGACAAACAGAAAAAAAAGTCAGGAGAGAGAAGAGAGAGAGAGAGATTTGGGTACAGGGATTAAAACAAAAAAATATGGTATGGAAAAAGAAAAAGGGAATGATGAATGGAAGAATTGGAACAAGCAAGTAATGCAGGAGTTTTTTAGAGAGAGGGGGTGAATGAAATAAAGAGAGAGTGAATGAAAAAAAGGTGAAAAATGAATGGGAGGGAGAAAAAAAGAAAGAGATAAGACGATAGTAAGAAAAAAGAGGGAAGAAGTAACTCAAAAGGGGTAGACAGAAATATATATATCATGGGGGAGAGGCCAAGAAGTGGAAGAAAAAACAATAAAAAAGAGAGGAAAGAAACAAAAAAAGGTTTAAAAAAAAGCATGGCAGTTTATTTGTATATTCCAGTGTAGATACTCATACACTATCATGAACCAGGCTATGAAGTGAATGTCAGTACATGATAATTATCTGTCTTTTAACAATATGTAAAACGTAGTAAAATGAACCAGTTGTCCATCTGGAGGATTAAATGTGACATTTAGTAGGTAGAATGTCAGAGCTAAAGCATCTCTGTCAGTCTGCTTTCCAAGTCGAGCTATAAATTGTTTGGCAATTTCATGCACAGCAGTGTTAAACACTTGGATGAGCTCTGCCTTTCTCAAATATGTTTCACTGTCGTCGTGACTGTCGTCTTGAGCTTCATCAACATCCTTACATCCTTTTGATCAGAAATCCACCATCATAACCACTGAGCTGCTTATATGTTAAACAATGGTAGGTTGATTTTGTCTATTTGTGTTGCTGGATTCCTACACAAGAAAATGAAAAAATATAAAATAGCATTTACGCTCTTGATTTCAACGTGGCTTGTTTGATTGTGTCTTTTCAGTAACATTTTATAATATTAGCACACAAAATCTGTCTTCAATATCCGATGTGTCTTCAAGGTTAAACATGTTTTTTCTTATATTTGTTTGAAAAAATGTATGAATCAAACTGGGGAGAATGTGAGTTTCTGTTCTGTTCTGCAGAACTTATTTGTAAATCAAGTGACTCAACGTGGGGTCACAATCCCTATTTTGGAAGCCTGGGTAATGAAAAGTACTAGCTAAACTAAAGCATTCAAATAAAGTGAAAGCAAAAGATTGTCTACTACATGTGAGCAAATGTGAAGTTTGCTGTACAAATAAAGAAAAAGAAAGACAAGAGCTGACAGTGTTTATGCGTTTAGAATATCTATTTAATATGAAACATCTACTGATACATTATGTCCCCTTGCAATGTTGGTGAAAAAGAGAAATTAGGGAAATGGGGTGAAAGCAAGTGTATGAAAGTACATACAAAATTATGAACGATAGTATGAGTCACGGCATGAGTTATTAACTGTAATGCTTCCTCATGAAAGAATGGACGTTCAGACAGACACCAGTGCAGAACAAATGTCTGACTTGCCTCCACGTTTGATCCTCGGTAATCATTGGACTGATCGCTAATGAGGAAGTGTATTTTCTGCCACTGCAATAAAACCAACATTAATCTCTTTATGTTCTTCTCTTAGAAGTTGAATAACACTTGATTTTCTTTCTGATACAAATTAACTTCTAGGGCATGATGATAAAAAAAATGGCTGAAAGAAAATCACAGAGCAATGAGAGAAATAAGAAAGCATCACCTCCTGTCATTCAGCGCAAATGGATTCACTCTTCCTCCTACGTAGCTTATTGAACGCTTCCACAGTCTCCAATCACTCATTCCAGCTACCCGGTTTTTCATTCACTTGTTTGCTGTTTAATCTATTTAGATTATTGACTCCATCCAGCTGTTAAAAAAAACTGTTATTTACTTATAGAATGGTTATTACAATGAACTTGAACCATTGGCCTTAATGGTGTTTATTATTACATCATATGAAATAAAAAGGCAGCTCTCTTATGTGAAATAGGATTAAACTGTATGGTATTCTAAAAAGCTCATTTGTTTTCCTTCTTGTCTCCACGTTGAAAAAAGTAGTATATTACCTTAAGTAGCAGAGACTGGATTTAACATTGATAGGCTGAAAAGTCAAGGTTGCACCTGGACCATCATGAACAAACTCATAAATCAAAAGGAGTGAAACGCACACATTCCTCTTTTCCTCCCAGGAAATATATGCAGAACCTTACGAGGCCGTAACTTACCGGGTCAGCCACGTCCTCCAGGCTGCCACTAGCACAGGAACAAGCACTGGGAAGGAATATATATCTTCTCGCTTTCTCTCTGTCTCTCTCTCTCTTTCTCTCTCACACACACAAAGTTCCAATTTAGCTGGCTTTGGTCATGCTTTGGAGCTTAAACACCGTTTAAAGCTTTGCATAAGGATTTCAAAATGTTAAAATTATAAACAATTAATTATTGGAGGAACAAATTTTTTGATTCAGCAGTTTAATATCAGCAACTAATGTTTATTACTTGCCACATAGAAGTACAAACACACACACACACACACACACACACACACACACACACACACAGAAGCATAATTCGTTTTTGAAAATTGCTTTTGAAATCCATTTGCTTGTACGTTCAAACTGATTTTTCCTATAAGAATAAAAGTAAAAGTGATATTTTATTTTTTAAGATTTCTAGTGAAATAAAAATATAAAATGAATAAGTTTTATATAACTATATAAAATTTTTTGCTGCACTGAACTACAAGAGCGGCCGAGTGATACGTTATCAACTAAGCGACTGATGTGAGCTTTGGAGAACCGGCAGTGTGTTTGCTCGTGCCTTCGAAATTTGCTTTTGAAATAGGGTTGCTTGTATCTCTATTTGTTCGTACTATAGGTTGCTTGTACAACGTGCTTTTACTTTACTTTATATATATAATATATAAAATTATGTGTATATGTATGCTGATATATATGTAGCTGATGAGACTAATCAGTGAGCTTTGTTTCAGTCGATAAAAAAGAGAGAGACAAGAGCCAAAATTGTTCTTTGAAACACCAAAACACAGTAAAAGAAAAGTACATGCTCTAACACAGAGTCAACTGAGGCATCTCACAAGGCAGAAGATGCGTACACCCTGACAGCATCCGAACATATCTTACTGCACCTTCACTGCTACATGCTACGCATCATTTTGTTGTATTGATATTGTCATTATAAGAGAAAATCTTCAGACCAGTTGAAAAGTCGGACAGAAACTAAAAATCTAGCTGTATTTAGAATTAAATTTGCAGCTGTTTAAGCCCTTAAGTTTCCGTATGTGCTTTTTGTGTGTAAGTAAGTAAATACAAGTGGTGATATTTTTAAACTTGCCAAAAAGATTATACATGAAATTACTACATACAAGAACCCAAATCTGGGCTTGAATACCTATGAAGAAAAACATGAAAAATAAATGCTGTGCGTGGCTAAGTACATTTGTGTGTGGGAAAAGATGTGTGTGAGATTGACATGATCATAACGTGGAAATCCAGGGCTGCTGGAAAATATTGTTCATGGTCTTTAATCCTGACAGAATGTAGTTTACATTCTGTAGTGTTTTGTCTTGTAGTTATCATTGGGATTGACAATGTATTAATTGTTGTTTTTTTAGAGCATTTAGACCATCACTTAGAACACAAACCTTTGTCTTTAATCCCTTGAAAATAAGGAACAATTTTAATGTGAAAAATGTTGAGTCAGTATAAGAAATACCATCTTTTTTTCTTTTTTTTCTTTTTTGCTGTACAATAAAATATGGCGTTACATTAAAGCATTAAATAAGTTCTAAGTAAAAAAAAAACAACTGGTACAATAATTATATAAATAAAAAGTTAGCAATGATTAAAATATTCTCGAACCAAATTAGAGGCTCCGTTGGAACTGAAAATAGTGTTTAGTCTGAGGCATTAAACATAACCCTTACAGGCAATTAGCAGAGCAGGACAAGCAGTGAGGGGAAAGGAAGGGGGCGAGTAATGTGAGAGAGCTGGAGTCTGGGTTCTTGTAGAGGTTATAAGGAAGCTGCCAGTGTGTGCTGTGTCTGGAGTCTTAACACAACGCCTGGGGTAAGAGGTTCTCTAAGCGAGTCAGCAAAAATAGGAGAGAGAATTATTAATGCTTGGTAACTTGCATTGCATGAATATGGGACATTTTCATCCAGGGTGCTTCAAGACCTAGCAACACACACCATATACAGCCATATACAAGTTATAGCAGAGTTTCTATATAGCACACACCTACAATGTCAAAGTATTGCTTTCCAGACCATGACATATGCTGTAACATGTTTTTTCAAACTCCCAGGATGGTCCAAACTGAAAATAAGGTTAGGGATTCAGAGGTTAGATTCACTTACAGTAGTTTGGGACTTGACTGGTGTTATTCAAAACATTTTTAAGCACCAGAATCCAGCAGATACACTTAAATTTATTGTTTTATTTAAAAAAAAAAACCTGGCAACATTTCCATTATGCTTTTTCCGACCACACATTCTCCTCTTTATCAAACCGAAGGAAGCCTTTACAACTGAATGAGTTTGCTACAGATATTCCCAAGGAGGATAAACCTATTTTTGTGTGGACATAGAATCAGCTTGGTTTTCCAATTACTATAAATGCATGTTTTATAAATGGCCATGTTATTAAATAATTGCCTGTAATGTCTTAAAGGTTTGCTGATTAGTTTACTAAATTTCATTTATTATTTCAACTTCATGCAGAGCAACAATAATACCGAGTTCGACCTCATCTTCAGTCCGTGCATTTTAACAGCTAGTATCTGATCACTAGCTGAATTACAGTAATTCACTTTCACTATGGAAATATACTCTCCAAAACCTAATCAAATCTTGATTTTTTTTGGTGTCCTGCAGGGTCAATAATAGATATTTAATTGGTAACAATTTGTGACTGACAAACTCAAATCCTGTCCAACATTATCCAGTATTTTTTTAACCTAGAACATAAGAATATACACATTTTAAAATAAATAATGTAAGTGAAAACTTTTTTGTTTTGTTGAATAAAGGATTTCTCATTAAATAGATTGTAAAATGCACAATCAATAGACAAATGCCAATATGTTAAAGCGTACTGTCACTGGTGTTTTGAATTAAAGTGGGATTCATGCAGTTTGCTAAATGGTTCCTAATTCTGCTTGATATGCAGTATTATCTGATTAAATGAGACAGCAAGCAACAAACCCTCTCATCATAGAGTTTGTTCGAGGGACAAAAAAAATGAAAGGTCAAACTTGATAGAAAGTTTGGGAGTCAGAGTGCAGGGTCAGCCATGATACAATGAGTATAAGGGCCTTTCTCAGAGGCCCAATAGTGGCAGCTTGGTTGAGTTTGAGCTTAAATATCTGATCTTTCACTCAGTAACCCAAAATCTTAACCATAAAGCTTCTTCTACCATTTGTAATTAATAGTTAAAGGTAATTGATTTAATAATGAATTGTATTTTCATATCAGTAGGTGAACTGAATTGCTCCAAGACATGATGAATGCCACCAAAAGCTCATAGCAAACTGTGTAGACTGACTGTTTTCTCACCTGATGTGTTCCTCTCAAGAAGAAGTCAAGGCAATTTAATAAAATAACTATAACAAAATTTTTTTTTTCAAATCATTTTATTATTCGAATGAAAAACTCAACATTGGTCAAAAGCTCATATGTATTAACTAAAAATCCCTCAGTAGTGCAGTAGCCTAAATTTATCTTATTCAAAGCTTTGGATATTTTCAAGCCTGTAAACTAAAAACAGCTTTCTAAGAGACTGCAGATTTCACCAGTCAGGTTTGGTAAGATAATGTGGGCTTTCTACATTATAGGACATTTTCTATCAACACCCGGTTTTGAATTCAGTAATTACAGTCCCTGAGAGATACACTGAAATGCACTTCTGAAAATATGCAATTAAACTTAACAGCCTTTATTCAGCGAGAGTAAATGACAGACAGCTGCTGCCAAAATGCACATTGTGCGACAGATCTGAAATTTACTTTGTGGTTGTGAACAAATTTATTAACAATTGCTACCACTGTAATAGAGATGTGTTAAGCTTTTTCGTTTAACACGGCCCACATGCCAAACACTGGTACAATAATGGTTTTGCCCCAAACTGCAATCAAGTTCAAAAATACAACAAGCCTTGTCCTGTTAGCATCATGTTTTTACACACACCAACAACCTCGCTTTCAGTATTTGCACATGAAATTACATCAAAAATGTATATGTTGATGGTAATTGGAAAAAAAAGTGACTTCACCTATCATGAATAAAAATTCATTAACCTTTTAATAAGACAGAAATGTGAAATTATAAATGGTTATGGTTAGGGTAAATAAATTGCAACATTTTCTCATTCAAAATGATTATTTGTTCAAACAATCCCTTGTAAATTTGAACTCAGAATGCAGACACGATTGTGTAGGATTATTATGGTGATTCATCGAGATGTTATTTTAACTTCCTTCCTGTGATGTCACATTCATATATTCTTCAGATAACAGAACCTATTCATGTGCTTATCTTCCGTCATGGATGATTCAAATTCTAACTCTAGAAAGGTTAGGAGTAACGCTGAAAAAATTACCCAGGATGGTACAGCAATCTATCACAAGGCACCGTGCACACACTAACATCGTTCACACCTAGTGTAAATATAACAGCCATACATCCACACCAATCTATATATGCATGTTTTGGATAGTGGGAGAAAACCTGAAAATCTAAAAGGAACCCATATGGACATAGAAGAAGATGCAACACAGACACCAACAATGGATCAGGGTAAACCATTTTCATTGACAGTTAATGGAAATATTTTTGTTTGCTAGTCATTCATTCCAAAACTCAAGCTCACCATGTCATAACAATGTCCTGCTATTCTGTTATGTGTGGGTAAAGTGACTAGAATGGGACAGACTTTGGCAAGATTGTGATAAAGTGAATATCTCACATACTTGTTTATCTATCTTTCCGAAAAAAAATCTTTTTACCTGGATTATCTAACTATCTTCAACTATTGGCATTTCCATGTCTATTTTACATTGGATCTAGGATATGTCTTGGCATAACTGGACACAATGGAAGACAGAAGAGGATACTGTCCAGGATCACTGCAATCATTAGCAATTACTCTCACCTTCTCCATCCAACAATCATAGGGGACACTAAATGTTACTTCTCTCTTTGTGGAGAAAGAAACAGTTTTGTAAAATTCTTTCTTCTTGCAGCCATCAGACTGAAGTGATTTGCAGACAAATTCTCCATCTGAGAAGTTTTCTGCACTAATACTCACAAAATAAATCATATGTTAATTCCTTAAAAAGCAGCTTGCAGGAACAATGTCACTGCTCAGGGAGTTGTTTAAGATGTCAGTGAAGACATCCACTAGCTGTTCTACACATTCCCTAAACACTCTGCCAGGAATGTTGTCTAGTCCAGCAGACTTCTGTGGTTTAACTCTGCATAGAGTTTTTCTTACTTCAGCCGTGGTTAGAGCACCTGGTCGATAAGAAAAAGGGTGGTCTTCCTTACCGCTACATTGTTCTGCACCTCAAACACGTTGTAGAAGTTATTTAGTGCATCTGTGAAAGAGGCATCACTGTCACAATCAGGTTTGGCCCTTGCCAGTTCTTAAAGGCATCTTGTTCCCTGCTCTGAAAGCAGAGTCTCTAGATTTTTGCTGTGCACGCATTTTTGCGGTCATCAACAGCTTTTGTATTAGTGTAGTGATGGAGATAGTCATATCATCAACACACTTGTCAATGTAGCTGGTCACTGATGATGTGTACTCCTTCAAGTTGTTGGAATCGCCATTGGTTGCAGCCTCCCTACACATGTCAAGTCAAGTCAACTCAAGTCAAGTTCTATAGTGCTTTTTACAACAGACATTGTCTCGAAGCAGCTTTACAGAATTTTAAGAGTTAAGGTGAATAGTGTGTATTTATCCCTGATGAGCAAGCAATGGCAACTGTGGCAGAGGAAAAACTCCTATAGATGCTATGAAGAAGACACCTTGAGAGGAACCAGACTGAAAAGGTGAACCCATCCTCATTTGGGTGACATCAAGAGTGTGACTATAAATCTTTAAACAATACAGAACACTGGAGAGTAAAAACTAACATGAGCACTGGAATGTAAGATTATAAGTAATGTTCTCTCTACAGTATTTGTGGTTATAAAACTAGGAGCTACTGAGTAACTCATAAAACAACTCAACATTTGTGATCATCTTATATCAAACACAAGCTTCTCCATGACAGAGCTTTTAAACTCTCAAGAAAGTCCAATATCCAAACTCTAGATGTACTGGGATCCAACTGGCACTGGTACGTCTCTAGAGGGTTCGGGATGTTTGCGGGGTCAGATGTGATCAGATGTACTGGAGCACAAGGTTATGATATATGATGGATGTTATGTGTAGGCTTTGCTAAAAGATATGTTTTTAATATGCATTTAAACTGGGAGAGTGTGTCTGAGCCCCGAGCACTGTCAGGAAGATTATTCCAAAGTTTAGGAGATAAATGTGAGAATGCTCTACCAACTTTAGTGGACTTTGCTATTCTAGGAACTACTAGAAGAAGGGAGCATTATGGATTGTACTGTGTTGGAAGACTGGATAAATACATGGGAGCCAAACCATTTTGAGTTTTGTAAGTAAGTAGCAGTAGTTTGTAGTCGATTCCCAGTATGTGCACTTAAAACAGTCCAGAGAAAAGAGCAGAGGTGTGTCAAAACCTGCTGTCCAGGTTTTCACCTATTTTAGAATCAGTTTAGCGAGTCTAATGAGTGGTCTGCATGTTCGAGTTAGCATAACAGAGATGTGATGTGAGTAGCCGAAGTTTGGGCAGGGCTCTGCAAGGAACACGCCTGGGGCTGTTTGTGTAAACAAGATCCAGGTGATTCGCCCATCCCATTGCAAAGTCCACATGCTGATGGAATTTAGGGAGCACTGATTTGAAATTTGCATGGTTGAAATCTCTGGCAATAATAAACAGTCAAGAGCATTCTGCACTTCGATAATAGCCCCATAGAGTTTACACAGTGCCTCCCTTTTAGCATTAACACTTTGGGAAATGTACAATTTAACAATAAAAGCAGAGGTATATTTCCTGGTTAAATAAAATGGTCTGGATCTGACAGTCACAAACTTCACTAGTGATGAGCAGTACCTGGAGACAGTTCTTGCACCATTCCGTGTTGATATAAAAATACCACTGTAAATTCTACCGCAGAGCTACATTTTTGTCTAGTTGAATGTCGACGTCTAAAACTCTGTTGCTGAGACAAGTCTCCATGAAAACAAAGATGCAGCATTCTCTAAACTTTTGCCACATGGTCAGCTGGAGTTGGATGTAGCAGTAGAATGGATGGGAGAGTCAGCCAGCTAGGGTTTAGCCTTTAGCCTAACATGGACACATTCTGCTTCCTCATGCACCACTTCCAATGTCCCCTCTCCCGGCCAAAGGCATCATGCGACGCCTAGTAGCCAAACTTACAGGAAGATGAAGTCGTAAAAGTTATTTAGTTATTTGAGGTATCAAGGAGGCTAAAATGGCCTACAAGAGAAACACTAAGAATCACTTTACTAACAACAGCAACAACAACACATGACAGGTGTGGCAAGGTATTTAGCACATATGGTAACCAACTGCCAGACCAGGTATTGCATGAATAAAGCCTGCCACTATCATCCTACTGCAGAAAAAAAGTGTTGCATATGGCCTCAAGCCGGTAATGATGTGTGTCGAGAAACTGTTTCTACAGCATATCAAAGCTAGTCTCCCACCATCTTTTGACCCTCATCAGTTCACCTACAGAACAAACAGATCTACAGAAGATGCTATTGTCACTGCTCTTTAAACTGCACTAAGCCACCTTGAACATCAGGGGAACTATAGTAGGATGATTTTCCTAGACTCCAGCTCTGCCTTCAGTACTGTGATTCAGAGTAGATTAGTTACAAAATGTTATAATCTTGGGCTTTCCCAACTTATGTGCCACTGAAATAAAGACTTTCTAACAAATTGCTTGTGTTTTGAGTCCTATTCTTTGCCCTTTACACTCAGGACTGCACATCAACCAGTCCCACTAACAGCATTATCTAGTTTGCGGATGACACAATTGGTGAGGGTGATGAAACAGACTGCAGACATGAAGTCCAAAAACTGTCAGCATGGTGTTCAGAAAACAATACCTTCCTGAACACCACAAAACAAAAAAAACTATCATATACTTCCGCAGAGATATGGCTGTTCCTAAACCGGTCTTCATCAATGGTGACTGTATGGAAAAGTCACCACTTTCAGGTTCTTGGGTAGACATATTGCTGATAATCGCATCTGGACTACAAACACTACAGAATCAGTATAAAAGGCACAAAAGTGACTCTATTTTCTGAGGATTCACAAAGCTAGTTCCATGGTTTACATAGGTTGAAGTGGAAAATCTTTAGTGGCCTTCTTTGGAGCTTTGACCTCAACCCCACTAAACACCTTTGGCATGAATTGGAATGCCGACGGAACCATAGACTTCCTCATCCTTCACCAGCGTCTGACTTTGTAGGATTTGTAGATAAATGAGCATAAATCTCTTTAACCACACATTATTAACAACAAATTAGGAAAATATGGAATGAGATGTTCAGAAAACACACACAAGTCTTATAGTCAAGTGTCAACAAATTTTCGTCCATTTAGTGTATTTGCATAGCTGTTAATGTAACCAACTTTAATATTCTGCTGCTATATTGTCTTTTGTCATGTGTCATCTTTTGCGTCATGCCTGTTCTGTGCTATAACCCTGGAATTCACCACCTAAGATTAATAAAGCATACTTTCTATGATCATTTGAGTTCTTCCCAGACAGAGCTGACTCCATCAGAGATGTGTGTTTACAATCCTCTGAACCATTCCAAAGTAATACCCCTCCTGTTTCAAAGCCTTAGATGTTTTTATTCACCCTTTGGTAATTTGAGACATACCCTGAGTCAGAAAATCAATAACTCTTTGGTTCTCTGACAGTGGTTTAACAGGATGTGCTTTTAAATGCACACATTTTATGTTGAAATGATTCTATATTCTATGTGTGTGATATTTCAATGCAAAATAAAGTTTTATATATATATATATATATATAAAGCAATAACATACATATACATTTAGCCATTTATGTTCATTAGGATTACACTGACTATTGTGGGGATGTAATTTGGTTGCGTAATGAAGCTGTATGCCCTTCAGTGACCGAAATAATTGTAAATGAACACTCCACCAAAATTCTTTCCATTGTGTGCCCCAATACAGCTGATTCAGAAGCTCCTGCAAGTACACAAACTTCCAAACAGCTAACAATAATCCATTTATTTATGTTTCTTTCACTCATTCAGAATTCAGAGTGCAATCAAAGACAGTACAATAAACTGAATTGCCTTAGACCACTGCATTTTTTTTCTTTACAGCATTATTAGTCTGACTCAGCAGAGAACTTTCTCTGACTCTTTCTAGTATCAGTCTTTAAATATTTCATGCTGATAAAATCAAGTTATAGAATAAGCAATGATGGCAAAAAAAAAAAGAGTTTCCATTCATTCATTTATTCATCAATAACCAACTTACTGTCATTGGTGATGTGGTGTAGCTAGAGACCAAGGTGCAAACTGCTTTTTCTCAGTTCTCATGGTAAGAGAGAGATGGATTGGATTGTAAAAACAGGCCTGCTAGAACTGGGAATTCAACTTATAGTATTTTTTACATATTCTCCGAGGTGAAAAGTTGTAATCGAAACATTTCATCCATAATGATCAGCACTATGTACAGTATAGAGGAACAAGGGATGGACTATTAATCTGAAGAACACCAACCCATATTTATACATAGTGTTAGCAGCATCCTGTTGTGAAAAAATCCTTAAGAAAAAAAGTTATATCATAATCATAACTACTGTAGGTCTTTAAACATGACACAAATTCAAAGCATACTGTTAAAGTTGTATCAAAATATGGTGGCTAATTGCATAATGGCTTAACATTGGCCATCACTAAGCACTGCTGTGAAATCCTATAGAGCAGGGTGTATGTAAAGTTCCCAGATGTTTTTGTAAAGCTTCTTCAGGTGTATGATTTTAGACAGTATGGTAACCTGAAATGTGTAAAGTTGAGTTTAAATGTCGTTTGACTGTAACCGTATGATGTCAACTGATCTTGTGCCAAAATGATGCTAATAACAACAATACACTAACCATGTTATTAGTAAAAAAACTCATGTAAGTAAATCACGTTTAACATGCATTTAATTTTGATGTAGTTTGTCAGGAATCATTAATAATGTACAGCAACAATTGACCCGAAACACTCTGAGGCATATGGAGACAATCCAATACATCTGTGGGATAGAAGGTGTTTTTTTTAGTTTACCTTCATATTAAAGAGAATACAAACAAGGTTAAATTTTTTTAATGTATTTTTTTAAGTGGATAATACTCAATGCAGACATTTGTAGATGGGGCAGCTGGGGCATGGTCAAGCACTGGTTTGTAAATGGAGAGTAAATTTAAATGGATGAAATAAGTTGTAAGCAGTAGACACCTGATGGTGGTTTTTGACTAATGAGTGTTTTCTGTTTTAAATGCAAAATGCATTTCCAACACTTACTTTTGATAGAACTGGCTGATAGACAGTTCTCTCTTAAGATTATTTACTGTATATCACTATAATGCTCCAATATTCCTTAAAATCAGCAGAGGCAAAGTGCACATATGGATTTAACTCTATGTTGTCCTTGTCTACTGTGATTCTGACCAAGTTACTGAAAATGAACAAGTTATGTAGTAAATGTAGGTTACTTGAATCTATTCAGTGTCATTCAGACCAGTAGTAATTTAAGTAACCCCTGACATTTTAATTCTCCTTTTGTTCTCTAGGCTTCATTTCTACTCTGGTCCTGTCCAGTTTTGATTAAAATAGAGTAGGGCATAATTAAACAAAACGTTACACCAGTACCTGAAATTTATTATTGGATAAAATTTTAGAAGTTATAACCAATTTAGGCCTGCACAGTCTGTAGAAGACACTTTGGCCAAGTCTTCTCTGCGGTTGTCGTATACTAAGGTGTGTGTCGACTACCATTAGGCAGATTGACACTTCGAGCTGACCCGGGCCACATTTTTCAATTCCCTTAGCAATATATTAGGCATGCTGTGTCCAGCACCCACACTGTTTTAATGCTGAGGGTTAATTTGTCAGGGGCAAAGCGTTTGTACTCCAAAATGTGCACAAAGAGGAATATATCTGTTCCCGATGACCCTGGCACATCTCTTCTAATCAGTCGCTAGGTGTTTTGTAATCTCCCCTCTTCCTCTCAACACTCTCATTACTCTTTTCATCCCTTCTCATCACACGCAATAGCAGTTTTGATGTGTGTCCGACAGGGTCACAGCCTCTCATCCACACATCACTCAAACTAGAGAGAGGTAAGCAAAAAGGCTTAATTGATTCAATTATATTGGATCATTTTGTAAAACCAAAACCAAAAACGGATAAATTATAGAATGAATGCAATTGTTTTATTTAATTATTTTCTATTTCTATATTAACAATTAAAAAGTAGTCTATGAAATAAAAACAATTCCCTATGGTATATTTTTTTTAAGCAAACAGACATTGCATGGTTTCAGATATATTAGCATATTTTTAATTTTTAATTTTTTTTATTTTACTATCTCAAAATGTAAGTACGGCACACCAATGACTACTCAATGAGCACAAAACTAAATCATTTATTTTGTTTTATAATACTAAATAAATTACACAGGATTAATAAAACATGACATTCTGTTGTTTCTACTTATCAGCTGTATTTTAGAATTGCTTTGATAAGCGCAGCTTTTTGATGCTGAAGGTCTATGGCTTGTGATATCCCAAATACTTGATCATGTTATGATGAGGCTTCTGGGAGGCTGTAAACAAGTCCTGTGGCAACATGTCTGTTCACTTATTGAGTGCTCAATAACAATGAGACAGAGACTGCTCCAATTGTATACATGAATAGATAACTTGGAAAGATGATATGCACCCTTTATTGTTTGCCAATATGTTTTTCAATAGCTTTAGCATGACACATCCCCCACTCCTTCCAAGATCCTGTTCTAACTTCTATACTAATTCTCATCTCTTGATCCACCATTTACCATTTACCCTTCTTATTCCACTGCTTTATTTAGAGGGCTTCTAAAATCCAAAAACTACAAACCCCCAACCAACCCAACAACCTCTTTTAAAGGATTCACTCTGGCAGACACACACACACACACACACAAACACACACACACACACACACCTATCTGTCACCACCAGCCAGGTTAAGAGACAGTTGAAAAAGCTGCAGGGTCTGACAGAATTACTTCCAAGGTACTGATGGTTTATGCCAAACAGCTGAGCGGCTCCTTCAGCGCCTCTTTAAACCGAGCCCTCAAAAGAAGAATGTACAGCAGTCATAGGAAACATCTTGTTTTTTTGCAAGAACATACTGAGCTGCAATAAAGCACTACAACAATCTTTGACACCCCCAATTCACCCTGCACACCAAAGACATTCAATTTAACATTCAGAGGTTGCATTTCTGCCGCCTTCAGAAGTCTTTTGTGGCAGTGAGGTACGTTAGGGATGGGTGGGAAGAGAAGCACAGAGAACTGAACAACGTTACCATCTCTAATCAAGACTAAGGAAACAGTGGTGGACAACGAGTACAGGACAATGAGCTGGCTAAAACCTAGAAATCCCTTGGTGTTTAACTTGACAACATGCTGGATTTGAAGGTCAACTCAGAGGCTGCGTACAGAAAAGAGATGAGCTGACTTTACAATCTTACAATGCACAGGTCCTTTCATATTTGCAGCAAACCAGTGCACTTGTCTGTGCAAAAGTATGCTGGCATTATCAGCACCATCAATGTTGAAGATGTAGCACAAAAAGAGTTCAACAAACTGACCAGAAAGGCTGCCTCTGTCTTGTGCTCATCTCTGTAGGTGATGTAGAAAAGAGGAAGCTTAATAAACTCATGGACAATGCGGACAATAAAGATCATTCAATCCAAGACCCTAGCACCTTAGCATCTGTCTGTCTGTCCACAAATGCACAAAATTTGTAATTTTTAGTGGATAAAATTAAACTTAAAAGCTAAAAATAATAAAAGTGACAATCAAATTATTGTTTGTTATAAATATGTTGTTTGGCAGAATTATTTATTAAATGCATTGCCATTGTTTTACTTATTTGAGTAACTACAGTATAAGCCTTGTAATTAAAAATGAAAAAGATATCTCTAATGTATTTACAGATCAGTACCAGTTTGTTTGTTTCAGTTTTCCATGAGCCTCAGATCTAAAATACTGTAATCCATAAAACCCTGACAACATGTTTACAAAAATGTGTATTTGTTTTCATCTGCACAAACTGTGGAAACTTTGATTTTGAACCTGCTGCACACAAACTAACAAGGTATCATACTTACCATCATGTGTTGTGCTAAGAAAAAATGTATCCAGGTAATAACAATTTGCCTATTGAGATGTAAAATGATGTGTCTTGTCAGGGGCCCTCGTTAAAATGCAAATGAGTCACTGAAGGGAGCATGACTCTTTCTGGGAGGCTCTT
Organism: Silurus asotus; assembly: GCA_024362625.1. Lineage (NCBI taxonomy): Eukaryota > Metazoa > Chordata > Actinopteri > Siluriformes > Siluridae > Silurus > Silurus asotus. Next base: position 3,116,757 of record MU533908.1, read on the forward strand.
TCTGCATCTATACCTGCATGATATTTTCTTGGAACGGCACATTCCTTTATTTCTGCTCATTCCATTCTCAGTCAGTGCCGGCAGCTAATCAGAGGAAAATGAGGAAAAATGGCTCCGCCAAATTGGCTAATTCAGTGTTACTCAAGAGGCAGCATGTGTTTGTCAATTACAATGCACCCATAAATATCCCAAGCTCCCGGAAATGGGGAGGGAGAATCAGGAAATAATTGTGATTAGCGATTTAATTACAGCCTAAACTCCATCAAGCGAATTTAGGATATGATTACACAGGAATGTTTGAAGGGAGGGGGGGTGTTACAGTATGCACATTAAAGCGCACTTCAAGCTCAGGCTCATGATGAGATGCAATCATAAGGATTAGTGCCATGCTAGTTAGAGTCATTTTAGTGAGTCTAACATATGCTCCTCAGACTGCTGATACTGTTGATTATATTTAGAGTCATAAAGGGCAGGGGGTATACCTGGTAAACATGGACTAATATACAAAATGTTGCCAAAAGTATAGGGTCACCTGACCTTTCCTTCCATATGTGGTTCTTTTTTCAAACTGTTACCACAAAGCTGGAGACACTCAATTATACAGGACATCTTTAGATGTGCTATAATAAAATTTTGCTTTCACTTGAATTTGGAAAAACCCAAACCTGTTCCAGCATGGCAAGGCCCCTGTGCACAAAGTGAGCTCCATGAAGATATGGTTTACATGCTTTGGAGAGAAAAATCTTGAGTAACCTGCTTTAGAGCTCTGATCTCATTCCTACTGAACACCTTTGGGATAAATTGGAATTCTGACTTCACCCCAGGCCTCCCCACCTACATCATTACTTGCTTTTTATAATACCATTGTGGCTGATAAACAGAAATAGCCATAAGCATATTTTAAAATCTAGTGGAACTGCTTCCCAGAAGACATAGGGGCATTACTCTAAAAAAGCAAATTGGGGCTTGATGTGGAATGCAATGCTTCAAAATCACGTGACCCAATACTTTTTCAATATTGTGTATGTATGGCTGAAATGATTCCCCGAATAAATTGAGAAATTCAAACACAAAAAGAAATCAAGGGAAATTATTTGCCTTGATGCTTTGTTTAGCTCATTTAACTACACACGGAGCATTGTGTTTCCCATGAACCATTATCACTGACGCACCACTCTCTAAACTCTGGACCGATCTGGACAGATAAACACAGAAGACACTGCAGAATGAAAAATGGAGAAATTGGGAGAAAACAGATGTATGTTTGATGTATGCCTTAGTTTTAGGTTTGTACTGTGTTTACCTTTATTAAAGTCATTTGAAAATTGTTTTTTTTATTTTTGAATTTATATTTTATATATGCATTTTGGTGTAATATGGCAATAAGATTAACTAAATGGGTTTAGTTTGCATATATATTCTTTTATGTAATTTCAGCAATAAAATCTAAATTTTTCTAAAAAGGATAAAAATTATTTGTCCATTTTAGGATTTGTTTTAAAATGTTTTCCTGTATAATTTGTAATGCTCATTAATAAAGAAAAAGTACTTCTTTATTAATTGGGATAATCTGATTACTCGATTAATCAATGGAATAATCTGTACTACACTACTAAAATAGTCGATAGTTGCAGCCCTAAATATATGTGCAAGATTTTAAAGAAACAAATTGTATCTAAAATCTATTGGAAAGAACAAACAAAAAAATCCCAGACAATATACACATTTCTGCTATTGTACCCCAGCTGCCCAAGGATTGATCAGACCTGCATTTTGAGATGCTTTTGTGTGCAGAGTTGTGCAGATTGGCAATAATAGTTTCTTGTGCCTTCGTTTCTTGTCTTCTATCGGCTCGCGACCAAGTTTTTCCCACTTCAAAAAACACCTCTTTAACAATATTTTAAATAACATTTAGCAGCTAATGTAAGTAAAAAGACATTTTTCCAGATTGCTCCAGAGATGTTTAATCGGGTTCAAGTCTGGGCTCTGGCTGGGCCACTTACGGACATTCTCAAAGTTGTCCCATAGCCACTCCTTTTTTATCTTGCCTTTGTACTTAGGGTCGTTGTTTTGTTGGAAGATGAATCGTCACCCCATTTTGAGGTCCGGGCACTCAGGTTTAGGTTTTTATCAAGGAGGTCTCTGTACATTGCTGCATTCATTTTTCCCTTGATCCTGATTAGTCTCCCAGTTCCTGCCGCTGAAAAACATCCCAACAGCATGATGCTGCCACCACCCTGTTTCACTGTAGGGATGACATTGGCCAAATAATATTAATAATTGCCTAGTTTCCTCCACACATGACACTTGGCATTCAGGACAAAGAGTTGAATCTTTGTTTTTCATGGTCTGAGAGTCCTTCGGGTGTCTTTTGGCAAACTCCAGGCAGGCTGTCATGTGCCTTTTCCTGAGGAGTGGCTTCCATCTGGCCACTCTATGATACATTCCTGATTGGTGGAGTGCTACAGTGATGGTTGTTCTTCTAGAAGGTTTCTTCTCTTACCACAGAGAAATGCTGGAGCTCTTTCAGAGTGACCTTCGGGTTCTTGGACACTTCCCTGACTAAGGCCCTTCTCCCCTGTTCTCTTTGTTTGGCTGGGCAGCCCTCTCTAGGAAAAGTCCTGATGGTTTAAAGCTACTTCCATTTATAGATGATGGAAACCACTGTTCACATAAGGACTTTCAATGCTGCAGAAAATGTTCTGTACCCTTCCCCAGATCTGTGTCAAACCTGTCTACAGACAATTCCATGGACTTCATAGTTTTGGTTTGTGCTCTGAGAAGAGCGATTATAAAAACATTATAACCAACTCTCCTGGCACTAACACTCATGGTCAAACTCATTCAAATTACATATTTTCCTATTTCAATGGTTGATGTCTACACTATTCATAGCTATTGGCTCGTATCTATATGATTTTGTACTACTATCACACAATTTGCTGATTATATAACTGCATAACTGCATATTCCCAGTCAGGGAACCAACCCCAGGCATTAGAGTTGCACAAGCCAGTGCACTTTTAGTGCTGGTCCCAAGCCCGGATAAATAAGGAGGGTTGCATTAGGAAGGGCATCCAGCATAAAAACGTGCCAATTCGAACATGCAGATCGAGTACAGATGATCTGCTGTGGCGACCCCTAATGGGAGAAGCCGAAAGAAAGTATATAACTGCATACAGTAGGTGTACCTGTGGTCCCATTAAAGTAGATGGGGAGTGTACTGTATAAATGAATAGTAACATTTTTTATTGCTTTATATAAAGGAAATAAAAATTTACAAAAAAAATAAAAATATTTGAATAAATGAATTAGTAAAACAAAAACCAGTATTTAGAATTATAATCTACTAGTGATCTATCTAGCTTCTTCATGACATGGCTCACAGTGTACAGTGAAAGTGATCTTAAAGCCTGACAGAAGTATTTATATTTTTTTGTTATCTTACAATGCAATTATCATACTGGGCAACAATCCAGTCTAAAATTAAATGGCCATTAAGGCAAAATTGGCAACAGAAGGGTACATTTGGGTTCAGCATATCATATAATGGATGGTTTATGATAATATAAATGTATCTGTTTGTTTTGGGTAATAGCAGTCATTTTTAATGTATTAATGTATATATGAACTTGTCAGTAAGTGGGTAGTTGGATGGGAGGACGCAAAGGCAGGATGCCACAAGGGTATTAAGAAAACAGGCTTTAATAAAAAAGTATCTATCAGAATAAATCCAAAAACAGTCTAAAATTCAGAGAGCCAGCAAACAGAGCAAAAAGGGCAAAGCAAAACCAGAGATCAGGGTAGCCAGGGCAGAAACAGGGTTCAAAGATATGGTTGGGAAACAGGAATTAGAACAATGTGACATGGGTGAGTGGCGTGGGTCTGAAGGACGAAATCACTGCCAAGGTATGCACGTCCTTGAGCCAGGACATGAGGGAGGCCAGGTGCGGTGGGACTTGAGGCGGATCAGTACAGGGAAGAAACCCTTGGAGGTCAGGAAATGGCAAATGAAGCGTGGAGCGGGCCTCCTGGTGGCTGCCCCTAGCAGTAAATCCAACCAATTTACTTTAGTTTTGTCTCAAACTATTCACTCTAGTTTAATGACCAGCTTTATATGAGATTATATATATGTATGCGTGTATGTAAGAGATTATATATTGTATGTGAGTTCCATTAGGAGGTGGTAACTCAGTGGTTAAGGCTCTGGGTTACTGATAGGAAGGTCAGAAGTTCAAGCCCCAATATCACCAAGCTGCCATTCTTGAGGCCCTTGAACTTAACCCTGTGCTCTGAACCCAGCGTTCTTACATCATTGAGCGATGTGAAGAAAGAATTTCACTCTGCTGTAAAATACATGTGACAAGTATAAAGTACCCTTTACCCTTAAGTTTATCCAGTGGGACAAATGTTTCTTTAGTCTAAAGAACCTTTTTTTTTTTTTTTACTTTTTGTACAATTGAACAGTTCCATGAATGTCAAAGGTTCTTCACAGAACCAAACACCTTTTTAAAAACATTTATTTGTGTGTAGGTAAACATTTTTAGGCATTAGCCAAGAGTTTGAAGTTATCATCATCTACAGTGCATAATATCATCCAAAGATTCTGAGAATCTGGAACAATCTCTGTGCATAAGGTTCAAGGCCAAAAAAAAACATACTGGATGCCTGTGATCATACTGGGGCCCTTAGACGGCACTGCATCACATACAGGAATGCTACTGTAATGAAAATCACAACATGGGATCAGGAATACTTCCAGAAAACATTGTCGGTGAACACAATCCACCATGCCATTCAATAGAGTTTTAGTGCCGGCTAAAAATCTATAGGTAAAAAAAAAAAAAAGCCATATCTAAACATGATCCAGAAGCGCAGGTGTTTTCTCTGGGCCGAGGCTCATTTAAAATGGAATGTGGCAAAGTGAAAAGCTGTTCTGTGGTCAAACTAATTAAAATTTGAAGTTATTTTTTGAAAAACTGGGACGCCATGTCGTCCGGACTAAAGAGGATAAGGACAACCCAAGTTATCAGTGATCAGTTCAGAAGCCTGCATCTCTGATGGTATGGGGTTGCATGAGTGCATGTGGCATGGATAGCTCACACATCTGGAAAGGTACCATCTATGCTGAAAAGTATACCCAAGTTCAAGAACAATATATGCTCCCAACCAGACGTTGTTTCTTTCAGAGAGGACCTTGCATTTTCCAACATGACAATGCCAGACCACATACTGCATCAATTACAACATCATGGCTGCGTAGAAGAAGGATCCGGGTACTGAAATGGCCAGCCTGCAGTCCAGATCTTTCACCCATAGATACATTTTTGCGCATCATAAGGAGGAAGATGAGACAAAAAAGACCTAGGACAGTTGAGCAACTAGAAGCCTGTATTAGACAAGAATGGGACAACATTCCTATTCCTAAACTTGAGCAACTTGTCTCCTCAGTCCCCAGACATTTGCATACTGTTATAAAAAGAAGAGGGGATGCCACACAGTAATCGCAAATATATTAAAAAAAATAGACAAATAAGACATACTATAATATTACAAGTATATACACAACACAATGTATAAATACAGATGAGGGAAAAGTACGTATTGGAGGTTGTATTGCACACAAGTGGTATTGCACGTATTGCGGGTAATATTGCACGTATTGCAAGTACTATTGCACGTATTGCAGGTAATATTGCACGTTTTGCAGGTGATCTTGCACATATTGCAGGTAATATTGCACACAGGTAGTATAATTACATAGTAAAACAGTAAAAACAGTAACTATTACACCATTGAACAGTAATAACAGTAATAACAATGTGCATTTTGGTTACTGGTTCACTGGGAGCAGCTTTTATTGTACAGTCTAATAGCAGCAGGGAGAAAAGACCTTCTGTATCGCTCCTTCAGACAATTTGGATGTAACAGTATGTCACTGAAGGAGTTGCTCAACGAGGTAACTGTTTCATACAGGGGGTGAGAGGCATTCTGCAGTAATCATGATAGTTTTGCTACCATCCTCCTTCTCCCACCTCCTGTACAGTGTCCAGGGGAATCCCCAGGACTGAGCTGGCCTTCCTGATCAGCTTGTCCAGTCTCTTCCTGTCTGCAGTAAAGATGCTGCTACCCCAGCAGACCACACCATAGAATATGGCTGATGCCACAACAGAGTCAAAAAAGGTCTTTAATAGCTCTCTCTGGACTCCAAAATACCTTAGTCTCCTCAGCAGAAAGAGTCTGCTCTGCCCTTTCTTATAGATTGCCTCATTGTTGTCTGTCCAGTCCAGTTTGTTGTTTAGGTGAACACCCAGGTATTTGTAAGAGTCCACTCTCACAATGTCCTTTCCCTGAATGTTTACCAATGTAAGTGATGAAGTGTGTTTGTGCCTATGGAAATCCACCACAAGTTCTTTGGTTTTCCCCGCAGTTATCTGGAGGCAGCTCTGTTGGCACCAGTCCACAAAGTTCTGTATAAGTCTTCTGTACTCTCTGTCATCATCATTCGTGTTCAGACTGAAGATGGCAGAGTCATCAGAGAACTTCTGTAGGTGACAGGTTGCTGAGCTAAACATGAAGTCTGCAGTGTAGATGGTGAAGAGAAACGGGGCTAGAAACATTCCCTGCGGGGCTCCAGTGTTGCAGACAATCATGTCAGACTCACAATCACAAGTCTTCACATACTGTGGTCGGTCTGTGAGGTAGTCCAGTATCCAGGCTGACAGATAATGGTCCCATGTACACCATCTTATCCCTCAGGAGCACAGGTTGGATGGTGTTAAAAGCACTAGAGAAGTCAAAACACATGACTCTCACAGTGCTCCCAGCCTTTTCCAGATGTGAAGTAGAACGATTTAGAAGGAAGATGACTGCGTCTTCCACTCCAATGCCAGGTTGGCAGGCAAACTGAAGTGGATCCATTGATTGGCTCACCAGAGGTCGGAGATGAGTGAGCACCAGCCTCTCCAATGTCTTCATCAGATGGGAGGTCAGTGCTACTGGTCGGTAGTCCCCAAAGTCTTTTGGGCGCAACGTCTTTGGAACAGGCACCACGCAAGATGTTTTCCATAGCTGTGGGACCATCCCCAGCTTCAGGCTCAGGTCAAACATGTACAAGCAATATGCTGCACAGCTGGTCTGCACACGTCTTTAGTAGCCTGGATCTGATGCTGTCTGGGCCTGCAGCCTTCCTCGCTTTGATCCTCCTGAGCTCCATTCTCACCTGGGCTTCTGTAAGGGGCAGTGTGTATTGGGTGGAGTGTTGGCTGGAGGGAATCGGCGGGGGATGGGGGGGTCTTGGGGGTTATGTGTGTTGTATATTGACTGTGGGTTAATAGCTGTGCAGAGAGAGGTGGGGCTGGAGCTGCTTGCTGTGGAACCAGAGAAGGGGGATTGCAGCAGGGGGAACTGGATGGGGGCAGGGGAGGGTGGTTGATCAAATCTGTTAAAGAATAGATTAAGATCATTCACCCACTGCTGGTCACCCTCAGCCTGAAAGCTGGGCTCCTTATGACCAGTGAAGGTTTTGAACTCCTTCCAGACACTGCTGATGTTTTTCTGCTGCAGCTGATCCTCCATCTTCCTCCTGTAGCATGCTTTTCCTTCCCTGATCTTCTTTCTAAGTTCTCTCTGGACAGTTTTCAGCTCTTCCTTATTTCCCGATTTAAAAATCCTCTTCTTCTCTTTAAGGAGAGTCTTTATATCAGGGTTAATCCATGGTTTGTTGTTGGGAAAACACCGTACAAACCAGGTGGGTACAGTATTCTCCACACAAAAATGAATGTAGTCCATAATACAGTCTGTTAGACTGTCAATATCCTCCCCATGTGGATTGCACAATTCCCCCCACATAGTTGTTTCAAAACAGTCTTTCAGAGCCTCACTGGTCTCATCAGACCATGTCGTCACTGTGTGGGAGGTAGCTGGTTGCCTGCATACAAGGGGTTTGTACACAGGTAAGAGATGAACCAGGTTGTTATCCGATCTTCCCAAGGGGGGAGGGGTGTTGATGTATAAGCCCCCTTTGTGTTTGCATATAATAAATCCAGTGTTTTATTGTCTCTGGTGTGGCATGAAACATACTGGGTGAATGTGGGCAGAGTGGAGGATAGAGGGGCATGATAAAAATCTCCAGAGATAATTAGAAGGGCATTTGGACTCTGTGATACAGTCTGTTAACAACAGAATGCAGGACATTGCATGCCGATTCACCATCAGCAGAGGGGGGAATATACGCAGCTATCGCAATAACATGCGAGGATTCCTTTGGCAGATAGCACGGCCTCATGCTAGCGGCTAACAGCTCAATGTCCTTACAGCAGATCTGCTCTTAAATAGTGATGTGTCCAGTTTTACACCATCTATTATTCACAAACACTGCCAGTCCTCCTCCCTTTCTCTTACCGCTCTCCATTGTTCTGTCCGCGTGCAGTAAACCAAATCCATCCAGAGCCATGGTCGTATCCGGTGTTAGCTTGGTTAGCCATGACTCCGTGAACAGCATGATGCTACACTCCCAGAATTCCCTCTGATGCTGGGTAAGAGCCACTAGCTCGTCCACCTTGTTGGGTAAAGATCTTACATTTCCCATAACGATGGACGGGAGAGTTTGTCTGTAACGTCTCCTTTTATTCCGACACATAGCTCCAGCACGGTTCCCCCGTCGTCTCCTTCTTGGCTCGCAGGGAATATCCGTTTTTTCTCCTAGTAGCATCGGCATGTTGTGGAATGCAACTGTGAACAAAGTCCAAAAAACATATCCTTGTCCCAACTGTTTTAATATGTGTTGATGCCATGAAATTTAAAATCAACCTATTTTTCCCTAAAATGATACATTTTCGTAATTTAAACATTTGATATGTCATCTATGTTGCATAAATATTGAAACCTCCACATCATTGCATTCCTTTAGTTTTTTGGAATCAGGTTTGTATTTGGTAATGATTAAGCAGCGTTTTTTTGTGCAGAAAATTGCATTAAAGGTGTGTGTGTGTGTGTGTGTGTGTGTGTGTGTGTGTGTGTTTGTGTGTATTAGTTCAGTCTCTTACTGAAGAGTCTGATGATTTCTGGCAAGAAACTGTTCACAATCAGGCTGTGAGGGCCCGAATGCTTCAGTACCTTTTCCCAGATGGCAGGAAGGTGAAGAGTGTTAGGGGTGCATGTGGTCAGTCACAATGTGATGGAAGGATAGGGGGGAAAAAAAACCCTGATGATCTCCTCAGCTGTCTTCACTAATGCTGTAAGGTCCTGCGATCTGAGACCACACAATTCCCAAACCAGCAGCGATGCAGCTGCTCAGGAGGCTCTCAACAGTCCCTCTGTAAAATGTGGATTCTACAATTAAATTACAGTATTAGACACTAATGGAAATTATGTAGCATTACTGTATGTACAGTATGTTTTATCCATCAAGCGTTATATCACAATCGTTTTTGGTCCTAATGTATACCTTAAATGCCACACTAATAATATAATATAATATAATATAATATAATATAATATAATATAATATAATAACAAAATGTTGCCAGGTGTGGGTTTTCTTGTTTATTTATCTTTATCTTTCTTGTTTATTTATCTTTACAATCTTAATGTGGATGTTGTATCCCAGTGATTTTAATGTTTAAATACTGGCACCTCAGATGGTTATCAGAGCATTTTGATACATGTGCACATTTTTACAAGGTAACTAGATGAAGTAAATGAGATTTGTGGGTCTCTAGGGTGCACAGAAATCAATGTTGACCTTGATCAATAAGTAGCTATCTACTTCTGGATATGGATTTTATTTTTCAAATCAGTTGTACTAATGGAGAATATGGCAGTGAGAAGAAACCTAATATATTAAGTGTGCTTCATTTTTAAGTGTAGTTATGCAGAACTGTAGTGCTATTAGTTTTGGTGAATGTTTACATGATGCTCCATTAAAACATTAAAGACTGATATTCCCACAGTGGACTGTTTGTAGGAGTAAAGCGTTTCGAAAATGCTAAAATTGAGCATTTGGGATAAAGCCTGTTTGTTGTAATGTACATAAAAACAGTTAATCTTTCTAAACAAGTCCACTAATTATTTTTTTGTTTTCAGCCATTCATTTATTTCACTCCTAATCTCTTGAAAGATCATAGAAAAAGATAAATAATTTGCCATGGTACTGCTTTAGATTAGCCATGCTCCATGAAAATACTAAATGAAAAAAAAAAAAAAAAAAAAAAAAAAAAAAAAAAAAAAAAAAAACGACAAGAAAACTGAAAGAAAAAATGCCAAACAAACGGTAAATGTGATCATGCATTTACCGTTTGTTTGGCATTTTTTCTTTTGGTTTTCTTGTCAGTTTTTTTTTTCATGGATTCTAATAGTTTACCTGCATATGGTTTATATAGTTTATTTGCTTATAATTAGATTTTCCTTCCATGATTTGATTTTGTTATAGTTATGTCTTCTGATGCAGTCCCTGGTACTGGCCAAATAAGACCATACTGTACTGTAAAAGCATTGGTTTCTTTTCAGTTATAGAGAATAACTGCAAATGTTAGATTTGAGGATGCTGAATGTTAAAAGTAAACTGTGGCTTCTAATTTCTTTTCACATTATGAAAATGTACACATGCTAATAACATCAGGCGTTAATAAAATGTGATTACATTTAGGTTTTAATGCTTTAATGCATCACCTAATGTTCATAACAATGACACATTATGGATAATTTATTAAAGGTCCACGATACAGATTCTTCCTCAAAGCTTATCAGTTTCACCCTGTTAGGAGTTAAAGAAAAGAGTCTTGAATGCATGTTGATTTGTTAATTACATACAGTAAATATACCACAAATTGTATTTTAAATAATTGAACATAACCTGTATCGCTGTTGCTGTAAATCACTTCGGAACACAAAGTAAACAAGAGCAAGGGAAAAAGAAACTATTAATTTTAGGCAATTATGCAACATGATTCCAGCAACAGCAGTATGCTACAAGAAGCATTTAGATAATTGCATGCAAATTAGGTATGAATTTCTTAAGCCAGGCCCATGCCATGGGTTGTCTGTTGTCCGCTAAAACATCTACTCTCTCAGCTTTAGTTCCCACATGTAAATAGTCCTTATTTAGCACAAATATGTAGTTTATCCACTATCATTTATTTTCAGAAGATGAAAATAAATACTGTACCATGCACTAAACAACCTGCATGCAAAACGGTTCAACAATGACAAAAATGGTTTGTGTTTCCTTATAAGAATGCTAATCGAAATCTGTTCATCTAAATCTGTTCATCTAAAATTGCTAATTAAATATTATCTGTACTAATTGTTATTTGTATGATATCTTAAATATAGCATTAATATACCATGTCCTGGAGGAGCAAAATGTTGTTGTTTATGTAATGCAAATACCCCTTGCAGCTGTCATTGATTGTTTGTATTGTTTGTAGACAGTTTGCATATATATTATATATATATATATATTCTCATGTGTTTTAATTTCTGCACAAAATCATATTATGAATTCATATCTGTTATATGATATGTTATATGTTATATCATTTTAGTGATACCCTTTTCTCATGTTTTCTTAGTTCAGTGGTTGCCTTATTCCTGGTTTGGTTTTCTAATCATTGATTATTTGTGTGATTTATGCTTACAGGTTTTTCTGTGGTGACCCTGATTTAACCTACGTCGCAACCATAACTATGATTTTTGTGCCTGCATTTGGATGCGCAATAACCATGCTGATTTTGTGCGATTACATTTTGCCTTTTCACCTTCTTTACTTTCCTGTATGTTACAAAGCATGCTTTGCTAGTTGAAGCACTTGCTGTGGAAATTGTCATATTCCACACCCTCTCCATCAACAACAACAACAAAAAAAGAAATAGCTGTCAGCAGAAGTGTTGACAGCTTTGGAAAAGGGCCAATATATAAATCTTGAGCACTTGTCAACAGTGCTGGTAGATAGGAAAATGATTTAGGATCATTTTATTTTATTTTTTAGTAATTAAAAACACAAAGTGGTTGAGGCTTTTCAAACCTACCTGACTCATGTTTTTTGTGTTCTTTAACCCACCCAGTTCAATCTCGTTCAGGTTTGATTTGTAGCTGATGAGTCAGTTGAGTTGTTAGTAGGGAAAAAACACTCTAGGTACTCCAGGACCACGATTGTGAAACAGTTTCTAAAGGACTGCTAATTACACAATAATCACTTAAGTTGAAGTGGGTCTGTAAAAGCAGCAGCAATACAAGTGCTTTGGCTTTAGCAATTTTAACACAGGGTTACTATTAATATATTATGGACCACCACTAACCATGGGCATGTGTGTACATGTATTTGTAGTTGAGGTTTTTTTAGCGGATGCATATATATGTACAATGCACGACTGTGCACGTGTTTCAAGCTATATATTTGATGTTTATTTAAATAATAAATAATTATTTGTGCACTGAATTTTGTGCTTGGATATACTATGTATGAAAGCAAATCCTGTTTGTTCAGATGGTAATACAAAAACCGGGACCACTTCGGATCCACAATATAGTGCTGAACTGAATATCTGCTATAATCAGTCCTTACTTGACATCAGAAAACAAAGCTGATCTGTAATTAATGGTGGACTGTTGAAGAAGCTAAGCCAAAATGGTGTGTGGAAGTTTAAAGAAGTAAAAGTTAGTGAGGTCTCATATTTCTCTTACAGTGATGACATATGCATTGATACCCCAAGAGCGTGATAAGAGCCTGATCTGAGCGCAAGAATGTCACTGATGCATCAGAATAACAAATTCAGCTATTGTGATAATATGTATTTTTGCCTCAACCAAGATAAAGAAGTAATATCAGTGTCTCTCTACACTGCTATTAGCACCAGTCTCTTGACCAAAGTGTTGAAGCCAAAATACTACATGAGTGTATCAATGAGAGGATGCAGACATGAGATGGCAGCCCAAAGGCAGTGGGTTTTACTGGTGCACTGGAATTTGTTGATTTAACCCCAGTGTTTTTACTGATTTTGATTCTAAAAAGAAATGCCCACAAGGCAGGATGGGACTGAACAATCAACCTCAGCAGATGAAGAGAAAAACTTCAGTCTGATTGTGCATTCTGGGAGGAAGAAAAAATAAAACACAAATATATAAAGACATCTAAATAAGAAATTTAAAGAAAAAATTGATAAAGATGAAACAAGATTTAATAAAATGTGTAAAAAACTAAACAGAAAATACTATATTAACAAGATGATGACGTAATATCTGGTTTATGTGGAGAGACTTATCTACATTTGAAGCCATGGGTAATTTGAGTAAAATGCTGGTCACACAAGGTGTTCAGTAAACAGTTAAAAAGTATAGTTACCACAATCCTTGATTCTCTGTGATTAAATGGTTAGCCTGAATAGTTTCTTATTTATATAGCCCCCCTGGTGGTCTAGTGGTTAGGATGCGGCGCTCTCACCGTTGCGGCCTGGGTTTAATCCCCGGTCAGGGAACCATCCCAGCCACTCTTAGTGCGGGTCCCAGGCCCAGATAAATAGGGAGGATTGCATTTGCATCCAGCTAAAAAAATAAATAAAATAAAAATAAAAAATTGCCAAATCAAACATGCAGATGATCCGCTGTGGTGACGCCTGATGGGAAAAGCCGAAAGAAAGTTTTATTATTCAACCATTTTAATGTGTAAAAAAGCGATGTCATTTTACTGTGGTAATCATATTGTAATATTTCTTTTATCCACATCAATTATGAATAATGGCATGGTCTTGGGATAGTTTTAAAACCACCAACATTTAAATTGCTTGACTTTTTCTTCAAATAACATTGCCCCTGTGCAGAAAGTGAGCTCCATGAAGATATAGTTTACATACAGTAGGTTGGGGTGGAAGATCCTGAGTGGCCTGCTATAGACCTCTGACCTCAATCCAAGTGAACACTATTAGAATGAATTAGAATGCTGACGGCACCACTGACCTCCTCACCTTCAACCTCACACCAGTACCTGATTTTACTAATGGCCTTGTGGCTGAATGAGCACAAATCTCCTCAGGCTCACTCTAAAATCTAGGGTAACATCTTTCCATTAGAGTGGAGGTTATTATGAAAGCAGATGTGGTATGGGATGTTCAAAAAGCACCTGAGTTTTATGGTCAGGTTTCAAACTTTTGTCCCTATAATGTAGCTGAGGTTTAGGATTATTTTATTGCCTTACAACTGACAAACTAAAACAAATGGTATTTAATTTAAAATATGCTGTACTCGCTGATGGTAGGTTTAAAATGTTCACTTGAAGTAGCATTTGCATCATGTTATGCTTTCAAAATAAAGTCTGTCTTCCAAATCAAAACCTTAATGCTGATCAAATGGGAAGAGTCAGAGCATGTTATAAGCATGTTCTTTGATAAGCATTATGAATGACTCTAAACACCACCTGTTTATCCAAGTAAGACCAGCAGCATTTTTAATTCTTGTGAAGGATTCGGTGAGAAAAAAAAAAAAACCCTGCTCCCTTTATCTTCATCACTTTCCACAGCGGGACAGCAAAGAGCATCTTGACCAGCTGCCTGACTGTCTGTTGTGGGAACTGTGCCATCTCAGCAGATCATGAGAAGAGCTATGAAGATCATTCAGGTCTTCCTACATGTCAACACATCTTACTATAAGGATTGCATCTGCAAGGCCACCAGCTCCTCGATGGGCTCCAACCCCTCTCAAGGAGTTCTGCTTCACCCTCCTGCTGCCTGGCTAAATGTACCACAGCATGACTCCCAGACTCTGAACTGTTTCTTCATTGAAGCGGTCAGATTAATTAACACACTGCTGCCCCCAACACCCATCAGGACTAATGAAGACCTTTTACTAAGGCTAAGTGACACGTTATGTTTAGTGGCTAGTAAATTACCAACAGTAAAGGACTTGAGCCTGCATTTGTTCTACAGAGAGTTGAGGGTTTTGTTGTGGTCATGGTATGCCCATGTATTAGTTTTTTAAATGCAGAAATTTAAATGCAGAAACTTTTGCTAAGTAATGCCTTAAAACAAGCATTTGCTAACCCCCAGACTTGATTGTAAAACATAGTATCACAGTTGAACTCTTTCTAAAAAAAAATAAAAAATAATATATATATATATAAAACACTAACAACAAAAAAAAAAGACCCTGCTGTGAGATTTGGAGAGACAAATTTGTCAACTGAAAGTCTTGGGTGTCCATCTAGTGTACAGTATGGGTAGATACAAGAAATACTAGCACTGATTTACAGTTTCTCCCAATGACGTAATGACAATAAAAAATAGTGTGCTTTTAAACAAAAGTAACAGCAATATACAGCTATATAAATTTACATGTTTTAAAAAAATCTTGACAGATACTACTCTACACTATTTTCAGATATATCAGGTCAGACAAAAGCATTTAACAAGGCCTTCTGTCCCAGAACCAGTGCCTCATCAACTCTGCCCTTGTACTCTACATATAAGACAAAACACAGCAATGATGTCAATTAACACTGAAATGTTAATTTCACTAATAGTGTTCATATGAATTTGATGCTTAAAACACAATCTTTACTCAATGGCTCAATACCTACACTAATAGGTACTAAGATTCACTAAGAATCAAGAAATGAAATCCTAATGACGCCTTGTCAAATCCAAGATCATCTGCCCTTGCTTGAAATTATCTAACGGAATAGTACATCTCTGGAGTGTTATACAGAAGAGGCATTATTTCAAAATGACACTGAGGAAATATATTCCACCTCCATGCCCCTGGAAATTTCTTGCATCTTTGTAAATGTTAAGCACTGCTTTCTTTTTTATTCTTATGATTCAACAGTACCCATTTTGAACTTTGTATTTATGTATAATTTTCTACTTATTCCTAAAGCTTTGCTCTGAGAATTTAGCAGCAAGCAACTAATGATGTGCAACTAGTGTTGTATTGTAACAGCAGCAACTTTGCTAATAATCCATCAATGGGGAGCAGGCTTTTAATACAAACGTGAAACGTTTATATGTATTTCTACAAATAATCTATTCAATTTATTTTGTAAGCAAATTAGGTTTTTTTTTTTCTAGAACCCTGTAAGCACCATAAATTAAAGACAAAAATGTGATGTCATTTTACAACACCTATCATTAACTGCAGCCAACCATTTTTGGACTCTTCCCTGGAACGCAAAAATTGTGTGTGGATTGCATTCAGTACACAACACAAAAAACAAAAAAAAAACAACCCCACCCCCCCC
>MU533908.1:3134114-3174057 GCA_024362625.1 Silurus asotus
TATATATATATATATATATATACCAATTTAAGGAAAAAAAGTCATTTTAAATTTAATGGCTGCAACTGGTCGCAAACAATTTTAGGGACAGAGCCAGCTTTAAGAGGAACGTTGTCCCATATGTTTCTGATACAGGTTTATAGCTACTCAACATTTCTGGGTATTCTTTGTTGTGTCTTTCGTTTCATTATGTGACAAATGTATTATATTTGTGAAAGGTCTAGACTGCAGGCAGGTCAGGTTAACACTTGGACTCTTCTACTACTCATGCTACTGTAATTGATGCAGTATGCAGTTATCATTGTCTTGCAAAAAAATATGCGAGGCCTTCCCTGAAAAAATACTTTTTCTGGATGGAATCATTTGTTCTAAAACCTCTATATACTATTCAGCATTGATGCAGCCTTGATGTTCTTAGTGTACTTTTGGGAATAAAATAAGGGTGTATTTGATTTGTTTTTATTTACAGTTTACACAGTGTCCCAACTTTTTTAGATTGGGTTTGTATGTTTTGTATTGACTGTAACATATGGGAGCCTAAGTACTATGGCGGTGCTATATAACTGTGAGAATCAGCAAAGGGCAGACAGCATAAACTCATTTAAAACAAAAAACACATTAAACAATAAAAAATTAAAAAAAAATAAAAAAAAACTTTGGACACAAATTAAGCATGCACCAGCTTCGCACGAGAAACAAAAGACAGTAAATAGTAACTATATGGACAGTGCACACTAACTACATAGAAGAACTAAAGTAAAATCAGATGAGCCCGACAGCATAATTGCGCAAAGCCGACACCCAATTAAACCACTATAATTAAATTCAAGTAGGCTTACTTATGGCTTCAGTGCACATCATTGATTATGTTAATTTCCCAAATACCATGCACATGCATTCAATATTATAAGCAGGGGTACAAGTGTCAAAATATAAATCGCAATACAAATGACTTACTTGTTAAGATGTTACTTTCCTCAACAACATGTACAGCCTGACAGATAAAGCAATTTGTTCTAATGGCATCATTAATTCAACATAGTTTTCTATAGAGTTGTATTAGAAATCTCATTTAAAATGCCATTACAATGTATGCTGTTTCATTACATGCATCATCTATTCATCTCTGGCATTTCTTCAATTTTGGCAGAGAATATTATCATTATTGGTTTATTTTACTTTATGTCTTAAAAAAAAAAAGCAAACGTGACAATTCTTAAAATGAAGAAAAAAAAAAAGATTACCATTTAATCTTATATTTTTTGTACACATCTAAGGAGAATATGAATATTTTTAAGTGTTAAATGCTGTTTCTACTATCACAAAGCCTTTTCCATTATACTATGCAATTAATTCTCAGTGATTAGCTAGCTTGTTTACTAGGCACCAATATTTCCCCCGGCTAGAGTTATCCAGATTTTGAGCCCCTGAGTTCTTAAAATATATTGTGTCTCCTGTATTATATTTATGCTTCCATTCGAATCAACTGCACATAATTTACACCCCCATTATAAATTCAGGCATGACATCACAATCAGTAATGATGAACATGTCAGGACAGCATTGTGTGTAATGATATTAGAAGAATTTGAATTTATAGGAGCCAAAGGTATTTGTATAAAAAATATATATGGAGCATGTTCAGGCATCTTGATGGGTTATACCGTTTTTCCTGATTTTGTTTAAAAGCGAAAGGCCATGTATCTACATTTTAATCATAGGGATGACAGCCAATGATGTGCTGGAAGTCTTTTGCATGATCAGAATTTGGGTTTATATATAGTAATAAGATATCTGTTCCTATGATGATATTTTAATGATCATGTTCAGAGTAACTGTATTATGGTCCTATTTCATTTCCTATACTTATAGCATAATTAATTATTCTTAATTTATTAGTTGACAGTAGATCACGCCTTTCCTAATTAAATAACAAATTTCGGAAAGCACCACTGCTTCTGCAACCGTCTGTGCCACATGTCACTTGTTAATGTCATACCCCATCTAGCCCCCTTTTCTAAACTGAGACTGCATTTGGCAGCTTTTATTTTTAATTGCCTTGAGATCAGGGAATACAACATCAGTTTTATCTAGGTGAAGTAAAAGATATCAAGCATGCAGGCTTTGCTGTCCTAAATACAGCTTGCTAACCTAGAAAGTTCATTGGGTCTAGAACATATATGTAGCAACTGGCCTTAAGCATTGCTATGAACAATAATGCTATGCCACTTTTAAGTAGTGACATATTTGGTGCACATCATATCGTGTTTGTACTGTATATGTTACATTACACGCAAAATATAAAACAGAACATATAGTTGAGGTTCATAAAAAGCATTCAGTTTTTGAAAAATTCCATTAGGGCAGCTGCTTTATTATTTCTATTTCATTTTATTTATTTTCTTATTATCCAAATAATTGCTAGGAGTCTGATTTTTATCATTCTTATATTACTACTATAATAAATGGGCATGCTTTGTAATATTGGACAGCATTGCAAATTATTTGCTTAACTTGCATATTGACCACAAAAGGATGCAACTGTGGGTACAACATTTTGTGTACCGTGTTTTCCGGACTATAAGCCGCTACTTTTTTCCCACGCGTTGAACCCTGCGGCTTAAACAACAAAGCGGCTAATTTATGGATTTTTCCTGGGTTTTTCCCGGTTTCACAAGCTTCAAGCCAAAAAACTGAGCCCCATAACATTAGACCAATGAAATTGCCGAACGGGTTTAGGTGAACCAATAAAACTCTTTATATTAAATCAGGTTTCCAAAACTCGTGCTTTTTTATTTTTCTTGGCAACAGCGTTACGGGTTAGTCAAAGAAACTTAGAAATGAGCATCAGAAAATAATAAGGACATATTCCTCGGTCTTGCACACATGCAGTAATACTGGAAAATTCGGCGGCAGGCTATTCCCAAAATGCCGCTCTGCTCTTAAAGGAGCCACAACATATTTCACCCAGTACACTGTGTAACAGACATTGTCTTTCATTAAAGAATGTGTAAAGTTGATTAGTTTCAGTTTAGACACCTGCGGCTTATTTATGTTCAAAATAAAAATCTTAAAATTCAGTGGGTGCGGCTTATATTTGGGTGCACTTAATAGTCCGGAAATTACGGTAATTTTACACATTAAACCTGTGTAAACTAAATTTACTTTTCATAGCAGTTACACTTGCTCCACCATTAAAGTAGAATAATGTATGGGTCATGTCTTTGTAGTGACCACTCCAATGCTTTCACTGGCCTTTTTATGCTCATCATTTAGTAGGGATTTTTTGAGCAGACTTTTATGCCATGCGGGTGTATGACTCTCTTAGTGGTGGATGCATTTGCAGTACCTTAAGCCTCTAACTTCTTCAGCAGTTCATTTGTTTTTCAGGGTTTGAACCTTTCAGACAAAAAAATGCAGATTTTAATATTTGCTTACAATTATTTGTCCAGATTCCTGTTGTAACTTTAGGGGTTACAAATTGCTCAATGAGGTATTGTGCATGAAAAGTGAGCCTCTGGTGCACTCCTGATTAACAAAAAATCATATAACTGACTAAACAGAAGGTTCTTAAAAGTAATAACTTCAATTTCAATCATTTCTGGTTTAGAGAAAACATGTTTGACACACAGAATTTCTGATATAATAAATGAAAACTGAAATAAATTTCTTTAGTCTTTTTATTTTTTTTAATGATACCTGATTTAAACAAAGTAGATGCCAATGTAGGTGCCCTAACTGCTCTAACTGGTAACATGAAATATGTGGAGCTGTGTGAAGCTGAGATTAAATATCTAGCCGACGAGTATGCAAATGATCGACTCCCACTGTAAATATCACGATGAATGGTGAGGACAATATGGGTTAAATCGCCAGGCATTTCAGACACAATCACATAGCCATGCAGCATTCTCTTTCTCTCTCTCTCTCTCTCTCTCTTCTCTCTCTCTCTCTCTCTCTCTCTCTCTCTCTCTCTCTCTCTCTCTCTGAGCTATATGAATGCTACCACCCATATTTAGTGCATACAGTTTGTGCTCATTGATTTCTATTATGAACCATAACCAGTTTTAATGCCTGTGTGTACAAAACATGATGTGAAACACTTGCAAAATGATTGAAAAATCATAGGTTTGCTTTAATGAATATGTTTCTTAAGGATGAAGTGGAAAATAGGTCAATATAAATGTATTAACTCACTTGAAAATGTTTAGGTTTTATAAGAAAAATTGTACCATGATTAGTCGTCATTATTTCCAATAATCATTCTTTTCACCTCAGTGGCATTGTTTTTTTAAGTACACTTCTGATAATCAGAATAAAAAGGATCCAATTCAAATGCACCCCATGAGCAGCAGATACCCTCTTGATGCTCTCTAAATGATTACATACAACACACACTGTTGTGTGTGTGTGTGTGTGTGTGTGTGTGTGTGTGTGTGTGTGTGCAATTTTCTAGGTTTTGTTTCTTTCTGAGACTTCCAGGAGTGTCTGATAGAACCACTATCCAGAACAAACAGCAAACAGCACGTCTTATTTTACAATGCATACTCGTTTCTGAAACGCACAATTTGCTCGCTTGCACAGTCGCTTTTTTGGGATCACAGTAATAGTAGTAGCCAATGTGTTTGTCTGACCAAAATGTATAATTAAAAAAAATATAATTTAATGTTAATGTCTATCTATCTATCTATCTATCTATCTATCTATCTATCTATCTATCTATCTATCTATCTATCTATCTATCTATCTATCTCAAGATCATAAGAACATTTCGTGTTGTGATCATGACAAAACAAAAAAGAAAAGATTTTTTAGAATGCAATGACTTTCGTAAAATTCAGACTGTGAAGTCAGTCAGGAGTACCTCAACCTCTAAACTTGGGGGTTATTAATATTACATTTTCAATGCTTACATTTAATTGTTCATGTTTATCAGGGATCCATTTTATACATTATTTTAGAAATTAATATGCCATATATATATATATATATACAGTTTGTGGTGTATGAAGGGTGAAAGAGAAAGAATCTTTTGCATGTGTGTTTTTAAAGAGAAAGAGAGAATCCTGGTGTCCCAAAGTGATGTGTGTATGTGTCTGTGTTTGGAAAAAGAACCTTGTGCATGTGATGCATGTGTATGTTTGGAAAAACAAAATCCCCGCTGTGCATGTGACGTGTCTTTGTGTGTGTTCAGAAAGAGAACCCTGTGCATGTGAGGTGTGTGTGTATATGTGTACTGTATGTGTGTATGTTTGTGTGTGTAAACTTCTGTGTGGGTGTGTGTGCCTGATGTCTTTCATTAAATCTCAGCTCTGCTGAGTGAGGGCTGCTGTATAAAGTTCAATATTTCCTTGTTCCGTTCATACCGAGCGTCTCTCTGGTGCAATTACACCTCCGCTGTCCTCACGCGGGAGACCTCGGATAACTCTATTAACTCCACACCAGCCTCTCACACTCAGCACGAATGTGTGTTAGCTCTTATTTTTGCTTTAGGAAAGTGTTGAAAAATCACCATGGGATAATGACAACGTTGCATATGAAAGTATAGCTGGTGTTCTATAATAAAAAAACATGTCTCTCAGCAAAAATAAAACAAAAACTGCACAACTACGATACCACAGAGAGCTGACTGAACAGCTTTGCACCGAGAGGCATTTTTAGCTTTAAGTTCCACACAGATTTGATATTTTTATAATCTATGGTATCGGGTGTTGTGGGTTATACCTCAGTTAAACAGTTATTCTAAGATGTGTTTATCCATTCAGCCTCGTAGCACCTGTATCCTTTAACCCTTAAAGTGTTGCTCAAGTGGAATTTTGCTGAAACAGGATTTTAGAACGAACACAAATACATATACATTATCTCCACTATGTATATTTTGCTCGAAAAGCAATATATAATGGTTCATATATTATTCTATTAATACATTACTTAATGCATATTTAGTTTTTTTTTTGGCAGATATCACATTACATACTGTAAGAAGTTACATTTGTTATTCATAAACATATGTAGTCCCTCTAGATAGAAAGTAGGACTCCACGTTCTATGAAAAATGGCTGTAGTGCAGTTGAATAGGTAATGCAGCACTATATATATATATATATGTGGTGGTCAGATGAGACCAAAATAGAACTTTTGGGTCATAATTCCACTAAACCTGTTTGGAGGAAGAAGAATGATGAGTACCATCCCAAGAACACATCCCTACTGTGAAGCATGGGGGTGATAGCATCATGCTTTGGGGGTGTTTTTCTGCACATGGGACAGGGCGACTGCACTGTAATAAGGAGAGGATGACCGGGGCCATGTATTGCGAGATTTTGGGGAACAACCTCCTTCCCTCAGTTAGAGCACTGAAGATGGGTCGAGGCTGGGTCTTCCAACATGACAATGACCCGAAGCACACAGCCAGGATAACCAAGGAGTGGCTCTGTAAGAAGCATATCAAGGTTCTGGCATGGCCTAGCCAGTCTCCAGGCCTAAACCTAATAGAGAATCTTTTTGTTTCTCAGCGACAGGCCAGAAATCTGACTGATCTAGAGAAGATCTGTGTGGAGGAGTGGGCCAAAATTCCTCCTGCAGTGTGTGCAAACCTGGTGAAAAACTACAGGACACGTTTGACCTCTGTAATTGAAAACAAAGGATACTGTACCAAATATTAACTTTGACTTACTCAGGTGTTCAAATACTTATTTGCAGCTGTATCACACAAATAAATAGTTAAAAAAATCATACATTGTGATTTCTGGATTTTGTTTTTTAGATTATGTCTCTCACAGTGGACATGCACCTACGATGACAATTTCAGACCCCTCCATGATTTCTAAGTGAGAGAACTTGCAAAATAGCAGTGTTTAAATAATTATTTTCCTCACTATATATATCTACAGTGTTGTGCTAGTTAATAAAAATTAGTAACTAGTTACAGTTACTCGTTACTTCATTCAACTCAATTACTTTGTTGATTACTTACACCAACGCGTTACTGTTAGAAGTAACTTTTTAGTTCTTTTTTAAAGAACTTTCTTTAATGTTCCCATTAATGCCCTTTTATGTGTTATGGTCTATACAAACACAAAACTGACTTAAACACAAAGTAATTTTTAAACAATATTTTATTTAGGTTAAAGCAGCACAAACTGAATATATCACAAGGATTTCTGAAATAAATAACAAAACAAGCTGAATAATATATTCAGAATCAAAAACTAAAGTGGCTTCTGCATCATAAAAGCTGTTGTGTTGAGCCCTTAAAAATGTTCCTTTCACAGCTTAAGTATGAAAACTATCAACAATGAAGAACAGAACACCAGGTTAGCTTCTAGCTTCGTCGATACATGTAGTTTCTGGAGGTGATGTTTATCGCAGTAGACTAAAAAGTTTTTTTATTTATACTCAACTAAAGTGAAATAATGAGCATATTTCCACTTTGAGAAACTCGTCTTGCTCTCACCTCGACTCGCCATTACTGCCGCACAGACCTGAATAAACGGAAACGCGCCCACAGTGCGTCTTCTTCGTGTTTACAATGGTTCATCCACCAATCCTACATTGCGTCGCTGTTAACAGGTTAACAGGTTCGACTGTAGTCTACACTTCAGCCAAAATTAATTCATTAAAAAAGTAACGGGTAGCGCACCATACGGTAATGGTAACGGAGTTATTTCTTTTTTTTTTACTTTTTATTTATTTTTTTATTTGAGCCAAGCACTGCAGATTGTTTATGCCATTTGTGTCATGGCACTGCTATCAAATATGCCTGCTATTAGTCTGACTTTAATAACTAAGAGATAACTGGGAGCATTGCCCAGATGGCTGCTGAGTGGACACACATGACTGTAAGAACTTCCGAAACCGCAAATTGCAGGAAGTATGTCTGCATGTGGAAGTAGTGTACTTATAGTCCAGTAGCTTTATTACAACTTGATTTATGTTGAATATGACTGAATACAGTACTCACTATTGTAAATGTTACAAAACAATTTCTACCATTTCTAATAATAGTACACTGTTTAAGTAAACTTACAATTGTATACAAAATAAAGTACACCCTCTTTGAAGTCTATAGTTTTACATATAAGGACATAAAAATCATTTGGCACTTATCAGATCTTAGAATTTTGTAAATACCTCCCCAGATGAACAACACCACTATATATTTTTTAATGCACAGTTATATAAGGTCCTGCCACAGCGTTTCAGTCGGGTTGAATTCTGGACTTGGACTTCAGATTTGACTCTAAAATACTTGGTATGCAGAGGAGTTTGAAGCAAACCCAATGACTGCAAGGTGCCCAGATCTTGTGGCTGCAAATCAAAGCCAATTCATCAGTTTTCTACCACCGTGCTTGATAATGGGTATTAAGTGTTTTTGCTTTGGTTTTTGCCAAATATTGCACTGTGAATTACGGCCAAAAATGTCCACTTTGATCTCATCTGCACTAAGGATATATTGTTCCAGAAGTCTTGTGGTTTGTTTAGATGAAACTTTACAAACCTTCACTGTGCTGCCATGCACCTTTTAGAGAATTGCAGCTTTCACATGGCAACCCTTCCAAACAAACCCCTGTTCAATTCTTTATCAATTGTACTATCTTTGACAATAAGCTTTCACATTTATCATGCTAACTGTAGATTTTAAGATGTAAAGTTTATTTTTTTGCAAGTTCTTTGAGTATTGTGCAATCTGACCATAAGGTGAATAATCTTCCACACTGGAATGATGGACAACAATTGATTCTCTAAGATCATTGCTGATGTCTTTTATCCCCTGCGCGGCATTAACATACTGAACAGCTAAATGCCAGACCTTCGAAACTTTATAGAGGTGTTCATTACATTGTTGATTGATTAATTAAGCTAATTTAATTAGCAGCGCCTATCTGCTATATAGCTTTTAAATTACTATGAAAACAGTAATAATGTACTAAGCTGGGTTTAAAAAAAATGTACACTATTATTACTTAAAAGAAAATAATAGTAATAATAATTAATTTAATTAATTTGAAAACTTGATAAGGACCAGATGAATGTATATTTTTATATGTCTTCTTATACATAAAACCATAGAATAAAAAAAAAAGGATGTACTTTCAATGTGACATGACTATACAGGATTTATATACACACAAATGAAAAAAACTCACACAGGACAGAAACAGGAAAGAAAGTGTTCACCAAACCAATACCCAAAGCTCAGGATCACACCAGGGATCTTGTTGCCATGAGTCAAAGCTTTTCATTGTTTTATTTCCATCTTGCCCTTCTTTCATTGTTGTGATGTGATATATATATATAGGATTTTAACACATTTTCCCACACAATATTGATATTTCTATGTATACCCCTAAATCCCCCCAATGCTAAAGTCTAAAGGCACTGAATCCTCTAGAAGTACAAGATGTTGCCAAAATGCAAAGGCAGTTAAATAAAGCACATCTTTGGCCTTCTCAGAGTAAGTGAGCATAAATCAATACTTAGTGTACAGAAAAAAATACATAGATTTATGAAGAAGTGCAAAAGGTCAAAGAGAATATTTCTGGCACACTAGTAGTTTTATCTTTGTATCTCATTCTTTGTTTCTCTCTAAATCCTGAAGACACACACAAATATCCATCTACTTTACACAAATATTTTATACACATATGGAACACATCTTAAGCATCAATGAGAAAACAATACGGTATAATACCTCAGCAACACTAACAAAAAAAGCTGAACAAGCTGTTTTAAAGTACACGCATATTGGAAAGTGAAAATGTATATTGTATTCGCTGGGTCAAAAATGTAGGCTAATAAAAAAATAGATAAGCTAGATAATGGCAGGACATTTTGCATCCATAATGTCAGTCCCGGGTTACAGATGACACCTTTTGTGTATTCCAGCTTTATGCACTTTTTGTACTTTGCACTTTGATAAAAGAGCGAAAGATAATTGTATTCTTTATATTTGCCTTTTTCTCCTGACTTTTGTTAGCTATTGAGAAAGGGCCATGCTTTGTTTTTCTTACATTTTTCTTTGAAATAAGTGAGATAACGGAAAATGTTAGTTTTTAATACTGGATTTTGTTGTTGTTGTTTTTGTTGTTGTTTTGATATTACTTAAACCAGTACTAATTCTCCAGCAACACTGTTCTTAATCTACAGCACCTGTGAAAAGTTTGGAAACATCTAGTCTTTTATAGTTTTTGAGCGACACATAAATGTTCCTTCTGTTTAAATCCAACAAACTAGATAATACTATGAAGAGTGATGTTGACTAAACAAATTTTGAAATCTACAGATGTTTGACTTTATTTTTATTGAAAAATCCTCGCTGTTCATGAATGACAGCTTTACACACATTTGGCATCTGTACAGTTAGTTTTTAATGAACATTCAGCTAAAATATTTTCCCTTGAATATGTAAAATTGCTAAAGTGATCTTCGCTAATTGGATATTTCTTTATGACCTTGTGATCCAATTAATCCCAGAGCAGTTCAATAGGATTTATGTGCAGTGACTAGGCAGTCTATTCCATGTTAGATAACACTCCAGCCAACTGTTTGCTTTCTAAGAAACACTTATAGAGCTTGGATGTATGCTTCTAGTCATTGCTTTGCTATATGGTAAGGTTAGTTCCATTTAGCTACAGCCCAGAATTGTGTGGAGTTGAAATATGGAAAAGTAGCCATGTTGGTTCAGTATTCCTTCCAACCGGAATTAGTCTCCAATGTTCTTTACAATAAAACAACCCCAAGTTATTAGGCGTCCACCTGGATGTTTGACTGTGGGTGTAAGGCAGGCTTCTAGCATCATCTCTGCTGTTCCCATCTCACATAATTATTTTTTTCCTGTTAGAGCCTGTGCTTTAGCCTTTAACCTAGTATTCCATATAAGCAAATGTAACATGTATGTGTCTCAAAACAATCAAACACAAGGTGTTTTATAACTTTTGACATTCACAGTATATGTTTAAAATCGTTACATCAAAATAGCAAATCTGGTCTCATTTTCATTTTGCTTTATATCGTGATTGTTATGAACTACATTTTCAGTGAACCATAATTACAACATTAAATAGTGTAGAGTATATCTAAGATGTTCACCCTTTAAAAACAATAATTATCTTATTAAATGAATCTCTGGTTTCAATTGAATTTTTAAATTGAACTTCTCATATATTTGTGGTGACTATAGCATTTTAGAAAAGGGAGTTGCAAATAAAAAGCAACATTAAAGTAGTAGCAGAGCTTAAGAAAATTTATGTGTATTGTTATTGCTGGATCACACACACACACACACACACACACACACACACACACACACACACACACACACACACACACACAAACAACCAACATGTACACAACATTTATTACTTATAGATGTAATTTCAAAAAGCCATATATTATGGAGGCTTTGAATCCAATTATTAAAGCAACTCTTCCAAAACACACTCGTGATAAACAAATATGCTTTCAAAACTAATTTGCAAAGTTATTACACTCCAGACATCATTTCCTTCTTAGTCCTTTATTTCACCTGCCTGATTGTGTGTCTTTAACAGAATTTAATTTTGAAAGAAACGTGCCTGCAACTAAGATTTTTCTGAGCTTTCCTAAGTACTTATGTAATTGGCAAAATGTTCAGAACTTTGCCAACATGTTCAAAACATGTTTTTGCTGGATTTACTAAAAAAATATAAACACATCCGCTAAGTGAGTACTTATCACACTCAGGGAAATATGTAATAGACTAAATTATATTAAAAGCATACTGAAAAAAATGGCAGTTTTTAGACCGTACAAGAGTCTGAGATTACAGGGTTCACTAAGAGTTGAAGATTAGGAAAATGGTTTTCAAGACTTTAATAGGATTGTTACCCAAGAAGAATGGAATTTGTCAGTAATTTCAACCCAGAGAACTGCTGCACCATTGATGTTTTGTATTTTTCCCCACCATTTTGTAAAACCTCAGAGACTTTTTGTTATGAAACTCTAGGGCTATTAACTGTTTTTTAAAAAAACTCATTTGTGCAATTATCGAATCATGTGGCAGCAGTGCAATGAATAAAATAATGTAGATAGTAATCAAGAGCCCCAATTAATGTTTAATTCAATCTTATTGATATGAATGGTGGAAAACTCATAACATCATTGTCACCATGAGTTTCTACAGTTTACATAGTATAGTGCCAAAACAATCAAGGAAAAAATAATATTTTGAATATAGCCGCATCTGTTTTATCCAGTTGTAATAAATCAGCAAACCTGTTCCAAACCATTTGTACATCTAAGCTTGAATACTTTTGTTCTATTTGCAGAGCATTTCATATTTCCTATTTCTAGAAATTTAAATTATATAAAATTTTGTGAACTGTAATTATGTCATTAAAAATACTAGGTAGATTTGACTAAAGTCAAGATATTTCCAATTGCTTTTTTTGCAGTTTGATTGGCAGGAGTGGTTTGTTGTTTAGAGAGGTCAAGAGGAGAAAAGCCAGACTTCTATGAGTAAAGAGGACGGTAACAAACCTTAAATTTACTCTTGACAACCATGGTGAGCACAAAAGCATCTCGAAACTACATAAAAGCTTGAGTAAGAGAAAACCAGACCCACTTTTGTAAACCAAGAACAGGAATCTAAAGCTACAGTGTTAATAAGTTTAAAAAAAAACAAACAGTTGATGACTTCTAAACTTGTCCATTAACAATCTTTTTAGAACTAAACTCCTCTTAGGGCTTCTATACACCTTGCTCCCCCTGGAACTTCATGGTTAAGTTTTTGGGATTCAAATAGCTCATAGCTTTTTACACACTGGCAGTATGGTAATGGGGGCATGGTAAATTTTAAACTGTGGAAGTCAGGAGTTCTGTTTAAAAACAGCTGGCTTAGGATTACTTTAAATTGCTGCCATTCTCAATTCCGGTATACAGCTGATTGTGCCCTTAAAGCCCTACTTAGGTTTGTGTGTTATAAAATAGAGTCCACTTCAGCCAGAGTGCTTTTAACAGGCTTCTCAGGTACCTCAGTGAGTGGGGCAAACCTGCCAATACTCGAGGATTGGTGATGTCTTGTGTCAGCCTTAGCATTAGCCTTGGCTTTGCAACTATGCTGCCAAGTTGTCACCCATTCACCTCAATGTAAAAGCTCTAATGCTAGAGTTACAGGGTCATTGTTTCTGCTTACGGCTTGCAGAACTTACACTACTGGAACTATACTCTCTCACTTTCACTAGTCCTTCCCCTACAATCTGAATGTATACCTCTTATATGAACTTTCTCGGTCACTCATCTGCATTACTTTTTACATAAAAAATTTATTAAAAAAATGGAAAAAAACACTTCAAAACTAGGAGGTCGAATGTTTTTTTTTTTTTTTTTAATTTACAAAAAGTGGTTGTTATAATTATTTATGGCTGCTGAAAACATTTGGTCAAATCCAATAAGAATGTGTTAATTATTTGATATCTTTCAACAGAAAACTTCTTTCAAAAGTAAAGCGGCTAATGACAAAGAATTAAAAAAAACTTTGTAAAGGAATAGTAATTCTTAGAAAAAAAAAAGGTTTAAGGTTCAAAGCCAAGGGTTCAGGTTCAAAGAAGTAGCTTAGGCCTTTAAATCATGATGCTTCCTCCTTTAACACACTATCCTGCTGCCAAACACAACGTGATGCTAATTATTATTAGCACTTTAATGGACTTGGCCTGCTGTGCCCAGAGGTCAATAATCCAGGGGTGACAGTAACCTGAAGGATTTGGCCTACTGAGGAACTAATCATAGTGCATATATATCACACACAGAGACACACACACACACACACACGCACACACACACACACACACACACACACACACACACACACACACACACACACACACATACACACAGAGAGAAACACTTCTACTTCTCTCCACAGGAGCAGACATAATTAGCCCAAAAAGAGGCTGCTGCTAATTATCATGTATTATCTGTCTGGGTCCAGGATCCATATTGTGTAAGCTCATCGTATCTGAGAGGTTACGTTCGTAATCAGTGGTGCGGTTTGATTGGGCCACTTTAGGTGAACTAACATAAATTGTGTGTTTCAGAGTTTTGTTTGTGGATGTTTATCGGATATTATTCTTCAAGACAGCATAGGTTAACAGGTTTCAGAGACTTTGTCTTGAGGACAAACACTGCTAAGTGGTTTTGATGTTGCGGTTCACATTTTGTTGACTGCGATCTTCTTGAGACGTGGGCGGGAAATGAAAATGAAAATTAGGTTTGCAATGTTTATTTCGGTGGGGATTGAGAGGTGGGGGTCCTGTTCTGACAATGATGAGTCATGATGATCTATCTGGAGGAAAATACGAGGAATCGCGTGGTCGAGCGATGCACCATTAGTGGCAATTTAAATATTCAGTAGTGTACCCCACTTATTATCTAAATGTATTTGACAGCAGGGGGTTAGTAATAAAATTAAGATATGTGATTTACAAATGTCTTTTATATACAGCTAGATGAATTGCACCATCCTAAAAAAAAACATGGCCCCAACTATTCTTATCACCAATAAGAGCATATTTATAATAATAACCGGTGCAATTAATATGGACAAAAATGTAAATAAGCTTATTTATAAAGGACACATAATGGCAGTTATATTTTCATGAAGAATTTTTTTTTTCCAATATGTGACTAAAGCAGTTTAAAGCAAACAGGGGCAAAGAGATTTTAAAAGAAAAAAATTAGAAATGAGAGCTAATAGCTAGTCTAAACAAAAAAAATGCATTTTAGTATTGGATATGTGCAGGTTTTGGGCAATATGCCTTCTCTGATTATGCCGATGCTGACTATGCTATGTTTCGGAACACACAGTGCATCACAGCATGCTGTTTATGGGGCTTTATAGCCACCCACTGGTCAGCGTGCTCAAGCTGACCCCTGTCCAGCAGCAAATGTGCTTACAATGGCTATGTGAGCATTAAAACTGAAAACTATAACAATGAAGAACTTGGTCAGGTCAAATTAATCATATTTGTATTATGTTGTAGATGTGTGACACTTACTTTAATGTATGTCGAGAAGAAGGCAATCTGGCGAAGGCAGTATGATGCTATGAATACTCTGAAAATGTTCTGCATAGAAAACTTGGGCGATGACATTTATGTACCACATATCACCTCCCCAAACACTTTTGCAACAGCATTCCCTAATTTCAGTGGCCTCTTTCAGCAGAATAATGCACCCTGCTACAGTACAAACATTTGTTTAGAAATAGTTTGAGAACATGACAAAGTTGTTGACTTGGCCTCCAATTGCTTCAGATCTCAGCCTGGTTGAGTATCTGTAGGAACTATTAGACAAACCTTTCATTGACATCCTATCTTAAAGATTTTGCTGCTAACATCTTGGTCCCAAATACCACAGCACACCTTCAGATGTCTTGTGGAACCCATGCCTCTATGAGTCAGAGCTGTTTTGTTGGCACAGGGGGGGGAAACTATAACTATATATACACCTACATTGGACAAGTGGTTTTAATATTGTTTGTTTGATCCAAACACAATATTTAACTTCCATAAGTATAGATGCTATATATTTTTTTATTTAGCTTGTTGCTCTGTATTGATAAATCCAATAGATACAGTCCTTGACATTTTGATTTTGTGAATAATTATATACAGTGAAAATAAAAAGTCTAGATGTGTGAAGTTAATAGAGACTTAATGACAATGACATAATGCTATAATGAATGCAAAAGGTGCTTCTACAAAATATTAGTTTGTAGGGGTGTTCAGATTTATGCAAATAATTTTTTTTAATTTAAAATATTCCCAATTATTAAATATATATTATTTTCTCTAGAGTTTTGTTTGTTGGACAATCACATTAAAATTGTAACAAATATAACAATTGTGTTGTTGTTTCTGTCTTTATATTTAAAAACCTTAAGAGTGTGTAGACCTTTTGTATTTCAGTGTTTATTATATACATATACTCATATCCCAATGATATCCATTCCAGGTGTGTCTGCTGTAACAGCTTGTCTGCATTTGCCAGCAGCTTGCAAACGCAGCAGAAAGGAATTCATGGTCAAAAGCCTACATATATATTAAGTATTACAGTAAAATATTGATTGCAAATGTATGATCCCATATTACATTACAGCACCAGACTTACTATAGATAGAAGAAAATAATAGCTCTGGATCTGATTTGCTGTTTGCCAACAACTGGTATAGGAACTTTACAATAAAGCTGGACAGAATATTGCCCGTAAACCTTAGACATATATAAAGTGTAATGGTACATTATTAATAGCTCTTGTAATCCCACACCAACAATGCAACACGATCTTTTTTTCTGTCCTGGCTTTAGAAAGTAGAAATACCGTTATTTAGTACTGCATAAAATGTGAGTTGGCTTACTTTTACTGGATGGATGGATGGATGGATGGATGGATGGATGAATGGATAGATTGTAACTGTAAATTGCATTGCTTTAAAATCATGATAATAGATGTTTTTTTTTTTTTTATGTGGACTTCAATATAGTGCATGTTCTTAAATTTTACATACAGATAGATAGATAGATAGATAGATAGATAGATAGATAGATAGATAGATAGAAAATATACTTTGATGTATAATTGGGACAATTTCCCCAGATAAACACTGTAAATTGCATTGCTTTAAAATCATGATAATAGATGTTTTTTTTTTTTTATTGTGGACTTCAATATAGTGCATGAATGTTCTTACATTTTACATACATAGATTATTTCTGATGTCTGAAGCCTTCTACCATCCACATAGCCAACATATTATAAATAAATTGGTTCCGGTTTAATCAAATAGGCACACATGCAATAGCAGGACGACACACCAATATATCACTCATGCAAATCAGTGTGTGGGGTTGAAAGGTCTTAAATCATTTCTAAATCACTTGCAGCATCAAGAGAGATGTCACTCTCAGATGAAAGGTAAGTACAAAATTGAAAGACTGCTTTTCAATGAAAGCAAAATTAAAAATATGGGGGAAATACATTAAGATAACCAGTTCCTAATAAGTAATTTAATTTTATCAAGAAAATGTTATATCTTAACATGACACAATATGGCGGAAAAAATAAGGTCTAGATTAATCTGGTGATTGAGTATACGTATATGTGAAGAGAAAAAGAAACATATGAGCTGTACATCACAAAGTCATGGTTGCTACAATACATACAGCCTGTAGGCAGTGATAGATTGATTGACTGATGAGAAAGCCATCCACTCGGGGGCTCTTACACTAGAGGGCCCTTGACATTCATTTAAACCAGTGGTCCCCAATCACTGGGCCACAAAGAAAAAAATAAACATATTAGAATTGTATTTTATTTCAAATTTATTGACTCTCAGCTTGAATGGAGCTTTATTTAAAAAAAAAAATTCCCCCCACCTTTAAAAAAAAAAAAAGTGTTTGGGACTGCTGATTTAAACTAAATGATTACACCTATTGGAAGTTACACACAGAAAAAAGGGTCATAAAAATACAATTCACATGTTACTTTTTGGCAACATCTTTAATATATTGAACATCAACATTCTTGCACAAGCATAGATCTCTATGATGTTGAGATCTCTAGATCTTAACATCATGTAAAACAGTTATTTAAAAGTTCTGCATACCAGGTTCTATTGCAACATATTTAATCTAAGCCAACAACTACCACTGTGCTGTTTGAACGAGATTGATATGAAATGATATTTGATTTACCAACCTATTGAAATTACATCTGCAAACACAAACATGCTTTCAAGTCATGCTGTAACATAGTACAGCAATGCAGATGTTTTCAAAACAGGAAGTGTTTTTATTATCATTAGCCTAAAAAAATGAACAAAGAAAAAGTATATGCATTAAAAGAAAACCAGTGAATCACCAGTGCCTGTATTCTTAATGTTTCCAAAAAATAAAGAGAATTATAGGATTATATCATGAGCTTGAATCTGTTATATGTTACAAAGCACAAATTATATGGAAAACCTCGTCTCTGCTCATTTGCTTGTGTCAGAATGTTGCTATTTTACAGTACATATACTGTACAGACTGAATTATTGGTTTTGGTGCAATGGTTTAATCTATGAGATGCTTGCATAGGATACAAATCCGCAACTTTTAATAATGAACTTTTAATAATAAATGCAAATTCACAAATAAAATTCGGAAATGATTCTGGCATGTGGGTCTGAATTTGTAATCAATCATTTGTAACCAAATAAGGTTTAGATCAAATAACTTTAACTTTGAACCCGGACTAAGTAGGTTAAGGAAAAAGGAAACTTGGGAATGGAAAAAACAGAGAGCCAGAGAATGGTAATTTTGTCTAATGGGTCTAATTACAAACCAACTCAATATAGGACTTAACATGATGTCACTGCTGTCTATTGAGTCAGAACTTGTTAAAATGCTGCACTTTGACAATTTGTTGGATGCCTGTGAGAAGAGAAAAGTAATAAAGAAGTGGACTGCTTAAGAAAATACTTACTTCAGCATAACACTGAGGCTGCTCAAATACCCATAACTTCTGTCTGATACTGTAATCATTCCCTTTTATTTATACAGTCTGGAACATACAACACTGGCTTATATGTAGCATTCTTGAGTAATTTTGTTTAACCTATTGGAACATGCTCATGAGTTTTTTGGTATCGTACATTCAGGTCACTAGGGTATAGCTATAAACTGAGTCTGGAATCACACACAGGGAAGCCCTGTAGGAAGTTTCTATTTACTTCTGTTTCTTGTTGAGAAGGAGGTGTTGCAAAGGTTTAAAGTCTTGAGTGCAGAGAGACATTTCTGTCTTTCTTTACACTAGGCAGGGGGTGCACTTTGAGCAAAATGTTCTCTGCAATAACACTCTAGACACACTGTATTTCTCACACGCACACACAAGCCCAAATGTGCTGCATTTGCCCTGCAGAAAGCGCCACAGGACACGTACTTACATCACTTGTGCTCAATGCTAGACTCTACTCTAAACTAGTTTGCCAGAAGAGGCAGCTTTTCCCCAAAAGTATAATCTTTTATGTTCTTTTGGCCTTAAATCACGAATCACAGCACATCTTTTTTCAGTCATATTAACATATTAATTGTCCCTTTTAAATAATATTTTCCCATTTTCAATGAATGTTTTTTACAGACATGCAATTAAAGCTTAAAAAACAAACAAACAACAACAACAAAAACTAAGTAGGGTATTACAGTGGTGCAATGGCTAACATTAGAACATCACAACAAGGATTCCAAAATTAGCTGTCTGCCTGGGGATGTTCTCGTCTTTCCTTTGGGTTGTCTGCCCATAGGTATAATTTTGTATTCATGCACAATGTCCTTTGAAAAATTATCTGAAATAAGGACAAGGATCTGGAATCTATAGTAGTTTCCTTATGTTGAACTAAAATAAAAAGTTTTATTTTCCCCTATTATATACGTAGTTCTATGCCATGTGAAATCATTTTCATACATCGCAAAAAATTCGCACTGGCTTTATAGGTCACTGATTCGCTTTACTAATTAATGCTAGCATGCTGTTATGAAGTTCACAAGGAGTATCAGGATTTCAGGTATAAATTATCAAACTTTAAATGCTTTTTTTGCTTTAAAGATTTATATTCTTCCACATAGAATGTTTAATAACTGTGGTACCTGAAAAGTCTATTGTATGCACATGAAACGAACGTGTTTTAGAAAAGCATGTATGTGCAATATCCTGCATGTTTAAGAAATGTTTCATTTTCCAATGATTTTAAATTGCACCCTGCATGGAAATGACTGGATATTAATTTTAGCAGTAAATTACAATGATTAAATTATAAACTTTTTTCATGTAGAGTATTCATTTGCTTATTCATTTGCTGTTCAACCTCCAAGATGGATGTTGTACTATATAGCAGGATTTCTCCCTTTTTTTGTATTCCAACTTTATTGGGACACATTTAAAGCTACGGCTGTCTTTAATTAAAATAATGATGTAGATTGCCTCATATCTATTTACTGAATGGTAAAAAAAAAAAAAAAAAACTGAATAGGTCAAAAAATTATAGAGCATATCCACCTGTAAATATTATGTCTTTATGTAGCATCAATAAGAACCGTGCCATTTGTCTGCCTTAATTTAGATTTCAGTAGAAAGGAGTCAGAACCTCATTATATACACGTTTGATTGTCTTTGCTTGCCCTTAGCAAGGTCTTGAAAAGCCCTTAAAGACTATGAGTAATTAGTAGACTCTCCTCTGGTGCTTTTAACATGACAATTTACTTTCTTCTACCGGCAGGATTCCCTTTTATAAACCAGCATTGTGTTTTTCACTCCCTCCCACACACAATGACCCTCACTTACTCAGAATGGCCAGTCTGTCACTCCACCTCCTTTTCACTTTCCCACTCTCTCTCTCTCTCGCTCTCTCTCTCTCCCTCTTTCGAAGTCCATTCACCTATTTTTTACAAGTCAGTACCACAATTAAGCATGCTTTCTAGGACTGCATCTTTTCTTTCTCTCTCTCTCTCTCTCTCTCTCTCTCTCTCTCTCTCTCTCTCTCTCTCTCTCTCTTTCACTCTTACACACACAAGCTCAGTCACTCACTCGGTTCTTCCGCATCTCATTTAGAAACAGCCACGCTCCACTCCTCTCACCAAACCCCACAGGCAATTTAGGGAAAGTAGGCCAAAATGAAATATGGGTGCAATAAAACACACACAAGACTTCAATTGCACTAGGGCAATAAAATCCTGCGCAAGTGTGTACATGAAGGCACACTAAACAGTGTGTTAGATGGCTAAGTGTGTTATTAGAAGATGGCCAAACGAGGTCCTGTCTTTCCCACGGGATGCCGTCCGTGTATTAGTGGAAGAGCCACAGAGCTCGAAATCCCCTGATGTGGGTTTTACAGTTGCCCTGAATTATGCAGCAAATCTTGGATCAGTGGATTAGTGCTGAGTTGAGTGTGAAATGCTTACTCACCAAAAGAATGCCAAATCCTGTGACACAGTATGGCTGCTATGGCTCTAGTTCTGGATGTAGATGTGGTTATATATTTGCATTTTGTTAAGAGCAATTAAATTCTGTAGTATTTACAGTCATACCTTGCACCTCACAATATTGTCTAGCATTTTTCTTTCATGTTGTCGCTCGGGTTATGCCTATCTTGTTTCCTTTTTAATGTTTTCGCCGTTGAGTAGGAATTATTCGGAACAAAGTAACATTTTAAAGATTTTGAAAGGAAAAACTACTATTGATGTACATCAGATTTAAACATTAGCAGTATTGTAGAACCTTTTAAGAATTGCTGAACAAAGATATACATTATATCCAACTTGAATCAATATCTGCACCTAACTAATGCACTATTTTCTTCCTTTTAACATCTTTCCAATTCCAGCAGCTAGCTAGCTAGGTAATTAGATTCATCAATAAGACATTCACATTGGCAGGTGAAAGCTATGCTAGACTGTCAGCTCTAGGTATTCAACAGCCCACCCTAAAGCTGTCAATCAACTTATCATCTGCGCTCTTTAAGTTATTATTAACTCCTTTCAAACATATCCATAACATGGAAAATTACTGGAAGCGATATCAAGGTCAACCGAACTTGTTAAACTGCTGTAAATAATCTACAATATACAATAACATTCCCAACATAATTAACTTAAAATGTAAGGTTGAGTTGTTTTCTCATATACAGGAATGTGTGTGTTTAAAAAATTGTAAAGTTGGAATTAAATTCAGCTGCAAGAAAAATAGGGTCTTTATTTAAATAAATTTATGTTTAATTTAATTTAACTGAATTCTTCGATATTTAGTCTGCTAGAAAATAACAACAATGAGGGGAACATATCGCTGGATTTTTACCTATTAAACGAAACTCATGAGTTTAAATTTTAGGCCACAGAGCAAAACTAAGCATTTTGGATTGGAAAGAGATTTTCTCTATTCTTTGTTCATCACAATGGCACTATACAGTCATTGGGGTCTGTGGGCTGATGTATGTGGAAGAGTGTAGCATTTTCTCTGAATGCTGGCTGACTTCCAGTGTCTCTAAAGCTGCACATGATCACTCTTTCTAGCTATATTAGAAATGTATTTTTTCTGTAGGGAATTGTTGATGATTTTAAATTCATATGTTCATTTTACGAAGTGAGAAATGTAAAAGCAATCGAATCGTAAGTGTAATTTTAACAACCTAGGTATGTGTCAGGATTATGAACAAGGTCTACATTGCCCAGAAGCCACTGCACCTCAATGGACCGTCACCTGTCTGTTTTGCACACCTTCTTTATGTTCACTGAAATTTGCACTTTTGTGTAGACCTACCTTTCATGGCAGACCACCATTCTGTCTGTCTTGTCATGCTTTCTGCTGTGCCCATGCTGAGGTCTTGTAATTAAGTGTTGACTGTTGTTTTATGCTTTATTAAATATGTTAAGTTTAGCCATTCTTGTTGGTCACATTTTGTGTGTGTTTTGGTTTCATCTAGCTCAGGTGAGGACACTGATAATGTGGATATCATCATCCCCCCCTTGAGCTTTGCATAGGCCGGTGCTCTGTGTTCATGCTTCATCGCTAATATTGAGCTGCTTAGTGGCTTCATGGAGGAGATCGTTATGGTCAGAGCATTTTCTATCAGCATCACAGAGACCAACACAGAGACACAACCATTCGCTTTCCATTAGATGTTGGGTTATGTCAGGATCATAGACAAGGACTTAACTAAAAATCCCTTGTCACTGCCAATGTAACATGTTTGGCAATATTCTACTTAATCTTGTACTTTGTTGATAAATGATTTCATTTATGGCTGCAAAAAAGACAATGGAATTGTTTTCAGCAACTAGAGCATGGCTAAAGCAAGTATTATGACAGGAGTAATAATAAATCATTAATACAAAATAAATCCTACACAAAAATCTACTATTGTAGTCTTGCTATTACTAAGGTTTCTTATGTGTTAGTATACTAACCACAGCCACAAAAACAAACCATCCTTGAAGTGAACTCTCATGAAAGCAATTCTCTTCTCCACTGTGAAAAACTCTTCAGCTTGGGAGTAGTGAATATCCCTACAGTCTGAGGTCTATCTTCTGTGTGAATTCCGGAGTAGGAGGGAGTTGATCCCTTATTCTGTGTGGATGAACTATAAGGCCGACTTTATCTAGTTTATATGCTTCTATCTCACACACCAAATCAATTCTTTTCCAAAGATCTATTCTATCTAATTCCATCATATGCTCGCTGCCCAACTGGCATTACACCTGATCCTGGGATATTCATCTTACAGACTGTTGGTTCCATGTCACCATTTCAGGATGAACCCAACAAGGTTACATGGATGGCTTGGAAACCAAATGCTAAGGTATAGACATAATTTCCAAGCCTGGTTCCAAAACTCTGTCTCAGAAACCCTTATCTGGCTTGCAAACATTTTTTTTATACTTCTTTTAAATGATGGTCATTAGGAATGCCCTTGATATGAACTTCTCCTCTTAGATCACCAAAGATAGCCCTCCTGGGAGCATTAAGGAGCCAGGAATCTTCTTCATCATGACAAGGTCTTGATCCACATAGGCGAGTTTTTTTTTTTTTTTTTTTTTTTTTTTTTAGCATGTAT
This sequence comes from Silurus asotus, assembly GCA_024362625.1. NCBI lineage: Eukaryota > Metazoa > Chordata > Actinopteri > Siluriformes > Siluridae > Silurus > Silurus asotus. The sequence continues at coordinate 3,157,738 of MU533908.1, forward strand.
ATTTATTTGTTCATACACAAGAAACTTAGACAAAGTTTAAAATATGAAAAAAAGACCAATTATTTTCTTAGATTTTATTTGATTTCTTATGCCTTATTTATGACTTTCCTTTATTTCCTACAGCAATCACAATGAAAGAACTGTTACTGAATCAAGGCCATCAAAAAGTTGGCTGTCATTGTTAAAGGGTTTTTTTTTTTTTTTTTTTTTTGCAGATACTAGAACTGAATTTTAGCTAGATTAGGTACAAAGGGTTGGCATGGTGAAAACAGCTAAGAGAGAAAGAGTTCTTTTCAGATTACATCCGTAATAGAAAGGGCCAAATCTCATCCAGCCACTTATCTCACACTCACAGTCCAACGCATTAGAGGATCCAATCGATGGTGCACAATTCGCAAAAGCAGACTCGTAGCACCGACACAGTCAGAGTGCACAATGTTAATGTATGTGTATGTGTGTGTATGTGTGCTAGATGTTTCAATTTCATTTCATTTGAATTGCCCTGGGCCTCTCAGCCAAGTTCCAATGACTGATGAAATCCTATTTGCTTTGAAGGTGCTGTAATGTATGTCAGTGGATCAAGTGTCCATCCTACTATACCATACAAAAGTAGAGTGGTCTGTTTTCATCACAGCACTTTCATAATGTTTTAAAGAAGGCAAAACTATTGAGGAGAATGGAACAAATGATCAGGTACGAAAAATAGGGGTCTAAATATAAGGTTGTACGCATTACATTTGGAAGAGCTGTTCTATTACTGTAATAGTTTCAATAATTTTGATGATTATGTTTTGTAAATATTCTATAACTTATAGTTATAGTTCAAAATCAGAAAGAGCTTTATTGCTAAGTTTGTTTGGACATAGAGGTAGGGCTGGAACAATTCCTTGATTAATTTAAATACAAAAAAAAAAAAAAAAAAACTAATTTTTGCAAATTATTTCTTCTTTGTTTTGTTTATTCCATTCAACTACACACAGAGTATTTTGTTTCCCTACAGAACATTATTACTGATGCACCACCAGCTAAACTCTGAAGGCACCCTGGACAGGTAAACACAGAAGATGCTGCAGAATGAAAAAAATGGAAGTACGAGTAAAAATAGCGAGGGGCGATGAACCTTTTCATCCAGTAGATGAATTTTAGATGAATCGTGGATTAATTTTTTCTTTGCCCCTCGCTATTTTCTACTCATACCTCTATTTTTTAATAAAATGTAGGATTTACTTAAGTAATTTCTGATTTCTAATGCATAGTCCATTCACAAACAGGCCTTTGTAGTTAAAAAAAAAAAATAGAAATATTAAATATAATACATATTCCAACACTTTTTAAAATCAATATATAATAGCCATAATTTGTATTGTATTTGAGGAAATACTTAAGAAAAATACAAAAAATATGGAATAAATTGCTACTATAATGTTGTATTGTTATAAGCATCAAGGATCGGCCCTGAGCCCTTTCCTGTTTGCAGTGGTGATGGACAGGTTGACGGACGAGACCAGACAGGAGTCTCCCTGGACTATGATGTTTGCGGATGATATTGTGATTTGTGGTGAGAGTAGGGAGCAGGTTGAGACGAGCCTGAGGAGGTGGAGATATGCACTGAAGAGAAGGGAAATGAAAGTCAGTAGGAGTAAGGCAGAATACGTGTGTGAATGAGAGGGAGGGAAGTGGAGTGATGCGGTTGCAGGGAGAAGAGCTGGAGAAGGTGGAGGAGTTCAGGTACCTGGGGTCAACAGTGCAAAGTAATGAAGAGTGTGTTAGAGAAGTTAAGAAAAGAGTGCAGGCAGGGTGGAGTGGGTGAAAAAGAGTGACAGGAGTGCTTTGTGATAGTAGGGTATCAGCAAGAATAAAAGGGAAAGTTTATAGGATTGTGGTGAGACCTGCAATGATGTATGGATTAGAGACAGTGGCATTGAGTAGAAGACAGGAGGTGGAGCTGGAGGTAGCAGAGCTGAAGATGTTAAGGTTTTCGTTGGGAGTGACGAGGATGGACAGGATTAGAAATGAGTTTATTAGAGGGACAGTGCATGTAGGATGTTTTGGTGACAAGGTGAGGGAGGCGAGATTGAGATGGTTTGGACATGTGCAGAGAAGGGACATGAATTATATTGGTAGAAGAATGCTGAGGATGGAGCCACCAGGTAGGAGGAAAAGAGGAAGGCCAAGGAGGAGGTTCATGGATGTGGTCAGGGAAGATATGCAGGTAGTTGGTGTGAAAGAGGCAGATGTAGAGAACAGGGTGGTTTGGAGACGGATGATCCACTGTGGCGACCCCTAATGGGAGCAGCCGAAAGAAGAAGAAGAAGAAGAAGCAGAAGAAGAATGTTGCATTGTTATGTGGCATTTTGCTTTAGTTACTCTATGTTTATGTGTTATTATTCAAGGTCTAGCAAATCATTAAAAATCTCAACTATGTATTAAATATAATTTAAGAAATGTTTATCACTTTTTTTTCCCCAGAATTTGGATGTTACAGTAGCAGTAACTGGCAAAAAGATCTAAGTTAAAAACATCTGATGTAAGTGAGAAAATGTATTTACTATGACTAGAAACTGACTTTGAATAGACATTCCAATATATTTAACACTCTTTACTCTAATAGCCAAGTGGGTTTCACAATTGGTTTAATCCCAGTGCCATTTAAGAGCTGTTTCATCACTGTAATAGTATGATAGATGACCTCTTCGAGCCTGAGGGGTCAAGTCAAATCTCTGAAAAGGTTCTTTAGAGTAATGCCATGTAAGAGCCATAAATGTCAACATTATGCAGTGGGGATTTATGTGGTGAAAATTTTTTATTCAGTTTATTGTGTCATCAAGAGCAATGGTGAAAAACCCCTGTCTGAAAGAGTCTTTAGGGAAATTAAAATGGTTCTTTAGGGAGCTCTAAATAGTTTCTCTATAACATAAATCGCCGAAGTGTGCTTTATCTGTATACGATAGCTAATATCTAATTAGCACAAAAACAAACAAAAGCCATAAGTTTGTGAACATCTGATTAGAATCTCTTTGCTGTTATAGAAGCCTTCACCTTTCTGGGAGGGCTTTCCGTGAGATTTTGGCAAATGATTGTAGTTATTGGTGCAAAAGAACATTAGAAAGGACAAAATGTTCTGTCAGGCAAGGAGATCTGGAGCAGTCAGCATTCCTAGTCATCCCATAGTCTTTCAGCGAGGTTGGGGCCAGTGTTTGACACCAATATTCTTGTAGTTGACTTTGTGTACATGCACATTATTATGTTGAAACATGTTAAGGCCTCATAGTTCCACTGAAGGTTCTACAGAATGCAATGACATCCTATACAGTTGTGTACTTCCAACATGTTGGTGACAATCTGTTAAATATCCCTTGAAAGGAATGCAATGGGTCTTCTTGCTAAATTTGACTGTGTCGCCACTGCATATTTGGCATATTGTGCTGCAGGTACCCATTCTTCAGGTGTAGTTGTCACATGTCTGGGCCATGAGATAAAGTTTTAAAAATGGCATCCAGCTATGGAAACCGCAGATCAATTATAGACATTCTGACAAAGAAACAGGTGTTTGAAAATGTACCTGATAAACATGTCTCTATATTTTGTTGCTAGTTTCCATGAAAACACCAAATGTCAAACAGGTGGGAGCGAAGCACTGACACACACCGGATAAGCCAAAGTAAATATTTCAAACACCACCAAAGACATGTGACCGACTATGGTGAAAAATGATGTGACAAAAGGAAGAGCCTTGGAAAACTCTCTGTGTATTTATCAGATGTAATGGTGCATATCCAATTCCTGCCCATTCTATACTGTGCTCAGTTCTAAATATGTACGATGACATATTAAGCTACATATCTTGTCATCTCAGAAAGGCAGATATACACAATCCTTTGTGTGTTTTTTTTTGTTTTTGCAGTAGACTAAGTATTTGTATCTGTCACAGCTTAAACATACCCCTAGACCTAGATCATACAAATAACACATACATGTGTTTGCATGATGGCCACTTGTTTCTTGCAATTATAGTCCATTTATTAGATTTTCACCTATACTGCTTACATTCGACAAGCATGAATGTGCTCTCTAACACTGTTTGTAATGATCCTGATGCAAAGGAAAAAAAAAAAAAAAACTTTATTGAAAGAGTCGCCGGAATGCCTGAGGATCTTTTTGCTTTTCATTGCAGATCATTTGTCAACATATCTGTCAACTAGGTTATTGAGTTTCTTGGCAGTCTATATTGCCTTAGAATAACATGGGAAGTTGAGTGAGGATATTTTGTCTCTTAGAGGCCTTCTGGATGTTTCTAATTGTAAACTTAAAGCTGTTCTATAAAAAAACCCAGATAGAAATGTTGTTTCTCTTTCTGTAGGCCAATTCACAGAGGCTATGAGAAGAGTTTAATTCATTTGTACTGACCTTTTAAAAATAGACACTATCACAAAGCAGCCAGGTTTCTAATAAGTATGGAAGGAAGTGACCAATAGCCAAATGGAAAAACTCACAATAATAATAAGTCATGACAGTGTAAAGAGAACTGACTAAAGCAGAGCTAACCAGTGATGGACAGTAACAAACTAAATGTAATTTGCTACTGTACTTAAGTAGCATTCTTACATATCTGTACTTTACTCTCAAGTGAAAGTTAAACTGGAGCACTTTTACTTTTTCTAGAAAAATATTTTACCTCATGTATCTTTACTATGACTCAAGTACATGGTTTGTGTCCTTTGTCTACCACTTGTGCTAAAAATGAAATTCTAAATTCTTTCATTCAGAACACATGCACTCATTCTAATTAAATTAGAAATTTTAAGGAGGTGGAAGTACATGCAATGCGGGTACAAATCGTTTTTTTAACACAATGATTCAGTTCAATTCATCTTTATTTGTATAGCACTTTTAACAATGGACATTGGCTCAAAACAGCTTTGTACAGATAAAGCAGTAATAAAAGAATATACAGTCTAAGTTTGCTCCTTATTATTGTAAGTTTGTCCCTAAAGCGCAAGCTTTGAGGAAGAAACCTTGAGAGGAACCAGACTCAAAAGGGAAACCATTCTCATCTGGGGAGCACCAAATGTCAATCCATTACAGTTCATCATTGTTGTATAATGAATCATAGATTTGAACATTTATTGGAAAGTGCCCGATAGACAGCTAGGATTATTTACAATCCTAACTCATGTGTAAATAAAGAACATAAGGAATATGATAGAAGTAACGAATCAGGATCAGTTGGGCAGGTCTGGTGTTTAAGATAAGACACAACAGGAAAGGTCTGTCTGAATATCATCAGACTGCAGTTCTAATTAACTGCAATTAAAAACAAGCTAGTGGGATTAGAGAAATGTGTGTTGTGTGTGCATGGTATATGTGATGAACTTGTGTTAATTCTGTTAAAATAGCATTTCTAAGGCCAAAAAAAAAAAAAAAAACTATTCTGCCTGATTCAAGCCCCTGTTTTGGATTGCTGCTTTAATTTGTTACTGTGGATTCATTAAACATCCTGCATATGCAGCCAAAATCTGGAGTCTCTGATATTACAGTTACAGAGGGATTACTTTTTTTTTTTGATAATTGTTGCATTTTTATTAGATTTTACAATGCATAATGTGTGTGCACAAATACATAAATTGAAGCATAATCATTTTCAGAGAGGCAGGATGTTTCGGGCAAAAGTTCTTAATCAGCTGTGCAAGCAAAATGCTTTTTCAGATAGTTATAATGCATTACACAGTATAATGCATATAAAGCACTTTGCCCAACTTAAGAACTAGAAACATTCTGTTTCTATGAGAACAAGTTTTGTATTGCTCTGCAATTTGTATCACATCTGCATTTATTACAAAGGAATAAAAGAGAGGGAAAAACACTCTCAATTCTGGATGCAGTAACCCAATATCTTTATTATACCAGTGCAGTTATTTACAAATAAATAACTGTCCATTATATTTCAAAGGATTTGTTTTCTATTTTGTTGTGCCGCTTGAATAGGATGACGTGTTCTTGCATATGTTACAGATCTAATGTTAGAAACAATCCAAATTTGAGGCAGAAAGCTGATGCAAGTGCTGTTTGTTGTATGTTCAGTCAAGGGGAAATCCCAATAGTAATAAAAACAAGGTAACAGGTCAGCTGACCTGCAACTACACTAAGCAATACTTTGAGGATTTTATAATCATTTTTCCTTATAATAAATAGGTATTCCATAGAAGAGACAGTTATGTCCATACAGTATAATAGAAAGATATTTATTAGTATATAACTGCAACAGTATAATAATAACAGTATTCAATTACTGTATTAAAAACTAATGTGTTTTCCCTCTTCGGTAATAAATGCAGATGTGATAAATGTAGGGGTTTTGAATAAAAGGACAAGAACGGACCTTAAAAATCAGGCTTCTTTGGGTAAGACTTTGGACATTTAATGTTGGTAAAAATAGCTTGCAGGGGAGTGTGTGTGTGTGTGTGTGTGTGTGTGTGTGTGTGTGTGTGTGTGTGTGTGTGTGAGATTAATAAACAGGAAATTTGTAACAGGCTTGTATGGCAAAGCGATTTTTTACCTGTTTACCTGATATTGTTATTTGTGGTGAGAGTAGGGAGCAGGTTGAGATAAACCTGGAGAGGTGAAGCTACGTGCTGGAGAGAAGAGGAATGAAAGTCAGTAGGAGTAAGATTGTAAGAGTAAGACATGTAAAAGAGTACATGTGTGTAAATGAGAGGGAGGGCAGTGGAGTGGTGTGGTTGGAGGGAGAAAAGATGGAGAAGGTGGAGGAGTTTAGGTACCTGGGGTCAACAGTGCAAAGTAATGGAGAGTGTGTTAGAGAAGTGAAGAAAAGAGTGCAGGCAGGGTGGAGTGGGTGGAGAAGAGTGACAGGAGTGATTTGTGATAGTAGGGTATTTGCAAGAATGAAAGGGAAGGTTTATAGGACTGTGGTGAGACCTACGATGTTGGATGGTTTAGAGACAGTTGCATTGAGTAAAAGACAGGAGGTGGAGCAGAAGGTAGCAGAGAAGAAGATGTTGAGGTTTTCGTTGGGAGTGACGACGATGAACAGGATTAGAAATTAGTTTATTAGAGGGACAGTTCATGTAGGACGTTTTAGACACAAGGTGAGGGAGGCGAGATGGAGATGGTTTGGACATGTGCAGAGAAGGGACATGGGGTATATCGGTGGGAGAATGCTGAGGATGGAGCCACCAGGAAGGAGCAAAAGAGAAAGGTAAAGGAGGAGGTTTATGGATGTGGTGAGGGCATGCAGGTAGTTGGGTTGAAAGAGGTAGATATAGAGGACAGGGGGGTATGGAGATGGATGATCCACTGTGGTGACCCCTAATGGGAGAAGCCAAAAGAAGAAAAATAATTGATTGATTTATTTATATTTTTAGTACTGCTTGACTTATTACATTTGTCTAGCTTAATAGATTCCCTGTTACTCAGATTAGTGCTTTAACTGGAGCTATGGAGTTGGGAGCCTGCATTTTGTGCTTCTTTAAAATTAACAGCTGATTTGCTGATGCAATAGAACTATCTTATGTCTTGTTGCTGTGTTCGGTCTTGCTACGGTGCATAACCCGTAACATCCTCATCCTCATTTAGCAGAGTTTGGCAGTTTCTCACCTAGGTGCACGCTTCCTACACAGCTCTTTCTGTTTTAGTTAATGACTGTGTTTCATCCTACATATGAAATTGATCATCATTAGTGCCTGCTTGGTATAATGGATTAATCATACACCTGATTTTTTCAAATCCGTTATATTAAAATAATATACAGTTATCCCTAGCCGTTACGTTCCAGACCCCCCTGCGATAGGCAAAAATCCGCAAAGTGGCAACCTAATTTGTATCCAGTACAGTATACAGAATACCTGTATATCTTAAGGCTTTATAAACCGTCCCGACACTCTTATAAACCTTTCCTCCTCTCTTAAACACTTCAATATTCTTAAACCTACATAATTTTAACATAAATAATTCCATATGGGTACTCACCAGTGAGAATCCAACTTGAATGATGAAGATTATGATAAATTAAGTGTGCAGTACTAATGATGATGAAGGTGATGATGATAAAATGTATGTACCGCACACCCAAGAAGAGCATTACAGCTCTTCTGAAAGCTTATTTTACTGCAAAAATAATTGAAACAACTCTTAACAATACTACCTACTGTGTATATCGCAAAATCCTGCGTTACAGCGAAAAATCTACAAAACAAAATCAGATATGTTTCATGTAAAAACATGCGTTACAGTGAGTCCGCGAAGCTGAACCACGATGTGGCGAAGGATTACTGTATAGGTAAAACATTTTAATGTGCTTTTTACTTGTCTGATATACATTACGACAAAGTGAAATTTGTCATTCGCTTATCCCAGCAATGCTAGGAAGCTGGGGTCAAAGCACAGGATCAGCTATGATACAGAGCCCCTAGAGCACGGATGGCTAAGGGCCTTTCTCATGGGCCCAAAAGTGGCAGTTTGGCGATTTTGGGGGTTGTACAACTGACTTTCCAATTGGTAACCCAGCGCCTTAACAACTGATCTAGCACCTTGTTATTTAAATATATATAACAATGCAAATGGAAATTCAGTACTTTGCATTCATGAAATTCCACTCATGTTTACCCTTGACAAATAAGAGGTCATTTTCAGAGATTCAACCTTGAATTGTTTAAAGTTATACAATCATGTTAAGGAGACAACATAAACTTATGAGTTACAATACAGGGACTGCCAGAGAGTCACAATAGGGTTCTTGATCAAAACTAATCACTGCAGTTTTTTTAACCTCTGTTTGGATTTCATTCCAACATACTTTAAAAGCATTTGCCAAATGAAGTAATGTAAATGAAATTTTCATTATTCACATGTTCTCACTCCCAGGCACATTTCTTTGTACTTGTGAAGCCATTTGCACACATGCCATGTGTCTCTTTCCTCTGCAGGTTTGACTAATGTCTAGCAGGTTTCATCCACAGGAGTGATGAATACAGATCACACACATGCACGCACACATGCACGCGCCATTATACCACCATAGGTCAGCTCTTCAACAGAAAGTGTGCTTTCCTTGATCCCCCCTCATATTTCAGCTTTTCCAGAATTCATTAATCTTGCATTTTGTTTTCTCTTGGCACACACTCTCGGTCATATTTTGTTCCCAGCTCTCCTAATTAAGATTTTGTGCCTGGCTGGGATTTCCAGGTATAACCGCAGGTAGTAAAGGGTCCCAAACCTTGTGCTTGGTAGCGACTTAAAAGGGTAGTAGCTGTAAATATGACCCTAATTAAACCGTACTGATTGAATGAAGTGCTGAGTTGAAATTTTTCATAGTTTTAAAAAGCAAATATAAACCCATGTGGCTGAACACTGGGAGGCTAGACCTAGTTTTGATGATAGAATCAAGACTGGATCAAGGCTTTAATCTTTATAAAAAAAAACTCCTTACAAAGTCTGTGCACACTACCCAAACTTCATTTCTTCTTGCTCAGAACTTCACACGCTAATACGCACACATACAAATGCACAGCGCGAAGCTCGAAATAGCTTGAAGTTAATTTGCTGTCCTCTGTAAATGTTTCAGATCAATATTTATGTGGACACAAAGAGCTTCTAAAACTCAGTAGATCAATAAAAAAAAAATCATCTCCCATAAGAACAGATTTGATTCCAGCATCACTAAAATATAAGGGCACAGTAAAGTCGGAGATTAAATTAAACATGTCTGCATTGAAGGAGTTGACGCAGCATGATACCAAGGCTAAGGACTATGTAGCTGTCCACTGCGTTTCAAGCTCATCTTTCACCAAGAAACAGCCAAGCTATGTCACGATATGGCTGTCATTAAATAGGTTTAGCTCTGAAAATGCTTGACATATTAGCGTAGAGATTACACAGCATCTGAGCGCTTGACTGAATCTAACCAGCTTTATCAAAGAGCTTTTCTAATTACTGTAACAGAGATCTGCCCATCTTTTCATAACAGGAACTTAAATTCCTCACAGATATACACGATTTAGGAAGACACAACTGAAGCATAAAAATCGCAAAAAGCTTAAGTCTTCGAATATTTCAACTTCCTAACACAGAGTAGCACTGTGCAAAAAAAAAAAAAAAAAGTCAATTTTCTTCCACGCTCCAGTGCAAGTGATCTTCCTAGTCAGCATCCATGCAAGAAAAAAAAAAACACAAAGTCAATTTTCTTCCACGCTCCAGTGCAAGTGATCTCCCTAGTCAGCATCCATGCAAGATAATCATCCTGATCAACTAAATTAGAGAAATACACAACCATGAAATTAGCACATATATTGAATGTACCAATCATCTTGCACATCAGGTCCAGACCCCCATTCAGGGAATAAACAGCGACGAGCAGGAAATCAGCGCAGCATGAGCGACGGAGCAGAAAAGCTCCATGAAGAGGTGGATAAGAAGATTTCTTGAACACAGCGACATAGGGTACAGACGAAGCATGTAGAGTTGCTCTGAAAGTTCAAGTGCAATGTTGAAAATTCACAAAAGGGTCCTGCGTTTTTCCAAGAATAAGTATACATTATTTAACGAGGGTATCAAAATACAGCATTTTCAAACATTTTATGAATAGTATAGATTTCAAAGACTATCCTTTGCTGTTTTGTTTGGATTGCTGCTATTTTATTGTCAAAATAAGCCAGAGCTCAGATAAAATGTAATGGACCAAAGAATTAATTATCATATAACATGAACACAGTTGTTCACAACTTACTTGATATAGTCATTGCTAGTGTTCGGTGCTGTAAAGACACGCTTATTTAACTTTGCAGATCTGTTAATTTCTTACGAATTTTAGGTCAAATTATAGATCAGGGTAAACTAATGAAAATATAATTGATGAATGGCTCATTAAAACATTAGATTGTGCTGTCGACTGACTACTTTAAATAGCGCCACCAAATTGGCTGTTAGAATCCGGCCTCCACCTAGTGTTTGAAGTTCTTTCATGTTCTTCAAGGGTTTCCTTGTGAGTATATATGTGATTGGTAATATGTGAGTATGTGGGCAATTGTGCCCTGGTACAGGTTAGTACCTTGTGCAGGGTTTGCTGGCTTGTGTCACAAGGTCCCTAGGACAGATTCAGGGCTACCCCACAGCCCTGTGTAGGATAAGTGGTATAGAAAATAAATATGGATGGACTAAGTGTTTTCTGTCCAATCTCTGATTTGCACATGTAAAAATGTTGCTAGAAGGCTTTTTGCCATTTAAACAACAGAGACAAGGTTTTGTTTTGTATATTGTCTAAAGTTCCATTCAGTGCTGTCAATGAACAGAAACCAGTGCTGTCACTGTAAAGAGCAAAGTTAAAACTATCTACTTTTTGAGCAGATGTCCCGCACTTTTTATCTTTATTTGGCTTTTATTTTAATCAGCACCTGTTTAACCCTGGTATGGGCTAAAGTGTCATGGTTGTGCATGTGCATGCTTTCTGATCTTTAATGTTTGCATATGCCAATCTCTGCTGACCTCAGTGCCCCAGAAACAATCAGTGATCACAATTGTTCCCAATGACTAATTGTGAAGAGATTGGTGGCTCAGTGGTTAAGGCTCTGGGTTACTGATTGGAAGGTCAGGGATTCAAGCCCCCAAATCTGCCAAGCTGCCACTGCTGGGCCCTTGAGCAAGGCCCCTAACCCTCTCTGCTCCAGAGGTGCTGTATCATAGCTGACCCTGTGCTCTGACCCCAGTTTCCTAATATGCTTGGATATGTGTAGAGAGCATTTCACTGTGCTGTAATAAACATGTGACAAATAAATGTGTCTTCGTCATCTACTTATTATCACTGTTTTGCGTTTGGTGACCTCTAACAATAATTTTTTTTTTCATCCCAGCTTTTTTTTCTCTCTTTTTTTTTAAAGCAATCAAAGTACATAATTTGATCCTTTTATCTTTTTTATGTCCTTATTACCAATGCTTAGTTTTTTATTCATTTTGTAAATATGTAAATATGTAGCTTGACTCCCTTGATATGAAGTTTTGCAGTCCCATGTCATGGTTTTCTTTCTTAAAGAAGTACTTTCCAAATTTTTTGATTTCTATCTAAAGAAACTTTATTCTACTAAAGGTAGAATATTCTACTATATTATGCTTGTTCTGTTAGGCTATATATTTTTTTTCGGCATATTTGCCACACTTAAATTATCAATCATTTCAGATCCTTTAGCAAATTTTAATATTACACAAAGATAACCATAATAAATACAAAATGCAGTTTTTAAATAACGATTTCATTTATCAAGGGGAAAAAGCTTTCCAAATCTGCCTCGTTTATGTTTGAAAACCTCCCAATGAGACTGAATAAACAAAAAATAATAATAAAAAAGAGTGGGCCAAAACTCCTCCAGAATGGTGTGAAAGACTCATTGCCAATTATTGCAAATGTTTGATTGCAGTTGTTGCAGCCAAGGATGGCACAAACAGTTATTAGGTTTAGAGGGCAATTAATTTTTCACATAAGGCCAGGAAGGTTTAAACAGTTTTTTTTTTCTTTTAATAAACAAAATCATCATTTTAAAACTGCATTATTTATTTACTTGGGTTATCGTTGTATAATATAAAATTTAGCTTGAAGATCTGAATCATTTAAGTGTGACAAAAAAATAGAAAGGTGCAAATACTTTTTAGCAAAAACTGTGAGAGAAATCCATTTCCAGTTTTCAGCAGATAGATTTTTATTTTATTTTTTCACTTAATATGGCTTCCTAAACAACAGCAGACTGCTTTCAAAACGCGCACCTCGAAATCCTGTGGTACGATACCAGCTGCGGATCTTAATTTAAACATTGTATAACAAATAACTATAAGTATTAGTAAAACCTCAGGGTGTTTTTCTGATCCTATGCAGACAATCCATGTAACTGGTTTGGTTGTTTCCCAGTTGGCTAGCAGCAGAGCAGACGGTGCAAAAATGGCTGCTATAGAAACAGCAACATTGAAGCAGCAGCTCTCTTAATATATGCATAAATAACATAGATTGTACTTCCCTACTGTGTGAAGACAAGCAGAGGGAGAGAGACAGAGCACAGAGTAAGTGCAGTGTTTGAGTGAGAATGTACAGAAGAGTGTGTGTACCAGTGATCCTACACCAGGCTTTTGTTTTACTACATACACACCATTGAGTGCAATTATTAATATTTTTTTATAGCACCAATGGAAAGATTCTGAAACCAAGGCTTTTTTTTTACCAATTGCATTATTACTGTACTGTACAATTTTTTTGCCCGGATTAGAACAAAAAACCCATTTGGGAACTGAAAGAATTGGCTCATAATTGTGAGCTGACTCACTCAAAATAGCCGGAATTCCCACAGTAAGCAGTTTGCGACGTAGTGCCCATTCCTCCTGGATTTAATCGTGCTGGATTTATGCACAACCAGAGCGATTGCTTAGTATTGTAAGGTGTTTTTGACACAGATAACGATTCAACCGTGGTCATTAATCTGCCATTCTGCTAAAATGTCCATAATAAATGCAGGCCATTATATAAAGTGAGCCACTTTAGTTAGATATAGATGACGTCTTCAGTATTCTCCTTGTAGGAGTCCCACGGCTGATTTTTCAGGCATCTCAGCAGATTTCATTATTAAATCCATAGTCAGTTTCTTCTTCTTGTATTTTTCTTTTTCTTATTACTCTTTATATAAAAAAAAAGATGAAACTTGCTATATTTGTCAATTTTAAAATGGTGCATAAATATGTACCTTTGTAATTTTTCTTGTATTTTCTTGTTTTTTTTTTTTTAATACAGAACTTGAAATCTGTGGAATTTTGAAATATTTGGCACCCTGGGGTTACGGTGTATTTACAGTACATGATGCTATTTGTTTAGGCATGTTCTCTAACAAACTATAAAGCCTTTTAGGAATTGTAGTATTTATACGGAGATCACATGACACTTTAACTGCACACAGATTCCATTCAACTAATTATGTGACTGCATCCAGGGCCCTAGCTAGCACATCATTTTTTTTTTTTACTTCAGTTTTCAGTTCCTCTATATTCATTACAGCTCCAAAAGTGAAGCCCGATATAATGTAATCTTCAGGGGATCCATAAACATACTTGGCAACCCAACATACAGAAAACCTCCAGCAAAAATAAGTTAGCAAATCTAGTTAGCTTGCTGTTGTTTGTGAAAAAGCTGTTTTTCTCCTCATATATCTGCTTGTCAAGCGGAAAATAAACGCCTTTAATGCTTTTAATCACCGGAAACCTGAACAGTAGAACTGATATGATTAAAATTCACTTCATTGATGTTCTTCACATTATTAGCCCTATGGAGTGCTGGAATTTTGTGAGCCCTTCTTTAGCTGAAGCCATGGCCCTGATTCCACTTCTTTTTCTTTCAGCTGCTCTTATTAAGGGTTGCCACAAAGTATCACTAGCAGTTTTTTTCTTTTTTGTAACCTACAGTAGGTGTTTATATTACATATAAAAATATGATCATATTATTTGATCAATCATTTTTTATAATAAACAAATGTAATCATACTGTGGCTTTAAAGAATATAAAGTGCTTTGTAGCTGGTGCTGTAATTGTCTGATTCATTAGTTGATTCGTTTTTATCCAGTGTCATTTATTAATTGAAGAATTGACATTCCATTCATTCATTCATTCATTCATTTATTTCCCTGTGTTCCACATTACAGCCTTGTTTGTCACTCATTCTGCTGCAAATTATCATAACCATATTTTTAGTGACATAATTAAAGTTGCAGTACATGGAATATAACTGCGGCATGAGACAAAAAAAAAAAAAAAAACACTGTAATAAAATGTTTTTGAGCCACTGTGAACTGCGGTGGCAATGCTGTAATAGTAAATCACAGTTAGCGGCAATCAAGGGAGAGAAAGTGCGTATGAGCGTTTGAGTGTAATTAAACCAAACAGGACTGAGAGTCTGATATTGTACTAAAAGAAAGAAACAAAAAATTAATTCAGGCATGGTGGAGTATTCGATTTTTGATTCTTTGTTTCTCTGAATACCAAAATAATTTATGTATTGATGTTGTTATTAATTGCTATAATTTGGCCGGATGATAGCGACTGATAATGATGCAATTGTGAGATATCCTTGTTATGGAATTGCATCCCAGTAATAATTCTCTTTAGCTAGAAAACTCATGATAGATGTTTAGTAATTTACAAGAGGTGTTTCGCTTTTTTTTAAGTGTTTCGTTTTGCATTTCAATGGAGTGCATGGAGAACAAAATCCATATATTAAACAAAGGAATAAACAGAATGCACAAACTTGGTAATCCTTTAAATATACTGAAAGTAACAGAATGGGCCAGTTCTACTCCCTACACTATATTTACACAAGCAATATATAGTTTTGCAGCATTTAGGACATTTATTTTATATAAGGATGTATTTAATACTACTATATTGCAAGTTGAAAAAATGCTATTGAAAGTATTCTATTGATGAACAAAACATAATTTGAACATTGCAAAACTTTGCTATTTATTAGCACATGGAATATGTGCTTTCGATTGCTTTACAGAAAAAAATACTCACTGTCAACATTCATGCTAAATCTTCAAGCAAATATTAAAATACATTTCTTTTTACAGTGACAGCTGAAGCCTATATCATGTCAGTGGCTGTTCCTGTTTTGCAGAGTTTGGACAGGAGCTTCCACCAGGCCCTGAATGTGCTGTATAAATACAGAGAGCTCAAGCTGTGCTGTATTGGCTGCTGCACCTGCATCATTCTCTTGCCTTTTGGCAGGGTGTAGTGTATACAGGGCTCATTCACAATCCTCTCAGTGCAGGCAGCTCACCCTAGCACTGGCCATCTTACTTAAACTCTGGTTCATGAACATTGCACATATATTTTCACATAGAAGACGCACATAAGTGTGCTTACAGCATTGCAGTTGCATTTGTAATTAGACTTTGCATGTAGATCCCAGTGACATCTGCTTGCTGCAAAGCTGTGTGTTCTCAACACTTCTCATTATTGCCTGCTGGCTATAAAGCATCAAGCTTGGCAAACATGCTGTGTCCAGGCACAGAGATTAGGTAAAGAACATTGGCTGTGACTGAACGTTTGCATGTTGTTGCCGTAATTACTTTCTGTGCCCACTCAGCCTGGCCTGAATACTCTAAGCTGGGCTAATAGTGTGTGGACATGACACATTCAGGTGTTCAACAAAAGGAGTCATCAAGCTTTTCAGATGCTCTCTGAACAGCTGGAACTGGAACAACTGCATCTGTGTTGTGTTGTGTGTGTGTGTGTGTGTGTGTGTGTGTGTGTGTGTGTGTGTGTGTGTGTGTGTGTGTGTG